>JANRMT010062789.1:21169155-21196738 GCA_026402145.1 Polypterus bichir lapradei
AAAAATAAAAGACACAATAAGAAAACAAAATAAATCAGCATTAATTAACATCGAATAAGAGTAAGGTCCAATGGCCAGGGGGGACAGAAAAAACAAAAAAAACTCCAGATGGCTGGAGAAAAAAAAATAAAATCTGTAGGGATTCCAGACCATGAGACCGCCCAGTCCCCTCTGGGCATTCTACCTAACATAAATGAAACAGTCCTCTTTGGATTTAGGGTTCTCACGGAAAGGCTTGATGATGATGGTCACGTAGAATTCTGCCTTTTAATCCATCCATCATTGTTGGATTATATATATATATATATATACATACTAGGGGTCCATGCCCCACTGGTACCTTTGGCGCCAAACCCCCAGTTGCGGCCTGGTAGGCTTTATTGATATTAAAAACCACAACTTTGTTGATATTTTAGTTTATAATTTGAAAACAGAATAAGAATCAGAAAATCTAACAACATCATATTAAATTTTGACAAATTCTGAAAAGAATGATACCAAACATATATATGTAGGATTTAAAATAAGCCAGATTTAAAGTGTGACAAAAAACATGGCATAAAAACGTCACATAAAATTGTTGCACAAAATCATTGCACTTGTAGGCTTAGGGTTTTATATATAGAGTAGATATGTATGTACAGTATAGGTACTAACGCCTCTGTCTCTTTTTCCTCAGCTGCAAAGAAGACAAATAAAATCACACTTACCCGTTCCAGCACTCAAAATGGCCGGGGTTCCACTTGAACTGTTTTTGAACCCTTTTGTTTCATTTGTTCATTTGACCTGTCTAACTTACATTATACAGAGCATTTCCCCACCACTTTGTTACAACTGGAGTTGTTTTCTTCTATTACTATATATATATATATATATATATATATAATTAATTGTATATGTATGTACTTTGTGGTATATAGCCGGCAGGTTATTCTGGCCAATACCCCCAGGCCGCCACATGGAGCCCTCCCAGCGACATGGAGGTGCCCCAAATTCCAGCAGGACCGCATGGATCTTGGAGTTTTAATACACAGTCCTGCTAGGTACCATGGGGGCCGCTAGGGGATGCTGCAGGGAGGCTCAGAGATTTATATCGCCCGTATAGCCTGGAAATATGTCCCAGTCACGGGGAGAGAGGAGATGACTTACTTCCGGGGTAAGGAGAAGGAATTTTCATCTGACCCAGAAGTGCTGGGAAATCAGAGAGGAGTGGAGGCAGCCAGAAGGAAGGTATTTAGTTACTGTGAGGCCTGGACTTTGGGGGATCGGTGCTGGAGGCACTGGGTAGTGCACTGACTAAAACCTGTAAATATTTGTACAATAAACGTGTGTTGGGTCAACAAACGATGTCCGTCTGTCTGTGTCCGGGTCCCGTTCCACAATATATATATATATATATATATATATATATGTATATGCATGTATATATTGTGGCAGGAGGCTGGGGGGCAGACCCAGCCGGGTCACCTGGAAGGAGATCTATATGTTCCCTGGGCCCTGGATAGCAAGGGGACCACGGGGAAGTAGCAGGGAGGCTCAAACCCGTGGGGGCCCATGGCTACCGCCAGAGGGTGCCCCAAGCCTCATAAAGCCTGGGAGATCTACACTTAGCCAGGTGGAGGAAGGACCTTCTAGCAAAGACCAGAGTGCTTCCGGGTGCTAATGCGGCACTTCCACCACACCAGGAAGTGCCGCTGGAAGAACGTCAGCGAGCACCTGGAGTACGTCCAGGTGACTATAAATGGGGCTGCAGTCAAAGAGTGAGATTCGGGAGCTGGAGGTGGACGGAGCTTCAGCGACTAGTGGAAGAAAGGCGGCCCACGGACATTAGAGAGGCTCGTGTTAGGGGTGTTTGTTGTGAGAGGACTTTGTGCTGTGCGATACTGTGTTAGGACATTTGTTGTGTAAATAAACGTGTGTTTTTTAGGCAGCTGGTGTTTGTCTGATGGTGTTTGGGCGACCTCTTACAATATATATGTATATATCAATCTTTAATTTAATATTTTTTTTTTTTTTTTTTATCAGTATGCTGCTGCTGGAGTATGTGAATTTCCCCTTGGGGGTAATAAAGTATCTATCTATCTATCTATGTATATATTTGTATTTTTCATATATTTCTCCGCTGCGTTATCAGTGGAGAATAAACTAACACAAACAATTTATTTAAAAGAAATTGCTTCTGAGTTGTAAAAATGAAGTCAAGAAAAAGCTATTTTTTCAGTGGTTTGTACTTTTATAAATGTGAAGATATGAAACATATTATTATTTTTAAAAAAATGCTTTGTCTTTTCTAGAATTGACTGTTTTACTGGAGACATCAAAGCGTTTTGCCCAAGTACTTTTTGAAGAATGTGTGCAGTATCCATAAGTGTGATTTCTACACTTCACTATTTGATGGATGACCCGGGAGAATTCTTAGATTTTGATCAATTCCTTTCTTAAGTGTACGTAATGCTCCTATTGTCATTTGTACTGTTCTTGTCTTACAATTCCACACCCTGCTGATCTTGATTTCCAGGTCTTTATATTTACTGATCTTTTCAGTTTCCTTCAAAATGTTTTTTGAATCATCTGGAACAGCTATGTTGATCAACAGTCAAGTTTTCTCCTTCTTGTCATGCAGCACTATATCAGAACGATTAGTAAGGATAATTCTGTCAGTAACTATTGGAACATCCCACATAATGTTGATATCATTAATGTGTATGACCTTTTTCTAGTTGATGTTTATAGTATTTATCTGGTACTTGTACCCCCAAATGCTTGCGCTGGCTGTTTGAAGATGTTCTGCTGGTGGTAGCTGGTGTTGAGTGCTTGGTCCTGAGCTGCTATGATATTATTATAATTATTATTTACTTCTTGAAAGTGGTATTTCCGTTGTACAATTAAACTTCTATCAATAAATTAATCTTTTTTCCTGTATTATGTTATGTTGTTATATTTATATAATATTATAATTGTATGTTACATATTTTGTAAATAAAATATATTTCTTTTTAAAGTGCTAAATCAAAAGTTAAATTAGTTTACTTAATATCGTCAGTAAGTTGCTAGTTTTTGGTATCATTTACCAAGAATTGTGGAACTGATTGAAACAAATTTACACACAAGAGTCCACATAAAATGCCAACATGAATGTGTATAAATAAAGCAGTTCATAATCCTTTTAAACTAACAGTTTATAAGCAAACTGTTATATTAGTAATGCTGTAGCAAAGGATAAAACAGTAATAATCCTACATTTATGACACTATTTTGTCATAGAACAGAGTTATACAATTGACCTGGGGGGTGGCATTTACAACTTCACCAAGGGCATCAAAAAGGCCTGGGGTGGGCCTGGTCTCATCTTACATGAAGCTAAAGGAAAGCAACTTAAGAAAATTTGATAGATGTTTTTATACATATGATTTGGGGAAAATACATTTTGGAAATGCAATGTCGAGATTTAATGCACTGTTAGTAGGTAAAACAATATGCTTTTTAGCACACTTTAAAAGTCATCTCATCTTTTGTGCATCTTTGCTATTCTGACTGTTTTGAAAATCTTTTTTTTAATTTAATAATTTTCAGATGGATCATCATTAATAATGTACGCAAAATGACTATTTAGCACTTTTAAACTGGAATCAGTCATGGTATTGGTGAATAGATAATGAATAAATGAAAAAGCAAATAATATTAAGAATTTTTTTATAATCTCTTAAAACTCAATGGCCCTGTATATGCTGTAAGTAAATAAAAAAACCAACTCTTTATTGTAGTAATATAGTGACCCAATTTGCTCATTGCATCTATTTCATTGTTTTTTATTGTATCTCTTTTAGTTCATCTATTTTATAAGCATTCCTCTGAATATTGCTAGAGACTGTGCTGATGGAGTTAGTAGAACATTCCGTACGGGCTTGTCTGCAATGAGCCACTCCCTTAGCACTCCTTATATCTGCAGGAGTTGAAAACGTAATACCACGGGCATTTTAATAAGCTGAAATTTCATAACATCTTAGTAACTTCGCACCCCAAATGCTATATACATCATGAGTCATCCTTGAGAATCAATTGTTCCTTGAGTTTACAAATGGAAGCAAACCATTCCATAAATACTAATTATCTTCTAAAAACAGACTTGTTATCTGTGAAAAGGGGGGATTTATGAAAGAACATGCTAGCTTGTTTTTTTATTGTTCATATTTCCAAAAATTATATTAATAGGAAACCCTTAACTGCTTGGTTAAGTGTGACCTGCATAGGACTAGCATCCCTTCCAGGGTTGGTTTCTGCCTTGTGACTAAAATTACTGACACACAAGCTCTTGGCCAGCCTGAGGGTACTATGTCATATGCTAATATCCAGTTCAGGACTGGCCCTTCCTAGGTGACTGTTTCTATCATGATAATCTGTAGCTCACTGTGACTTTGTAATGGGAAACAGGGGTTCAAAGAATGAATGGTAGGAAGGACAATAATGTGTCAGTCTAAATATGAAACACAATATGCAAAAGCAGTGAAGACAACGAATTTGTGAGTATTAAATGTGTGGTTGGAATTTTATCAGAAAAGCAGCAACATTTATTTCATACAGAATATACAGCTGAAAGTGCTTTACAAGAAGATAAGAAAAAAATACAATTTAAAAGGATAGACAATTAGAAAATACACAAACGGCATATCATTCAGGTTCATTCAGTAACTAAGTTAAATTATATGAAAGTTGGAGAATTTCACGTTTTATGTATTTCATCCAAGATTACATTTTTGTTTATTAAATATTTTGTAACAATGAATCATAGCACAACAGCACTTTAGAATGGAGTTAAAATCGGAGCACAAAGAGACAGTGCACAGCAGATTGAAATTCAGATGAAGAGGGTCTGTGAATAATTGATGTTTAATTTTTGTAAACATAACATTTTTGAAAGTATACCCAATAGAGTAAAATCCAATGATTAGCAATTGAAAATACTAATAATACAAAATGACCAATAGTATAAAATCACAGTCACTGTTACCATTTGAAAGGATAAAAGCAACTGAAATCTAGCTGATAATATTAGATAAAACAGAGTGATTTGTTAAAATTATACAAATAAGTAAGAACATGAAAAGGAACTGATTTTATTGTTTAACAGGAATACAAATGGCACATGATAAGCAAGAAGATCAGAGGCATGCAAGTGATTGTTCATTTATACAGTATATGGGATAGAAAGATCAGGGGCTGGGCACCAGAGAGTATGAGTTTAAACCACTGAAGCCCCCCTACATCTCAATGCCACTGTCCGTTTCTAAACCCATCCTGTGTTAATATCAGTTAGGGCAGCTGCGGCTTTCCAGTGTTATTAATTACTTCAAACACCATTTAGCTGTAGGTGATAATGTCAGTTACTTACAATAATAATTTAGTCAGTTCAGTCTTATATATGCTTACATAATTGCTTTCCTTTTCCATGTATTTACAGAGAAGTGATTTTTATTTGTCCTCTATTAGTTAACTTACAAGAAGAGTAAGTCACACAGAACATTCTTTGTTTTAAGGTAAGCTTGCAAATTTATAGTGAAATAAATTTGAAATATATGATCAAAAACCAAACTGTCCAGGCAAAACTTATTTGAAGAATAATCTCAACACAATTGGTCCATGGTGTGGAGTGTTTCAAATTGTGTCATGTGGACAGGCAAATGGGGACACAGCCATGGATTTTCTCAATAGGTACCGCGTGTATTATATGCGATTGCACCTAATGAAATACAAAACAAATAAGTATATACAAACTTGCATAATACATATAAACAAAAAAGATGAAGTCTTGTCTTTTATTATGGATTAAATTGGTAAATTTATTTTTTAAGTCCCCGATGATTATACCGGTACATCTGATGCTATAGTCAGATAGCCATGGAGGACAGAAAATGTAAAACTCCAGCTGTTGAAATTGTGGAGAAAATAAACCACAGGGGTTCTAAGGACAAAAGACCACCCATTCCTCACTGGAGCCCCCACTGGGCTTACTATAAAACATAAATGTGCTTAAGTAGTTTATTTTTGTAACGATGCCCTGTCCTGGAGATCAGAATGTTCACATTTATTCCAGCATTACATGCAGCTGCAGAGTACTTTATTCTGATGGCAGTGATTTAAAAGGATAAAAGAAAATGGAGAATATTAGAGGTTCATAATGATTACACTGTATGATTTTGCAATGCATAGTATAATCTGTTAGAACTGGTGCAAAAGAAAAAATACAACTGTGAAAAATCTAACTTTATAAAGTGTGTTTCTTTTTTAAATGTTACACGGTAGTAGCCTGGCATATCAGTACTGGTAAGGTATTCCAGATTTTTGGTGTTTAACAGGAAAAAATGCCTCACAACTTCTTTTATGGTTAGTTTTTGAAATAAGAAAACCATGATTTAAGGGTCTAAGATAATAACTGGGAATACAAGAAACTCAAAAATATAAGCAGGGGCAAATTACTCTGAGCTTTATATACGATTAAGAGTATTTTAAGTTCATATCATAGAAAGGAAGAAATTGAAATAGCTGGAACAGAGAGGAGAATGAAGAAAAATATATCCTTAAAATTATAGAGACTTAACAGCAAAGGTTTTATAGAGATGATACTACTTTGTATTAATGATACCAGATTTCCTGATTGCTCCCCAGACTTTTGCTGTTACTATCTAACAGTGGGGCAGAGTGGTGGTTCTGAGGCTAGGGATTTGCACTGGCAATCAGAAGGTTGCCAGTTTGAATCCTGTAAATGCCAAAAGAGACTCTACTCTGTTGGGCCCTTGAGCAAGGCCCTTAACCTAATTTCTCCGTCCTAGGTAGGACATTAATCTGCATGTAGGCCCATCGACCTGCATGGTAAAACCTGGGGGTTGGTGGCGGAATTGGCACTCCAGCCACCATAAAAAACCTCACATTGGTTCCATTCCATCTGAACTAGTGTGGTGCTGCATTGCATGGCTGCACTCAGGTCCAAATCTGGGATCCTAGGTTGGTTTGTCATATGGTGGGTGTGGCAATGCTCCTAGCCTCTCCTCTATCTCTATCTAGCAGTCTGGTCATCTTTTGGGGTTATGTCATCTGACAGCACCTTTAACCACATCTTCTTTGGCCTCCTGCTGGGCCTCATCCCCTCCACCTCTTTCTTAGTGTACCTTTTTTCTCAATCATTCTCTCACTCCATATGTCCAAACTTCCATAGTCTGTTTCTTTTCTCTTTTCTCCACATCAGGTCTTTCCCTTGGTATTCATCTTCCTCTCACTCCATGACACTCCACACATCCACCTTATTATTCTCATCTCTGTTTCATGTTTCTCCTTCATCAGCCATGCTTCATTCTCCTAAGGTGGCCAGTGCGGCGTTAGTAAAAAATGTGCCGGACAGCTAGAATTCCAGTCTTGTAAGTATAAAATTAGATAGGAGGAAACGAGTTGTTTTGGAGAACTCAGTAGTTCTACTATGTACATATGTGGCATGTTGAGTGCAGATGGAGGTACAGGTACAGCAGTGACAGGCAGGCAGAGAGGTGCATGGAAGAAATTCTGTGAGCTGTCTTCTAAAGGAACGTTTGAGACATGGAAAAGAAAGGTTTGTGAGAACTGCAGAGGAATAATAAAGAGACTATATAGTAATGTAATAACAATTTTAACTTGCTGCATCATACATTTTTCCTGTTAAATTGTAGCTGCATATACAGTGCATCTGTATATGCATTTTGTTATGTTGCAGCCTTATTCCAAAATGGATTAAATTAATTTTTTTCCTCAGAATTCTACATATAACACCCCATAATGACAACGTGAAAAAAGTTTACTTGAGGTTTTTGCAAATTTATTAAAAATAAAAAAAACTGAGAAATCACATGTACATAAGTTTTCACAGCCTTTGCTCAATACTTTGTCGATGCAGCTTTGGCAGCAATTACAGCCTCAAGTCTTTTTGAATACGATGCCACAAGCTTGGCACACCTATCCTTGGCCAGTTTCGTCGATTTTAAGATCTTTCCAGAGATGTTCAATCGGATTCAAGTCTGGGCTCTGGCTGGGCCACTCAAGGACATTCACAGAGTTGTCCTGAAGCCACTCCTTTGATATCTTGGCTGTGTGCTTAGGGTCGTTGTCCTGCTGAAAGATGAACCGTCGCCCCAGTCTGAGGTCAAGAGCGCTCTGAAGTAGGTTTTCATCCAGGATGTCTCTATACATTGCTGCAGTGATCTTTCCCCTTATCCTGTGTGAGATATGGCCGGCCATTCATCCCGGCCAATACCCCCAGGCCGCCAGATGGAGCCCTCCTTGCAGCATAGAGGTGCCCCGAATGCCAGCAGGGAATTATGGACAGTGGGATTGTAATGTACAGCCCTGTTGGATACCAAGGGGGTTGCCAGGAGTCGCTGCAGGGAGGCCCAGCGATTTATATTTCCCGTTTAGCCCAGAAGTATTTCCAAGTCACGGGAACGGAAGAAATGAAATACTTCTGGGCTGAAGAAAAAGAGAAGTTTTTACCTGACCCGGAAATGTTGGATAATCACATGGACTGAGGACTCAGAAGCACTTCCGGGTCGAGGACTATAAAGGACTGTGGGAGATCCCAGACAGACGAGCTGAGTTGGGAGGCAGGGTGGCTAAGCGTCTGGGAGATTGGAGGATTGTATTGTGATTAATTATTGATTGGTATTCGAGTATTGTTGAGAGGAGGTGCTTTGTGCACATTATTATTATTATAATAAATAATAATTCTGGACTTTTACCTGGTGTCTGACGAGGTGTCTGAGGGTTCAAGGGAGCGAGAGAGCCCTAAAACTGTCACACCTGACTAGTCTCCCAGTTCCTGCTGCTGAAAAACATTGCCACAGCATGATGCTGCCACCACCATGCTTCACTGTAGGGATGGTTTTGGCCTGGTGATGAGCGGTGCCTGGTTTCCTCCAAACGTGATGCCTGGCATTCACACCAAAGAGTTCAATCTTTGTCTCATCAGACCAGAGAATTTTATTTCTCATGGTCTGAAAGTCCTTCAGGTGCCTTTTGGCAAACTCCAGGCAGGCTGCTATGTGCCTTTTACTAAGGAGTGGCTTCCATCTAGCCACTCTACCATACAGGCATGATTGGTGGATTGCTGCAGAGATGGTTGTCTTTCTAGAAGGTTCTCCTGTCTCCACAGAGGACCTCTGGAGCTCTGACAGAGTGACCATCGGGTTCTTGGTCACCTCCCTGACTAAGGCCCTTCTCCCCCGATCACTCAGTTTAGATGGCCAGCCACCTCTAGGAAGAGTCCTGGTGGTTTCGAACTTCTTCCACTTACAGATGAAGGAGGCCACTGTGCTCATTAGGACCTTCAAAGCAGCAGAAATTTTTCTGTAACCTTCCCCAGATTTGTGCCTCGAGACAATCCTGTCTCAGAGGTCTACAGACAATTCCTTTGACTTCATGCTTGGTTTGTGCTCTGACATTAACCGTCAACTGTGGGACCTTATATAGACAGGTGTGTGCCTTTCCAAATCATGTCCAATCAACTGAATGTACCACAGGTGGACCCCAATGAAGCTGCAGAAACATCTCAAGGATGATCAGGGGAAACAGGATGCACCTGAGCTCAATTTTGAGTTTAATGGCAAAGGCTGTGAATACTTATATACATGTGCTTTCTCAATGTTTTTATTTTTAATAAATTTGCAAAAATCTCAAGTAAACTTTTTTCACATTGTCATTATGGGGTGTTGTGTGTAGAATTCTGAGGAAAAAATGAATTTAATCCATTTTGGAATAAGGCTGTAACATAACAAAATGTGGAAAAAGTGATGCGCTGTGAATACTTTCTGGTTGCACTGTATTTTGTGATTTTATTTTATTTGATTTGATACACTTTGTTAATCCACAATGGAAAATTTGTCTTTTCTCGTGACCTTTGGAGGTCAGAGTGCAGGGCCAGCCATTTTTCAGTGCCCTTGAAGCAATATTCAGGCTAAGAGCCTTGCTCAAGGGCCTAAAGGAGTAGGATTCCTTCTGGCAGTAACAGGATTTGAAATGGCAAATTTTCCTAGGCTTTATTAATTTTTTAAAATGTTTTTGTTAGCGTTAAATTCCTTAAATATCAAATAATTCAAAGATAGTTATTTTCTTAGTTTAAAGTTGTTTGATTGTCTTAAGGATTTTCTCCTGTTGTGTTTTTCCTGTGATACTATTTTGTTTTTTTACGGATGTTGCCATTTTAAAGTCCTGTTGCTATGATGTGAATGGGAGTTGCTGTTGACAGGATACCATTTCTAAACCATGGAGACTTTAGAGTGTGTGAATATTATAGCTACTCTGAAAATTTACTTACTAATTTTTTGACATGTGACTTTACCTTTTATTCCTTGACTTTGATGTTTTGAATTCCTTTTTTAGCATGATGAAGAGGCTTGATTTATTTGATTCTGACCTGTGCTTTGTTTTCAACTATATTTAATTTCCTGGTCCTCCTCTTTTCTTCTTGCACATGTGGTGTCAAAACAATGTCCACCAATGCTATAAAGAGAGTTTCATTATTGGTGCCTTAACAAGACTGCCATTGGTGTTATGAAATAAAGAAAACCAAGCTACAAGCTCACTTAAGGAGTGTATGATAAAGGCAGATTATGCTTGCCTCTCTTACAGCTGTGTTTAAACATGTTCTTTAGAAGAGTGGCACCTGTGTTAAATGTCCAGCCTGGTGACCTTCTGTGTGTAACTTGCATATTGTCCTCATGTCTATGTGGTTTTTCTCAAGATTCCTCCAGTTTTAAAACAGTTTAGATTAATTGACCCAGTGCGACTGAGTGAGTGTGAGTGTGGGGGATGAGTGAGTTTGTGTGCTGCTCAGTAGATTGGCACTCCATTCACATTTGGTTTCTGGCTTGATCATCTCTGAATGCCTAAATATAAAACAGGTTCCAGTAAAGGAATGGGTAGATATTCCATCATTTGGGAGCTGGGGATCCTTTTGTATTAATATTGCTAGAGTAGGTAGCATATGTGTGCTTGCAGTGAATGTGCTTCAGACAGATTAAATGTATAGTATTTTCTTCATTGCACAGTTTGATGGAATAGATGGCCATTCTGAACAGTTTCTAGCACTTCCAGGTATAGCTTACTAAGGTGTATGATTTCTCAAAAGGTTTTTTTTTTTTTTTTTACCAGTGTATTTTATTTTTTCACAGCATTTATTGTATTTTAATTATTCATCCTGAGGGCATTTGCAGGTATGCTGCTACTAAAATATGTATGGTTGCTTACATGCTATGTTAAAGGATTTTATCTGATTGTATTTTCTTTTGTTTTCTTTCTGTCTATATTCTTTATCAGCTGTGATTTCTTACACATTTCTCATAAAATTTCAGCATATTTTGAAAGATGGTGTTTACTTGAAGATATCACTGATTCAGACATGTTTCTTTCTTTCATCAGTAACTCCACTTTACCCAACCTTTTGCCAGGTGTTACTTCTGCGTCAGCTTCATAATTGTAGCTTTAAAGGTGATGTGATCAACCACTGCAGAATGTGACGTTTGACCAGATGGCACACTTCAAATGTCATGAATGCAATTAAAAACATAGCTTTATGTATTCAAAATAAAAACAAAACAACATTCCTATTGTGAGATGAGATAATATAAAACTAATTAAAACAAAGTGTTTGCTGCCTTATAGTGCAAAGGCAATCTGTTAGGTCCCTTGGCATCCTTAGTGTGTGCTATGGATGACAAGATGACTTTCTTGACTTACACTTGTTTCTACTTCTGACAACCACTATGAACTTAAAAATGGAAATTAACGACATGGTGTCTAAAGAGAGAAACTGTAACATGTGTTAGTTATTGGGAGTGTGTGATTAAGTGTGGCCATTAAGGGACTGGTGACGAGTCCAAATTTAATTCCTGTCTTGTACCCAGGATAGGTTTCAGTATCCCTGTGACATGGAACTGAGGGCTGGGTGATTGTGGAATAAGTGCTTGAATGTTGAAATTACAGATAATTAGAATGATTTGGGAGTTAGAGAGGCCTTATCTCTGTCCATAGCCAGAGAGTGGGCAGATGTGTTTAGGAAGGCAAAAAGGATGTTGCAAAGTCTATTTTCAAAGCAATAGTGAGTTGTTTGGATAACACTGTAATTTGTAGTTGTAGTAATTCTAGGTTAAAGAGTTTACCCCTTCTCATTAGCATCACATAGAACAGCCACTTTTAGTAGCCCATATTCACATAAGTGAGTGGCACATATAGTAACCCAGCTTCTAGTCTAAGGGGATGTCAGACTTGACAACATCACTTCCTTATCTTGTCAGTTTAGGATATCAAACTAAATAAAATAAATCACAGTGCATGTTAAATTAAACAACTCTGTGATGATTTTCCAGGACAATTTCACATTTCCAGAGCATACTGACAGCCAATGTCATGCTTCCTGACAAAGTTGCTGCTGTACGAATACTTTCCAGGTATGACGAGTTCAACTGCATGAGACCTCAGACAGATGAGTCTCCCTTCCACCTATTACAAATAAATAACCCATGTTATTTATTTCTCATGGCTACATTATATGCATTTTACATCTGGCTAAGGGCTCATTGTTTCTCAACTCTCGCAAATGTTGTTAGGGAGGGTAGCAAACTGGTTGGAATGAGTCACTATGTATCTCATACTACAAGACTAGTAGTCAGAGGAGCATGCTGCGATCTAGTTATGTGAATGAAGTCTGCAACTGAAAATTGTTGGAAAATATGTATAATGTTACACAGCTTTTAGACACTGTGTGTGAAAGACTGCTACAGCTCCATTCTATTTCCTTTTAAGGTGCACACTGATCAAGGTTTTCTCCTACTGACTGCTGGGAATTATAGTCCTCTCTGCAGTACCACGGGTTCACCCCATTAACTAGCTTGTTTACTGAATAACAATTGATAGAAAAACCGTGATGACTTTTTTGTTTGCTTTTACAGGCCACAGGAAATAACAAAACAACAAATAAGAGATGGGAACAAGGCATGGCTAACCTCACACTGTTTGCATCATGAACACTGTCAGTATCATGGTATCATAAATTGCCATCACTTCATATTCAATGTGACAGTGCCCCTAAGCAGGCACACTGCACAGCCTGCATGTGGCTCTGATGTATGTGTTTCCTATAAAAGTCTCTTCACATTTTTCTTCAATCCTACTGATTTAAAGGAATGGTTCTCCTTCCTTGATGGTCGGGCTACTGCCCTGTGAAGGATCCTGTGTGTGTGTGTGTGTGTGTGTGTGTGTGTGTGTGTGTGTGTGTGTGCGTGTGTATGTGTGTGCGTGTGTGTGTGTGTGTGTGTGTGTTTTGATGAATTTTTTTGTTTTTCTTTTCTTTTTTGGAAAACAAGGTTGTTACTGTTGATTGCATCTTTGACTGAATTCTGTTACTGTATGTGTTTTGCTATCTTACATAAAATAAATGTAAAAGAGAAAAAAATTGTTCTTCCCAATATTTAACATATTGTTTTGTGAATACTCATCTTTTGTAAAAGGTAGACTGTCTTTAGCTTGAATAATCAATATCAAAAGTTTCGTGTAGCTTCTAAACTGATGTTCACAACAATTAGGAGGACATTATAGACCATTTCTCCTTACAAAACTGTTTCAAATTATTGAAATTTCTTGGATTGCTTGTGTGAGCAGCTCTCTTCAAGTCAGGCCATAGCATCTTCATTGGGCTGAGGTCTGGACTCTGTCTTTTCAATTCTAGAACTTAAATTTTCTCCTGTTCAAGCCATCCTGTTGTTGATTTCTGCCCGAGTTTCAATTCATTGTCTTGTTACATCATTCAACTGCTCTCAGACTTTGGGTAAAGACTATTCTACCCAACAAGCTTGTCAATTCTATTCTTTCAGATTCTCCAAAATAACATCAAGTTGAGTTTTAATGCATCTTTAAGGCTTACTTTCTACCATACTACTTGATATTTTATTCCATAGTTCTTTGTGAGAAGAAAAACTTTTTAATATTAAAAATCTCTTGATGTAATTATAAATTCCTGTTTCTCTTTGTGAGTAAGCAATCCTGACCCCGAGACATTAAAGCAGCCCTAAACCATAATGATTTCTCTACCATGAGGTTTTGGGTTTGGTGTTCATGTTTTGTTTCCCTTGAAACATTGCATATATTTGCCAAAAGATTTCAACTTTTTTTCAGCATTATGAAATCAGCAGGAACCCTTTTGTAATCTTGAGGCATTTTTGGGAGCAGTGGTATCCTCCATGGCACCCTTCCGAAAACATTCCTGTTTTTTTTATCAAAGACACATGAACAGAAACTTTGGAAAATGCAGGAGATTTCTTTGCATCCTTTGCTGGTATCCCAGGGTTCTTTTTCATCTTCTTCAGCATTGCATACTGCAGTCGTGCCATGAGCTCTTCAGGATGCTGACATCTCCTAGTACTGAATTAAATTTGTAAAGAATTTGTTTTACTGTAGTCAGATGGACACACGGGCTTTTACAGATGTTTTTATCACCTTTTCCATCTTTGTCCATCTCTACAGTTATTTTATTAAGATAATTAGATATTTCATGGTTCACATGAAATCATGTTAGACCATCAAAAGCCCAACATTGTGTGCCTTTTTATTTCTCTACCATTGTGACTTAGTTAAACATCCTTCCATGTTATTACGAGCAATTAATACTAAAATTCAGGTAGTTCCAAAGGATTCCATTTCTTAGCAACTCTATGTCCCTGAGAGAGCTGGTGGCCATTGCAGTGGATAGGGTTTCTTGGTCTGTCATACTTGGCATGTAAATTCTGAGCCCTCCAGCACAAAAAAAGAGGCAGGAAGTGGTATAGTGAGTGCAGCAGGTTTGCAACTGGAGTTGATGGGTTTGAGAATGTATAGCTTTATATGGGCACTGAGTGTCATAATTCATTTAATCTTTTCTGCATTAAATCTTTTTTCTGTCATTATTTTATGGGTTAGTTATGTTTTTTTAAGGTTAAAGAACACACAATTGTGTTATTAGTTTCTTAATTTGTACTTCAGGGAATTTTATTTATTTATTGCATTTACTACTCTACCATTTTGATTTCTCTGAAGGTGTCACCATTTTGACTTTCATTGCCATTGGTATCATTGTTAGGGAAATGGCTTCAGTCCTGGTTTGTTGTGGCATCATTATTGTGATGTTTTAAAAGCCAGCGCAAACTGGGGAACCATAATAATAATAATAATAATAATAATAATAATAATAATAATAATAATAATTCATTACATTTATATAGCACTTTTCTCAGTGTCCAAGCTTATTAAAAAAACTCTTAAAAATAAAAAATGAAGGAAAGTGTATGAAAACTTAACTTCTTAGTTAAGTGACTTAATGGTTTGCTGTTTGAGGTTCTTGCCTTACATATTTGTTGTGATTGCTGGCCCAAGCTTCTTTATCAGATGACCCTGCCTTCCGAAGTCCTACAACTATGGAACAAATGAAACTGTGTATATTCTTAACACAACACAAAATAACAAAACTATTAATAAACACCCCAATGTTACATAAATATAAAACAAACAGAACACTGCCACAAATAGAAGTAATAACAAAATAATCAAAATAATATTTGAAAAAACACATGTACTTACTTCCATTTATTTTTAATAATGGAATAGGGGAATAGAGGGTAGTTGGGCAAACAGTTGAAAGTTGCAACCAAAAGAGCAAGAATCTAATAAACTAAACCCAGAACGTAAGATAGAAAAATCAAATAACAGCTGGTGCTCACTAGTATGTGGTGCTGGCCACCTCTTTGTATTGTAATGCCATATGGCTGCTGTCTTCTGGGAATTGTATCAAGAGGAGCCCCTCGTCTAGCCCTCACGCCTAAACTCCATGCCCCAACCTCTGTTCTCTAGACTTGAATACCACCTCTTTTCCTTGTCCACCCTGGCCACTGCCTACAATATTGTCCTCTATGACAAGGTGATATGCAGATTAAAGTTGGGGTTATTGCTTTACTGATGTTCAGTCCAGGGGTGGTTCAGGCTTGAGCCTACCCTGCCCCCCATATTAGACTGTGAGGGTTATGAAGTGGACAGACTGATGTGCTTTATATCATATTTGTTTTGTTTATTTCTTTTCTTTCAAGAGTCCTTTTTCTCTATTTTGTCACTTTGTGTTTCTGCCAAAGAAAGGATTATGCTTCCCAAAAAATGAATTGGTTAAAACAGAAAATAAGTAGTTGTGGAATATGAAGTGAACTTTGCAAAAAAAGTATAAGGCAAAGATAATATGATAACAGAAGACAACCCAACAGAAAAATGATGCGTGAAAAGATTCAGCCAGCTGTGTCTGTATAAATAAAAAGGCTTAGGGCAAGAAAGGATATCTTATTTGAAATTTGGGTGGGAGTGCACAGTACATCGTCCAGTGGCTGTAATATAGTGTAGTTTAGTGTGCGATACTTGAAAACCCACAATACTGGCTGGTGTCTTTGTCTATGACACACGTGCAAAGAAACAAAAGTCTTCATTACTCAGTAGGAGTTGCTGAGAGGTTACAAACCTGTGATTTTAAAGACTTGCAAGATGTACTTCCTGCTATCCAAGATAGCAGATACATTATTTGAGGCTCTGCTTGCAAATTTCTTTTGTCTCTGTTTTCCGAGTGAAGGTACTTTAGCTATGACTTCTGACTTTGATTTACAGCTTTGTTTTTGGTTTTGACGACAGTACATTTAGATCTTCCAGTACCAATCTTTACACATTTATTTTGGGTACATTTAATATAATCTCTTGACCTTTTTCTACTTAAATTTGCCCTCTTCCATTTGTGGTGGAAAAACAAGGGGCCTATACTGAGCTCTTAGCTTTAAAGGTCACTGCAGTATGGGAGCTAGTCTACCACTCCATGGTTATAGGTTTACCCACATAAACACCTTGTATAAAGCACTTCAAACATGCAAGAAGAGTACTTGATGAAGTTGGGCATTTTCAAGTAATGAAGCTGGATATTGGTAAGCTTTTAGTCAAGTCATTTTATTTATCACATTCTCAGAGCACCCAGTTATAATAAAAAGCAGGTTAAAACTGACAGTGAACGCAGCATAATTTCAAATTCATTGTCATAAACAAATCCTGACCATGTCCTATAACTCCTATAATCATAACTGAGCTGTGGCCAGTTGACATCTTTCATTGATAACTAAAGTATGAGGAAGCTATTGGCACCTCACTTGTAGAGGGTGGTGTAGGTGGCACAGAATATACTGGCACTGAGTCACCTTCTCTTCAGGATATACACAACACTCACAGTTTTGGAAACACAAACAAGATAATTAAAGAGTTCAGCCATCCTGTGCAGTCAGCATTCCTACTCCTCCTTTCAGGGCCATTGGCACTCGCACCAATAGATTCAGGGGCAGTTTCTTCCATCAAGTGGTAAGGTTGTTGAACATAAGAATGTCGTAAGAATTCAAATAATGTTTATACAGTGTATAAAGTTTTCAGACACATCACTTTCTGCACACTTTATTGTGTTGTAGATTTTATTTTAATTGGGTAATTGTGCTATTTGTGCACACCAGTCGAAACTCAATAACCCATAATGACTCAGTGAAGACATGTTTTCAGAAAGGTTTGCAAATGTGTTAAAAATCAAAAGCTGAAATCTCTCATTCATACAAGTATACAGGCACTTAAGTTAGACCTTTATAGAAACCCCTTTGACAGCAAGTAGAGTTTCAAGTATTCTTGGGAAAATCTCTACAAGCTTTGAATAGTTCATTCCATTCTTCTTGATAGATTCTTTTCAAGCTTTGTTAGATTTAGATCAAAAGCATCTGTAAACTGCCATTTTTAGGTCCCTTCACACATCTTTGGGTGTTTAATTTTGGGCTTTTGTGCAGTCCACTCAAAGACAGTAAGCCTCTTTAGCATTGTCTTGGCAATATACTTTGTGTCATTGTCACGTTAAAAGTTGAATCGTCGCCCCAGTCTGAAGTCACTCTGGACCAGGTTTTCTTTGTTGTACACAGTATGTTAAAGCACCAACGCTAGGGTGAAGTGTCTCTGGATTTAGTATTTTGTAATAATCAAGATAGAATTGAGGGTGTAGAGGTGATTGAACCACTAGGGTCAAGTGACCATAATATAATACAGTTCTCAGTGTTTTGTAAGAATGCGGATGCAAAGACTAAAATTGTTAAGTTTAACTTTGGTAGGGCAAATTTTGATCAGAAATGCAACAAAGTCTAAGGAGGATAGACTGGGATAAGCTTTTCTGTGGAGACAGTTGATGAGCACTGGAACAGGTTTAAAAATGTTTTACGTGTAATGCAGGACAGGTACATACCTAAATTTAGAATTAATAGGAAATAAAAAAAAAACACAGTGGATTAATAAAGAGTTAAAGAAAGAAGCTGCAAAGGAAAAAGCAGCTTTATAAGGCATATTAGACTAAAAACTCCAAAGTGAATAGTGGGGCGTATAAGAACATGAGGGCAACCATTAAGAAGGATAGTAGGGAGGCTAAAAGACAGTTGGAGAGGAATATAGCAGATAAGACGAAAGATGACCCTAAAAGATTCTTTCAGTATTTTAGTAGTAATGATGAAGTGCATCAGGAAAATTAAAGGGGAATTAAAAGATACAGACAGTGAAATAGTGGACGCACTAAACTTACATTTTTCTGAGGTCTTGATAACCTCTCAGTGGTAAACGGGACTACTAAAGAGGTACTGAAGGATTTAAAAATTATAGAGGTACTCAGATTAACTAGGCAGAAATCAAACAAATCACCAGGACCAGATAATATTTACCTTTCAGGTCTTAAGGAGGCTAGCAAGTGCAGATATAAACCCTTGAGACATATTTTTAGGAAGTCACTTTGCACTGGAGAGATTCCAAAGGACTGGAAAGTGGCAAATATTATCCCATTATATAAAAAGGGTGACAGGGCAGATCCAAGCAGCTATAGGCCAGTGAGGTTAACATGCATCACAGGAAAATTAATAGAGGGAATTATTAAGGATAAGATTGAGCAACACTTAGCAAGTACAGGACTTTTCCTGAACAGTCAGCATGGGTTCAGAATAGGGCGGTTGTGTTTTACTAACATGCTGGAATTCTATGAGGAAGCAACAACACATGATCAAAGTGGATCATATGATATTATTTATCTTGACATTCAGAATGCATTTAATATGGTGCCACATGCGAGGTTGGGCATTAAACTAAAAGAAGTTGGAGTTCAGGGTGATGTTTTTAGATGGATGAAGAGTTGGCTCAGACAGAGTAAGCATTAGGTGATGGTGCAAGGAACCTCATCAGAATTGGCTCATGTTAAGAGTGGTGTCAAGCAGGGGTCAGTGCTAGGGCCAGCTGCTATTTTTAATGTACTGTATATAAATTATTTAGATAGGAATGTAAATAACAAGCTGGTTAAGTTTGTGGATGATACCAATATAGGTGGATTGGCATAATTTCTAATCTGTTAAATCATTACAGAAGGGCTTGGACAGCATACAGTCCAAGGAGATTATGCACAAGCTTTAAATGCACTAGCGAGGCCTCATCTGGAGTACTGTGTGCAGTTTTGGTCTCCAGGCTACAAAAAGGACATAGCAGTGCTAGAAAAGGTCCAGAGAAGAGCAACAGGGCTGATAGGAATGTGGAGGATGAGTTATGAGGAAAGATTAAAAGTGCTGAGCCTTTTCAGTTTAAGCAAAAGAAGATTAAGAGGTGACATGATTGAAGTGATTAAAATTATGAAGGGAATTACTACAGTGAATCGAGACTTCTTCTTCTTTCGGCTGCTTCCGTTAGGGGTTGCCACAGTGGATCATATCTTTCTGTCCTCTGCATCTTGTTCTGTTTAACCCATAAGCTTCATGTCCGCTCTCACCACATCCATAAACCTTCTCTTAGGCCTTCCTCTTTTCCTCTTCCCTGGCAGCTCTATCCTTAGCATCCTTCTCCCAGTATACTCAGCATCTCTCCTCTGCACTTGTCCACACCAAAGCAATCTTGCCTCTCTGATTTTGCCTCTCAACTGTCCAACTTGAGCTGACCCTCTAATGTACTCATTTCTAATCCTATCCATCCTTGTCACACCCAGTGCAAATCTTAGCATCTTTAACTCTGCCACCTCCAGCTCTGTCTCCTGCTTTCTGGTCAGTACCACCGTCTTCAATCCATATAACATAGCTGGTCTCACTACCTTCCTGTAGACCTTCCTTTTCACTCTTGCTGATACCCATCTGTCACAAATTACTCCTGACACTCTTCTCCACCCACTCCACCCTGCCTGCACTCACTTTTTCACCTCTCTTCCACAATCCCCATTACTCTGTACTGTTGATCCCAAGTATTTAAACTCATCCACCTTCGCCAACTCTACTCTCTGCATCCTCACCATTCCATTTCATTTACACACATATATTCTGTCTTTTTCCTGCTAACCTTCATTCCTCTCCTCTCTAGAGCATTCCACCTCTCCAGGGTCTCCTCAACCTGCTCCCTACTCTCTCTACAGATCACAATGTCATCAGCCAACATCATAGTCCATGGGGACTCCTGTCTAATCTCGTTTGTCAACTTGTCCATCACCATTGCAAATAAGAAAGGGCTCAGAGCCGAACCCTGATGTAATCCCACCTCCACCTTGAATTCATCTGTCACTCCTACCGCAGGCTTATCACTTCCCTCGTACATATCCTGTACAACTCTTATGTAGGAATATGCTGTACTGGGATGTGTGTTTCTAAATGATGTCCTATCAAATCAAGTTGCCATAGGTGGACTCCAATCAAGTTCTAGACACATCTCAAGGAGAATTAAACCAAACAAGAGGCACCTGAGCACACTTTGGTGTGCCACAGCAAAGAGTCTAAATACTAAAAGTGAAATGTTTCAGTTTTTGATTTAAAAAATATAATCCTTTCTATAAACAACATTTTCACTTTTGTTAATATGAATTATTGAATGTAAATTGATGGGCAAAATGACAATTGTATCCATTTAAAATGAAATCTGTGACACAATAGATTATACAGAAAGTGAAGGGGCCTGAATGCTTTCTGAATCCACTGTATAAATATACAGCAGGCTATGTATGCTTTTTATTAATTAATCAATTTAGTTATGAACTATCCTAAGGAGGCAAGAATTTAATTGGACTATGCACTCATGACAATAAACTTGACTTGACTTGGCTAGCCAAGCACTAAACTACCCACTACGATGATCTGCTTCATTTCTTTTTCTTGAGGTTCATATCCTTCCAACTAAGTCCATTGTTCTTGTAAACAGTCTTAGGATCATCCCTAATATTGTCCTGAATCACATGTTCCAGATGCCCTTGACCCTAATCTTCTGTCTTCATTTAATTTGCCAGCATTTTCTTGTTTTATTGTCACTCACTGAAAGGTACTAAAGTCCCTAAAAGAAAGATCAAATTACTTCAGAAAGGTTAAGGGTTTTTTCAGGATCATAATGTACTTCTCAGATGACTTGCTGCTCTGTGTGACCACCGTAACTCTTTGTAACACCAAATGTTACTCTAATTGTGCCAAAGGAGTAGCGGTAAATCAAAGTGGCTCAGTGCTCAGCCTGGCGCAGCCTGTACCACAGATAATAAGATTTTGTCATGTAAAACACTGATGACCCTGTCATTATTGCTTCTGACTTCTGGACTTGCTGTTGTTTAGGTCAAATGCAGGAAAGATTTGATCAAATAAGAAAAAAACTTACTAGACAGATAGATAGATAGATAGATACGTTATTAATCCCAAGGGTAAATTCACTGCAGAGGTTATTTCTTATTAGTTTAGTATAACTTCAGATTTCAGAGTCATTTTGGCTGTCTCATCTGATGATAATCTTTGCCAAAGATATAAAAGTTGCTGTAATTATTAGAAGTAAGTTTTTCATAAATAGTTAAACATGTTAAACAGTTGATACACGATACACGATACATGATACACATAAAAGGTTACAAAATGAAAAGTTTTAAAAGCCTTCTTTGCAAGATACACTTGTACAAAAAAATGAACATACTATAAAGCTTCAGGATTAAATAACCAATTGAAGATGCTGCTAAATCACTAAAGTGGAAATTAGGAACTTTTTTTTTACATATCCATCAGTGTATACAGGGAGAGTTCACAGAGAAACATCACATTTTTAGTATTGTAAAGTATAGAAGCCTTAATAGTCATTCTCCCAGTGCCCAGTGGTTTTGTCCTAATACTTTATTTTTGTAGAAGTGTTTATTTAAAACAGCTCTTTAAAATATTATCTTTAAAGGCAAGTTAAGGTTGTGCAATTAAAACTAGCACAAGAAATATTCCTTTGAGATTTCTTTGTGTGGATGCTTGCACTAACATGCCCCTTGTGTTTTGTGAGTGGTTCCTCAAGAGGTGTGGCCACCTGTCAAATACTTATAAAGTATTATGAAAATTTTATTACAAATTGCACTATTGCAAAAACAATGACTGTCCTAGGTACCCTGCTTAATTCACTTCAGGGTTGCGGAGGCTGAAGTCTGTCCGAGCAGCATTTGGTGAAAGCTGGAATGAGCAAGAGCTGATTTCTATCCTCTGACAGAAGATCTTTACCCAGCCAGGAGGCCAGTATAATGGTGTCACAGGGGAAAATAATCAGGTCCAGCATACCCATTTCCACATGGCCATCTCCTGCCAGCCATCTGGTCAAGGTATGGTGTTCTTGGCTTTTCTTCCTCATTATCCAATTGGTTGGCTTCCCAGCCAGGTAAGGAACCCACCCACGCACAGCGTCCAACACTATACATATATATACAGGTAGACATGATGGTATATCACCACACACATTTATTTACAATTATGACACACACAACCCTGTGCCGCAGCACCAATCACCCTCAGTCTAGGCCCTCAACAATGCCTTTCTCTCTTCTCAGGTCCACCTCCACTCCTCTCCTCCAAGCTCTGTCTTCTTCCACCCGACTCCAGCCATCGAGTGGAGGGAGGTGGCCCCTTTTATAGTCCACCGGATGTGCTCCAGGTGCCTCCCGGCAATCTTGCACCGACACTCCCCCGAGTGGCGGAAGTACCGCCTCCGCACCCGGAAGCACTCCAGGTGTCCCCGATCCTCCTCCCCCACAGCCTCCCTTACTTCACCTCTTCCTCCATTCAGCTATATTTATAGAACAGTTTTCAACATGTTAGTCATGTTATATGTAGGGACAAATAAAGTTCTATCTATCTATCTATCTATCTATCTATCTATCTATCTATCTATCTATCTATCTATCTATCTATCTATCTATCTATCTATCTGTATAGACTTTAAAATAAAATACTTAAGTCTGTGTGTCCAGTCCCTCAGGACAATGTGATTGGTCAGTTTGGCTTTGGTTGGTGCAAGTGTGCAAGTGTGAGACCCACGAGTAGCAGAAATGGCATAGGAGGCACACAGAGAGTCACCTCAAGTATAAAAACAGACAGGATGCAAGAATGACGACTCGAAAATAATTACAGAGTCTGAGAAGCAAGCTTTATAGGAACACGCTTGTGAATACAGAGGGAAGGCACTGAAAGTACACATAGGGCAAGAGATAGCAAATATTTTGAATTATTTTATTACATTTCTTCAACAGGTATTGTGGCTAGTATATATTTAAATAAATAAATTGAGATGGATGCCATGGATGGGCAGTTGCTATACCCTTTTTTGGTCAGGAGGCCAGTATTATGAAAGGACAGAGGGAAACCGCCTTCCAGGGCCATGTTTATTCCCCAGGATGCAGCATTTCCCTAGCATTACTCCAATTTGAGCATAATAATTGATAGATAATGAAGGCACTATATAGTAGATAAATAGATAGATAGAAAGAGCACTATATAATAGATAGACAGACAGATAGATATGAAAGACTATATAACAGATAGATAGATAGATAGATAGATTGTATAAATTAGCATATGAAGTGGGGCCAAAAAATTTCCAAAAGCAGTCAATAACATGAATGTAGATATAGTTATTCACCATGCTATTAGGTATTGTATGCCTGCAGTCTTTTTAATCCATCCGCCAAGTGGCACTGTGCTCATCATTTCACTAAACTGCTAAGGTGTCTATGGGAAGGCATAAAAAAAACAAAACAAATATGAAGCAGTGGTACATGTAAAACTGCATTCTGCATAAAGACGGCACACTTGCACACACTGCTGCACCATGATAGAGAGTTCAAAGACTTTTTGAACCAAACAAAATGTGGTTGTTGCTTTGCACCCCCTTCTTAGACAGATCCTGCTCCCTTTGATGCATTTGTGTTCCTGAAATTAAAACAGAGACTGAAAGGAAGACAATTTGCTATTGTGTTAGAAATCCAGAAAAAAAACTGTGGGATGCTCTAGAGTTGTTAACAAAAGATGAGTACAGGAAATGTTTCTAGAAATAGGATGTCACACACATGCGCATGGGAAGCAGCTGAAAGGCTCAAATAATACTAATTCTACGCCAGACCGGGGGGTAGCGAGTATGCTAACTGTCTCTCTCAGTCTCTTGCAGACCTTTCCCGGGAAATCCTGCTTGGTTCCGGCGCCGACAATGATGCCACTTCCAGTCATGAAGACGTCACTTCTGGTTCTGGCTCTGATGACATCGTTTCCCCTCCTCTATGTTACAGTAAATTTGCCATCTTGTCTTTATTCAAGTCAGTTCTGTTTTCGCTTCTAAAATACTTTTTGCAGCCGGGAAAAACAATATACGGGTGGCTGCCCCAAAACTTAATGATGTCTTTGTCTCATTATTCTCACAAGAAGTAGTGCTGGGATGAGTGGATTGCATCAGAAGTGGAGTACTTTGGCAGTGACTAAGCCCCCACAATATATATGTTGTACTTTCGCCTATCCATCCATTTTTCCATTTTTCTGGTCTCGTCTGACTGCCACTCCTAACTAGGAGGCTGGCCTGTCATCTTAGGGCCTCAGGGAGTTTACAGGTGCCTGATGGTTGTTGACGTTTTTCCTCACTTTTTTCTGATGCTCTGCCAGGATGTTTTAACGTATCTTATTTTTTTGGAATCAACGATTGACTTAGTGACTGTGCCTTTCAGTGGGCGTGCTGCTCTTTTACCTGAAAGACAATAGCTGTTTAGACCAAAAGGCTTGTGCAGACATGCTGCTTTAGGCAGCTCAGGTTAATCTTGGTGTTATGATGTCATCTGGCCAATCTAAAAAATCATCAAGAAACCTGCGGGTCATGTCAAGGTGTCAGGCATGAGCAACATGTTCATTTGTCAGCGTCACTCAGGTCCTCCTGATGTCCTTGTGATTCAGCTCACCCTACCTAATTTAGTAGTGCCGTTCCCTGGTGACAGGTGTTGCCTGTAAGCAACCTGCTTGTTTTTTAGACTCTTAACACTGAGACCCAAAATGCGTGTCCAATTTGTTTACCCCTGTTCTTTGAGTTAAGTTGCAGGTCTAATCCTCTCTTCCAGAAGGTTCCTCTTCTGTATGTTTTTTTATTTATTTTTTGTTTTTTGTTTTGACAAGGGTGTCTTTCATTCACCTTTTTCCGTCCTGAATGCTTGTCATTACAGCGTATGACTGATCTCTTTTTTCCTTGTAGGACCTGCGTCATTTAGTTGGTGTCATTTGCACCAGTCACAGTTCAGCTTGTGTTTTTTAGAGGTCGTTCATTGCTTACATTTTATTCCAAAGTGTCACATCTTTTATTTACATTGTATGCAGAAAAAAATGTCATGGGTGTTCCAATAGTTGTGTAATATGTGCTAGCAGTGGAGACCGTTTAAATTCTAATTCAGAGCTACCAGACTACTACAAGAAATCAAACATTAAACTTGAGTGCTGCCTGAGGTGGTCTGTCAGTAGGACACCTTCAGTATTCTATTACAAATGGAGGAAGCTCCTGATCACTCCTTGAATAAAGTTGTCATACCTGCAGTTCTTGTCATCTTAGGTTAAAAAGGTGGAGGAATAAACCAGCTGAAAAGAAAGAAACATAGGAAATCTGACAAATGAGAGGAGATCTCTCTGTCCATCAGGCTTGTTTGATTAGCTAATATCTAAGCTGCCCCAATATCTCATTCAGAGACATCTTAAAGGTCAAGGTTTCTTCTTCAACTCCATGTCTCTGTAGTTTGTTTCATATTCTCACAGCTCTTTCTGTAAAGAAGTGTTTCCTGGCTTCAGTTTTAAATTCACTTCCTTTTAATTTCCACTAGGTGTCCTGAAGTATGTGATTCACCCTTAAGCTGAAAGAATGTTGCTGGATCTACTTTATCCAACATCTTTGAGGATTTTAAAGAACTAGATTAGCTCCCCACACGGTCTCCTCTGCTCGAGACAGGTTTAATTCTCTGAGTCAGTCACAGAAGGACATATCCTTAAGTCCTGAGATACACTTGGCTGTTCTTCTCTCCATGGCTTGAAGTGCTGCTATGTCTTTCTGTTGTATAGTGGGGTCCATGATAATGGTGCCATTGTAAATAAATTAGAAAACGGTTTGGCTAGGCTCGAGCTTGTGGGTGTGGCAAGCCGCTGCACGGTAGCGAGGAATTTGGTGTGGGCAGCAGAGTTGATTGTTTGTAGCGGCCATGCAGTCAAATCATCTGTTCCCCCATGATGCTCAATGTCACGGTAGGTGGAACACCTACACCCACAGACAGAAAAGGGAGCCTGAGTAGAGAGTCGAGAAAAAAAGAATGGGCTTGAAGGAAAGAGAGAGCAAGAGACAGAATGGTGAGGAGTCCATGCAGTAAGGAGTGGGGACAAATGGTCAGGAGCATGGTCCAGTGGATGCTGGCGGCAGACCTGCACTCGAGAAGGGGACTGAACTACATACAGAAATAGGAGTGGCCCCATTGTGCAGTGTCTCCCTTTCGACACAGAAGGACTGGCTGAGAGAGATGTGAGTGGGTTAAAAGCAGTGTCTCGCAGACCCTGAGGGACTGGTGGTGGGAGCTGGAACCCAGGGTTCCTGGCTTACCTGAGATCAATATTTTGTGACTCCCAGCAATATAAACTAGCTCTGTACTTTTGAATTTGATTTTAGGTTAGCATTTTGGCTTTGTAGACTTTCTTTCTGACATCCAGTATTGCTCCCGGCTAAGTCCTTTTTTCTACCTTTTCAGTTGGTACAGAGGTGGAATAAAGAAGAAAAGACTCTGAGAAAAGATTAGGGAGGCTAATGAAGAGATGGTTGTGGCAGACCTGCTCAATGGCAGGTCCAGGGGTGCCAGTGGGCTTTATTTCTTTCAGTTGGATATTTTGTGATCTATCTTAACAGTATGTTTTTTATTAGTTTTATATTCTTCTTCACAATGTCCAGTGGCCAAGGTTCACTCGAATTACATCACCTCACAGGGCTATTTTTCACACATTGGAGACCTGTTTAATCACCAGGCTTTGTCCTTAAACCACAATGATCCCATTATTTGCTTTGTTTATTTCATTTGTACATATTTTTCTATTCTTATTAAATAGGATTTTACTGTGGGGGTAACTTCAAACCAACCTCCCTCTAGCTCAGTTCTGTTTAGATAGATAGATAGATAGATAGATAGATAGATAGATAGATAGATAGATAGATAGATAGATAG
>JANRMT010062789.1:21196748-21219199 GCA_026402145.1 Polypterus bichir lapradei
TAGATAGATAGATAGATAGATAGATAGATAGATAGATAGATAGATAGGAAAGACACGTTATAATAGATCCAATGTGCTGAGTTTGAATCCTGTGCCCTGTCATCCATTCTCCATGGGAATTGGATTGGATTAAATTGGATTAACCTGGAATGACATTGAATGGAATGCAGCTAACATATTCATTGGACCACCATAAGTTATGAATTTAGCACTTGTTTTTGTGACTGATGTGCATTGAATAAGAAATCTATTGTACCTTTTGCAAAAATTAAACACATTTGAAGATGTCTTGTTGCTCTGGTGGTCTCACAGGAGTATGACTGCCCCACAAAATAATAGTGCAGTCCATGTAATTCAGATTTTTCTAAAGTGTTAGTAGTTTAAGCTGACTGACTTGAGAAAGGAGAATGGCAGTATGGTGCCCCCTGCTGGTTAAGGAACACATTCACTATTAGCAAACAAGTCATATTGTGCTTTAGAGGTTTTAAAGAACTTGATTAGAATTTTTTGAAAGTTGGTGTAGAGATTAAGTTTGCTTATAAAAATTAAATATGAAATGTATGACAGTTTGGCATAAACATGGTGATTGTCTGTTACAAGTACAGCAGCAAATTGCTGTTGCTCAGCCTTTTGTTACTTACCTTTATAACCCAAATGTGCTATACTCATTTAAAAACACATTTGCCCAGCTAGGCAGACATCCATTTCCTGAGGCCATTTATTCTAAAACAGGGTCACAGAAGGCTGGAGCCTCTGCCAGGAGCATCGGACAAAAGCCTGAGGAGGCCCTAATATGTAATTTCTGTCTTTTCTGCCTTGAGCATCCACTGTATTTAGGTTAAGATTCACTTTTGTTTGCTTTGCTTGTGTCTGTCTGTCTATTCTAATCCCTTATCACAACTGCTATGGTTATTTCAGTAGTCAATCTTATATAATACACTACCATGACAGTCTGCTTGTCTGTCCAGGATTTTAAATCACCTGTAGCTTGCAAACCGTTTCACCTATTGACCTGAAATTTGGTTGACATATACTACATGACCTCTGCTGTCTGCTTTCGGAGTGATGATTTTGATTACTCTTTTTATTTTATTTTATTTTATTATAAAACCAACTCTGAGCTCAGGGCAGCCGTGTGGTGCATACATACAGTATGGCTTAATCATTCTTCAGGCAGATTGAACACTTAAATGCAAGCTTAAGTGAAAAATTAAGAAAAACGTACTAAGTAACTGCAACACAAACACTGACTTAATCAGTTTTAATGCTAAAAGATGCTGACGGAAGGAGGGAAGAAGCGGGCTGCTAGGGTGGAGAAAAGAAGAGCTGCTCAGGAAGCAACAAGCACATCAACCTTTGAGCAAACGAATGGTAAACATACAGAGAAAGAGGATAAAATCTGTAAGTCAAGTGTATTCACTGCACTAATGTGCAGTCTGCCGTTACTGGTATATTATAATTTTCCCCTTTATGTAACGTGCATATAAAAGGTGTTCACCCCTTGGAAGTCTGAATCACAGTGAACTTAATTTGGCTTTTGATCAACATTAAAAGACCCTTTAATGTCAGATTGAAAACAGATTTCTTGCAAAGTGTTCTAAGATAATAATAGACATTGAATGTAATAACTGAGTGTATATTTTTATTCTGCTTAAGCTTCCACCTCACCTTTTGCTGATCTTATTCTCCTGTTTGACACTCTCTTCCTATAGGATCTTAGGCCTTCAGGTCCACTTGGTCATGACTAAATCCACCAAGTCATGTGTATTGAAGCCAAATACAACAGAGAATGCAGAGGTGCTTATACAGTTTTGTTATTTTATACTTAAAACAATACATTAACTAAATAAAGACAAGTGGCGACTAGTAGTTGTTATCTCAGTTTGGCTGCGAAAAAACAGACAGTGGCTACATTTTAAAATGCTTGCATATAATAATTTATTTACAATCTAACAATAAAATTTATGGTCCTGCCATTTTTACAAACATACTAACAGAGACGATAAAGATATTGATAAAAAGAAAAAGAAAATATAAATTTGCAAGAATTTGTAAACTAAAATGTAAAATATTCTTGGGTTAAATACTTTCTTGCAGTATCTCAATAAAACTGTGTTACATGTTAAAAGGAATTTTGGAAAAATATGTCATTAACATATTGTAGCAATAAAAATGATATTAAAAGTAAGAGCACATTAAAAAAAGGTTTCTTATTTAATGTCTTCAAAGCACAATGGTTTCAAATGTTGTTACCTTGGTGTTTCAATTACTTTAGAGTGAAGGCCACTGAAGTTTTATTTTAAAACCTGTTAGTCTGAAGTTTAAGGACATCTCAAATTACAATCCTTAAATTTTAAGGGATTCAGACTCCACTGCAAAGTCTCATTGACTATGAAATTCCATTGGTTTAGTAGACCACAATTAAAAAGATATAGCTCTTCTTATTTCTTAGAGTTCGTCCTGGTAAATATTGATTTTCATACAATTGATATTTGATATTTGTAGATTTAAAAAAAAACATTCAGGTTATCCACAAAATTCAATCTTGGATTATGTAATCAACAAAGAACAGATTTATGAGATAATCATTTGTTGCCCTTGGAAGCTAGAAAGTAAACACATTTGGACAGGACAGCCAAAAACAGACTGAAGTCTGGTCCAGCCTGATGAGTCCACATTCCTGGAGGAACATAACTCATTTCAGATGAGAATAATACTGGCCATAGGGGAGATTCATTACATTATATGAGTCCATGAGCTTCTGACGTCTCAGCAGTGAGGCCTGTGGAAAGGTAAAAGAGAGAAAGTGTCCTGTCATTCCAAAGTGCCATCATCTGTGACTCTGGGGATGATCAGACATATCAGGCTGTTAACAGGCCATTCAGAACTTGGTTGTACTATATATACTAGAACTTCTTTCTTAATAGAGAGCCTTTCATAACACTGTCATAATAGTTGTAGACCTATTTAATCCTATTCACAGGCACATGGGCCATTCTATCCCAGAACCCATGCTCACGTCCTCTCAATTTAGAATCAGCAGTTACGTTTTTCATACACATCCACACAGACAAGGACCAGGCTTCGGAGCTGAACCCAGAATACTGGATTTGTGAGGCAGCCATGTTAGCCACGGTTCTGCCACTGTATGACTGAAATAAGCTTAGTTTAAGGTATACTTAGATAGTGTCACACATGTGCGATTAGGAGGAAGCTGAGTTGACCAAGTGAAGGTAATTACCTGCCAGGTCAGGCGGTGGCAGGGTGCGCTAAACCTACTTTTGTTGTCTCTACAGGCCATATATGGGAAAACCTATCTGATTCAACATCAGCAACTTTGCTTCTGGTTCTGGCACCAAGACTGACGTCACTTCCGGTTTTGGCATTTTAAGCCGCCATCTTTTCACAAATCAGAACAGTTCAGTTTGGAACTCAACCAGTACACTTCAGTGCTGTATTCAATACCCTTTTGCAGTCAGGGATGATATATGTGTGTTGAGACTGATTCTTTTGAGAATAGATATTGTAAGAATGGCGCTATATTGCTCCCGACCCGACACAGATTGACATGGGAGGCACGTCTAAAATAAAATAAACTTTTATTATTTTTAGTTTATAAAACTTTAAGTTTTATAAACTTGGCGGCGCCTGCAGAACCCAACAGGGCTGTGCAGAACTCCATCCCCCATGAAGCCCTGTGGGAGGCTGAGGCACCACTCCAACCCAGGGGGATGGCCATCCAGTGTTCAGGGGGAGGTATTGCACTGTCCAGGGCTGCTTCCCCTGAATATATAGTGAAGGGGAGGCCCGGCCAGGCATGGGACCTGGCTGTCCACCATAATATAAGCCCAAATAAAGTTCTATCTATCTGAATTCCACTTATTGCATGTACACACCTACTAGCTGCTTTAACCAATGAATCCATCCATCATTTTACTCAAGATATTTAGTGTAGTTTTAGTGTTTCCAGTCAACCAAATGCAAATGTTGTTAGCATTTAAGAGATAACTTACGAGCCTGAAACAGACCCACACAAAAATGGGGAAAATGAGCAAAGCTGACATAAAGAGGGACCAGATTTAAACTGTCTCCCAGAATTTTAGTTGTGAGGTAGCAGTGCTAAACACTGTGCTGCTGTGGCTGAATCAAACAAAGAAAAATTTCACGTATTCGTGTTTGAATTTGAAAGACAGATAGATGGCACATGTAAATAACATAATGACATAATCATTTAGAATACTGAGTGGCTGTTTTGTAACGTTTCTCCCCATCTCCCAATTTTTGGAGAAAGTATATGAATAAATATGCAGTCACATGGTGACACCACACTTTATGCAAAGTACAGTATGCAAAGACATAGAAGAAAGCAGAGGTGATGGGCCTTACCAGGAAGCAGAGAAGGCAGAGCAACAGTACTCCCACGAAGATTCCAATAACAATAAGAATGATGGCCCAAAAAGACAGCTCCCATTTCGGGGGAGGAACATAAATAGGTGAGTCTAATAAAATAAATATACAGTGAGTTATTTTGTAATAATTTCCTTAGGTTCAGATAATGATAACACATCTGCATATCATCTAGTTGACATTTTGAAAAGCCAGCCAGTCTAGGAAGGCACCCTGACTTTGCAGGCAGTTCAGAGTTACAACTACTGAAATGACCCTTAAGATACAGAACGTGGAATACAAATGATAGCATGGCTATATACAGACAAAGAAAATGTGAAAATATCTGCAGACTTAAAGAAGCCATTATACCTTTAACTTCAAGACTGTCTGGTTGAAGTTGATATAAACCACCTAACAGTTTGGTGTTATTTGTTTGATAGGCAAAGATGCTTTCTACAATATTTTCATTCAGTGTTGTGGTTCCACTCGGTGCATTGAAGATGCAGTTGCAGCTCACCTTCACAGAGCCAAGCCTAGAGAAAATTGAGCGGCAAAAAGCAGAAATGAAATTGTCAGTTTAGGATAAACTTTCAACTCTTAACATTCAGTGTGTCTGGCAGAAATACGTACCTTAAACCTGTCACTTTGCAGTACCTGAAGTTATTAGCTAAAGAGCTATTTTTGTACACACCTGCAAGCTGTAGTGGCAAAAAAGAAAGGTCACACTTTTTAATACTTTACAGAGAGGGCTATAATATTAGTACATGAAGATTAATCTATCCAGTTTCTAACATGCTTACTGACTCAAGAATCATATGGAACTTGTGACTATTCCTGAAGTATCCAATCCTGGAAAAGCCACCAGTCCATCTCAGGGCACATTTACAAATACACCCACACTCCATTATAATACAAGTATCACTTCAGTGGTCATTTCAGTACGACAAGAATGAAATATATATAAAATGTGTCCCAAAATCAACACAGGCTTCCCCTGCTTTGAAAAGCTAATCTTTTCCTGAAATTCCTCTAATTTGGGATCCTGAGGTGGTTCATTGTGTGGTGGGTGCAGCAACTTGCTGTATAAGTGCATGCTGCTAACCACCTCATCCCCCTTGACTCAAATAACCCAAATTTTACTCAAGATAAATTATGTTAGAACTGTTGTATAAAATGTGGAAAAGTTTAATGGGATGAATACTTTGACTTTACATTCTATTATAATGCTAACTTCAAGGTAAGGAAGTTATTTTTGTTAAAGTTAAGGAAGACAGGAGTTTTGAGATAAGTTATACATGCTGATCATAGTACTAGCAAGTGTTGTATGTTGATTAGGACATACAACTAAGAATTTCACTGTACTCTGTGCATGTGATAATACTAAACCAATGAACCAGCTTATGAAACAGCGAGGGACAAAGAGAAGCAGAACAAATAAAAGGCGACTTAAAAACGTACTTACTTGGCCTTACTAAACAGCTTGTCACCATCTTTATCTTTTTGCCTACTTTTGCATCCTCTAGTGCCATTCTAAAGAAGTCTCCCTAAACCAGTATTCAACCTGCTTGCCTGCCGACAGTATATTCTGATAAGAGTCAGCCTTTAAACCTTACCTGACATTCACTTCTAGAGTTAGGACCAGTGCCTCACCTGATTTGTGATATTAGCCACCATTTGCTTGTACAGGTCTGAGCTGGGGTTATTTAGATCTGAACTGAAATTTATATTGATGATAGTAAAGTTCAAACTGAAGCTTTTGTCGCCAGACAGAGAAATCACTGGAGTTGTCCCGTAGGTTGAGGTGCTGGGGAAGGCTGCTGCAACAGGCAAGGCTGTGGTTGTGTACACCTGTGTGTAACCTAGGTGATAAAATGAAAAAGGTATTGGTTATAGGTTAACCAAAATTGCAAACACAGCGTAACATAAGAAGAGTGGTAGGGAGTTAAAAAATAGAGGGCTTTGATGGTGCACCAGTGTTTATAGTGCTGGTAAAACTTCATTCAGCCATTTTCAAGGCCACAATCATAGAGAGCCAGCACCACTTTGTTTATATGGGTAACACCACTCTTGGGAAGTGCAACAGTCAATTGCAGCACACTCGCACACACATACACACATTTGCCCTCACCAGGCAGAGTAATTAAAAAAAATATGTGAATAGATACTTTGGGATCACCCTTTATTAATTCCAAGTTTCCTGTGCTTTGCACATTTTTTGATGTAGTTTTGTCAGCAAATATTTTCCTTTACACATTTGTTATTGTGTTTATTTAAGCGGTTAAAGGTAAGTACAGTATAACATAAAAGACAATGTTGTACATCTTGCAAATAAAGCGCAAATTGCTTCTTCACATGCAATTTGCCATTTCCCTAGTTAATGGGGTTGACATTATTGATTTATGGCTACATTAGTTAGTGGGGAGCCAGACAGGTGGGTATAGACAGAAGATAACAGCAGTGCCTTCAGCTATGTAGTTTTTAGACAGAACTCTATAGGTGAGCTGAGACTGCCTATTAGGAAATTAGAAGCACTGGGAAATTTCCAGAAACATGTCTACATTCCATTAAAGAAATTGTGACTTTGGGGAATTAGAAAATTCCTTCAAACTGTTCATATGATGTACTGGAAATATCTAATATGGTATCATGGATGTGGAATTATAGAGTGAGTAAATAGGCTAGGTGAAATAGAAATCAGTCAAAGAATGGAGCCAGCAGACAGACTACAAGTTATGGCATTTGAACATCTAAAGATACTCACCATTAACAAAAAGACTGTTTTTGTCTAATTTGAATGGGCCTAGATCTTGAAGTCCATTTGTCTTGTTTCTGAAGACATCATAAATATTCTTCTTGTCTGAATCTGACCTCAGGATTTGGTTAATAGGCTTAAAATGGCAAGACATGTTCACTTTAAGCATCGTTTCACCAGCAGTGCTAAGGAGAGAGGGGAGATCAGATAATGAAGACCTTCTTTGAGCTGATAGTACAGCAAACCATCATTAGTAGTTTAGTCTAGATTGTAACAATCCACTAAGACCGCATCTAGAGTACTGTGTGCAGTTGTGGTCACCACACTACAAGAAAGACACAGAAGCACTTGAAGTTGTGGGGAGGAGAGCAAACAAGTGCATCCCAGGACTTAAGGACATGTCCTACATTGACAGACTGAGAAGGAGAATTCATCTTGTTTAGTCTCGAGCAGAGGCAACTGTGTGGGCACCTAATCCAGGTACATATTTAAAATTGTGAAAGGCATTGATAAAGTATTAATAAAGCAATTATTTTTTCATCTTAAGGTTAATTCACATACTGAAGGACATCAGTGGAAATTAAGGGGAAGTACATTTGAGGTTGAGGCCAGGAAGCACTTCTTTATGCAAAGAGTTGTAAGACTCTGGAACAAACTACAGAAACATGGAGTTGAAGCAGAAATCTTGACAACCTTTAAGAAAAATCAGGATGAGATATCATGACAGCTTAGCTATCAGCTAAACAAATTGACTTGATAGACTGAACAGTCTCCTCTTGTTTGTCAAATTTCGTATGTGCAAATATATTAGACACAACGGCATTGCATGTAGCTAGATGGATGAACACCCAAGGTCATAATGTATTTACATTGCAAAATTACAGCTTTCACAACTGATGCCTCCCAACCCCTGAAAACTTCATGCATATACTGTCTATCTGATAGTCAAGCATAATTTAGTCCTTGTAATACTAGAATTAGAAATTAAAGATTGATACCTTAATTCTGGCATTGTGCAACTTTCATATGATGAGTTTATCTCACTGTTTTTGAACAGGTTGTCAACCTACAAGGTGAAGAAATGGATGTCAGGCTACTTATTGTGATCTTCTCATCTATTTATATATTTTTTTTCTGTTCAGGTGTGACATCTAGCAGTTTAAAAGACACAGTTATAAAATGATATACTGTATAGCAGAACTGGTTAATAATAAGCAGTTTGTAAGCATCTTTGACAAGGAGCAATACAGCTAGAAGAATGATTGATTAAGCTATGTAAAAAAAATAAATAAATAAAACAAACACGTGTATCTTGTATTTGATCACATTTTACACCTTACTATATTTGTATACACCAACCGTGAACAAACTGATTTTGCATTAAATATCTAACTGGAATAGTCCAAAATAAATTTCCCAAAACTTCTCATTTTATAATTGTCTCTTAACTTTATTAATGGGTTACATATATTTTCATTTAGCAGCCTTTTACACACATTTACAAAGGAAATCCACTCAAACAGACTTCATGTAAGTCATTTTTTGCTGGAGATGATTACTTTTAAAGCTGCTCCTTATTTTCAAAGCTATTTTAATGCACTGTCTTCTAAAGCAACAGACGACACTGACACAATAATATTTCAAAACCTAAGAATATTTGAAATGATTTTTATCTAACCTGAACACTGGCTACAGTGCTGTGAGTCTACATTCAGTGAAGAGCACTATGCTAATGTAAATTTTATTTTAATTGAATTTCAAATGCAAACAATCACAGGTGCATCACTCTCATCCTGGCAAATCATATATTCAAGATATCACTGCTTAGCATAGAATTCTGAAACTGGCTACTGATGAACAAATGACCATCTGTATGAGCCAACAGGGCCCGCTTTGTGCCATCCACCAAAGTATCAAATAATCCAAAGAGTAAATAACCACAGAATAGGTGTACTGTATGCACAAGTGGCATCTTCATTAATGTAAACTTTTCACAAAAGCATCTAAGCTAGGAATCAAAGTATATTTGAGTGTAGTTTGAAAAATGTTTTCAAAGGAAATTATTAAGATCATTTTGGAAAACAGTGCTGGTGCTTTTGTCTGTGCTATTGCATTTGTATACTTTTAATTAGCACAGATCTTCACACACAATATTATGAGGAGGTGAGGCCTGCTCCAGCAACATCATTGGCAAAGCAAGCACCATCTATGGGGTGTGAAGCCAGTTTATTACCAGGCACACAAAAAAAAAAGCAACAAACCATTAAGAGCTTCCAAATACGCGTTATAATATGGAAGAATACACCCATGAGCACAGGGTAAACAACTAAACTGTACACAAACATTGGGTCAATCCCTCTCACACAGGATTATTGACCACTGTGCAACATCATTCTAGACTGGGTGTTTATGTATTTGTGTTATTAGAACAAGGTCAAACTTTGAGTGAGTTTCCTACCTGCGTGAAGTGTATTTTTGTCCATTTTCTGAGTGAGCTGCTCCTACTGCATAGTGTTTATTTCACTTTTTTTTTTTTTTTTTTTTTTTTTTAACATTGCAATGAAATAGATACTATTTATACAATTTCATTAAGACTGGCTAAAAAAATAAAATGTTTGGGAAATGGCAAAGCACAGACATAGTCCAGAAGTCAAGCTCTGTATGGAGTGCAGTCAAATCAGCCAACTGTTAAGTATGGATGGATATCATGAAGGAAACTTACCAGACTGTGAAACGTGCTTGACATAGCTGGACAATTAGAAGGCTTTTGAGCACATGTAGGTGAAAGTTGAGTGACAACAAAAGTCAAAGGGAATGGATTGATACTAGATTGAGTAGTAGTTTCACTGTTTACTAAAATACAAGAAAAAGAGAATATAATTGGTATTATAATTGGTATTGTTTTATTTTTCTGTATGAATAAATTTATCACAACTGCATCTTTACATCTGAATATATATATATTCCGGGATTCATTGTTAATAATACATTTTCATTCATTAATTCATTATACACCTTTATTTCTACTGTAGGTCACAGAGGAACAGGAGCTTGTCATAGAAGCAGTGGGTACAAGATAAGAACCAGTCATGGTCATGGTGTCGGCCCAGCCCAGAGCACACTCTCTTGTAAACAAGAGAGGTATTTAATTGTATGCTGAGTAGTGAAGAATCAAAATTTCAATTAACAAGTGGAGAAATGAGAGACAATTGTGTTCTGGTCTCCGTAGAGAGTTATAAGTCTCCAGAGGACTGGTTCGCATTTCCTTTCACTTGCTGCAGTATTGTTTTCCTTTGTTAGTTCTTTTAAACTTGAAAAACAGAGTCAAGTTTATACTGTAAATTGCAGGTTGAGGAGTAGTTTAACTCTTTTTATAAAACACGACAGAGAGTGAGAGAGAGAGAAACAGAAGGTAGTGGTATTGTGCTGTTTTCTTATAGTTTATCAAAGTTTATCAAAATAACATTTTTGCATCTGAACAGATAATATAGGATGGATTTTGAATAGTTCATTTTCATTCATTAATTCAATATATGTCTTTATTTCTACTGTGGATCACAGGAGCCTGTCATAGTATTAAGTGGGTACAAGGTAAGAATCAATCAAGGTCATGGTATCGGTTTATCCCAGATCACGCTCACTTGTTAAAAAAAAAAGAGAGGTGATTTATTGTATGCTGACTAGCAAAAGAATCAGAATACTTATTGACAAGCAAATGAAGTAATGAGATACAATTGTGCACAGGTGTCTGTGGTGAATTCTAAGTCTCCATAGGACTAGTTTACGTTTTCTTTCACTTGAAGCTACGTTATTGTTTTCCATTTCTAGTTTTTATAACATTAAAACAAAGTCAGGTTTTACTTATAGGATCATAGATTGAGTAGTAGTTTCACTGTTTACTAAAAAACACAAGAAAGAGAGAAAATAATTGATATTGTTTAGATTTTCTGTATGAATGAATTGATCACAAAAGCATTTTTAGATCTGAATAGATATTCCAGGATTCATTTTTAATAATTAATTTGTGTTCATTAATTCAGTATACTGTACGTTCAATATGGGTACAAAGTAAGAACCAAAGAAGGTCATGGTGCCAGTCCATCCCAGAGTACATTTTCTTGTAAAGAAGAGAGATCATTAACTCTATGCTGAGTATCAAAGAATCGAAATTCCAATTGACAGCGATTGCGCTCCAGTCTCCTTGGAGAGTTATAAGTCTCTGGAGAACTGGTTTGCATTTTCTTTCACTTACTGCAGTATTATTTCCTTTGTTAGTTTCTTTAAACTTTAAAACAAAGTCGTTTTATTTTTGATTTACAGCTTGAGAAGTAGTTTCACTGTTTACTAAAAAAAACGAGAAAAAATAATTGGTATGCTGTTTGCTCTATATGAATAAATTTTGCACAACAGCATTTTGCATCTGAATAGCTAATCGAAGATGAATTTTTATGAATTCATTTTCATTCATTAATTCAACATACTTCTTTATTTCTGTTGTAGGTCAGATGATAACTGGACTTGTTATAGCAGCAGTGGGTACAAGGTTAAAACCAATGAAGATCATGGTGTTGGTTCATCCAAAGCACCCTCTTTTCTAAAAAGAGGGGTCATTATTTGTATGCTAAGTAACAAGGAATGAGAAATCCAGTTGATAAGCAAGTGGAGAAATGAGAGACAATTGGGCTCAGTTCCCAATTGTGCTGTAATCGTCCTGATGACTGGTTTGTGTTTTCTTTCATTTGCTGCAGTATTGTTTTTCTATTCTTATTTTTTTGACCTTAAAACAGGTTCAAGTTGAGGAGCAGTTTAACTTTTTATAAAATATGAGAGAGAGAAAGAAGATAATTGTTATTGTGCTATTTTCCTATGTAAGTGAGTATATCACAATAGCATTTTTGCATCTGTATAGATAATGCAGGAGGACTTTTTAATAATTCATTTTCATCCATTGTTTCAACATACTTCTATATTTATACTATAGGTCAGAACGGAACAGGAACTTATCATAGCAGCAGTGGATACAAGGTAAGAACTAATGAAGGTCATGGTGTCGAGTAACAAAGACTCAGAATTGACAAGCAAGTGAGAGATGATTGTGCTCCAGTCTCCTTAGAGAGTTTTAAGCCTGCTGAGGACCAGTTTGGTTTTTCTTTCACTTACTGCAGTATTATTTTCTTTTGTTTTTGTCTTTCTTCCTCTTCTTGTTTCGGCTACTCCCGTTATGGGTTGCCACAGCAGATCATTTTTTGTCCGCATAGTGATTTGGCAAAATTTTATGCCGGATGCCCATCCTGACATAACCCTCCCCATTTATCGAGGCTTGGGACTGGCACGAAGAAACACTCTGGTTTCTGCACTCCCTGTGGCTGGGTTCCCTTTGTTTTTGTCTTTATAGTTTTTGAAACGAAGTCAGGTTTTACTTACAATGTACAGGTTGAGAAGTAGTTTCACTGTTTACTAAAACACAAGAGAGAGAGAGAAAATAATTGGTATTGTGCTATTGTTCTATATTAATACATTTATCGTAATAACAGTTTTGCATGTGAATAGATAATGTGGGTGACTTTTTATTAATTCCTTTTTTTCATTAATTCAACATACTTCTTTATTTCTATAGTAGGTTAGATGGGAATGGGGCTTATTACAGCAGCAGTGGTAAAATAAGAACCAATGTAGATCATGGTGTTGGTCCATCCCAAAGCACACTCTCTTATAAAGAATAGAGGTTATTAATTGTATGCTGAGTTACAAAGATTTCGATTTCCAATTAAAAAGCAAGTGGAGAAATGAGAGATGATAGCGCTCTGGTCTCCTTGGAGAGTTATAAGTCTCCAGAGGACAGGTTTGTGTTTTCTTTCACTTACTGCAGTATTTTTTTTTTTTAACTTTACAACAAAGTCAAATTTTACTTACAAATTGCAGATTGAGAAGTAGTTTTACTTTTTGCTAAAACACAAGAAAGATAGACAAGACAATTGGTATTGCGCTATTTTCCATATATAAGTGAGTTTATCACAATAGCATTTTTTCATCTGAAAAAATCGTACAGCATGAGTGCTGAATAATTCATTTTCATTCAATATACTGTACATCTTTATTTACTGTCTTTATATACTGTGTGTCAAATGGAAACAGAAGGCTCTCATAGTAGCAGCGGGTACAAGGTTATAAGTGTCAGTCTATCCCAAAGCACATCTTCTTGTAAACAGGAGAGGTTATTAATTATATCATGAGTAATAAAAAAATGGAATTCCAATTAACATGCAGCTGGAGAAATGACAGATGATTGTGCACAGTTCTCCCTGTTGACTTCTAATAGTCCTGAGGACAGGCTTGCCTTTTCTTTCACTTACTGCAATATTGTTTCCTATTGCTAGTTTTTTTAACTTTAAAACAAACTCAAGTTTTACTTACAAATTGCAGCTGGAGGAGTAGTTTTATTGTTACCTAAAACACAAGAGAGAAAGAAACAATTGCAATTGTGCTGTTTTTCTATATACATGAATTTATCACTATAGCATTTTTTTTACCAGAGTAGACAATAAAGGATGGATTTTTATTAATTAATTTTAATTGATTAATTGAACATACTTCTTTATTTCTACTGTACCTTACAGTGAATTTAACATACTTTTTTATTTCTACTGTACATTACAGTGAAACAAGAATCTTTGGATACAAGGTAAGAACCAGTAAAGGTCATGGTGTCAGTCCATCCCAGAGCACACTCACTCTTATATCCACATTCATTCATATGGTGCTATTTCATCTAAACCTGCCAAACTTTGGAATATTAAAGAAGACCAAAGAACCTAGACGAAAACTTTTACGGACATTGGGAGAATGTGCAAACATCCTGCTCCAAACAGGATTTGATCCCTGTCTCCTGGAGCTGTGCTACCTCAGTTTCAATCCATTTGTATTCTATGGCACATTTCCTTCTACACGCTTAGAACATTAGAACAATCTAGACGAGAAAAGGCCATTCAGCCCAGCAAAGCTCGTCAGTCCTATCCACTTATTTCTTCTAAAAAGACATCAAGTCGAGTTTTGAAAGTCCCTAATGTCTTACTGTCTACCACACTACTTGGTAGCTTATTCCAAGTGTCTATCATTCTTTGTGTAAAGAAAAATTTACCCTTAACAAGATTCCAACTGTGCCTACATGTTCTTGATGAACTTATTTTAAAATAACAGTCTTGATCCACTGGACTAATTCCCTTCATAATTTTAAACACTTCAGTCATGTCACCTCTTAATCTTCTTTTGCTTAAGCTGTAAAAGCTCAGCTCTTTTACTCATTCCTCATAATTCAACCCCTGTAGCTCTGGAATCAGCCTAGTTGCTCTTCTCTGGACATTTTCTAGTGCTGCTATGTCCTTTTTGTAGCCTGGAGACCAAAACTGCACACAGGACTCCAGATGAGGCCTCACCAGTGTGTTATAAAGCTTGAGCAGAACCTCCTGTGACTTGTACTCTACACATTGTGCTACATAACCTAACATTCTGTGTGCCTTCTTAATGGCTTCTGAACACTGTCTGGAAGTCGATAGCTTAGAGTCCATTACGGCTCCTAAATCCTTCTCATATGGTGTACTCTCGATTTTGTGACTGCCCATTGTTTATTTAAACCTAACATTTTTATTTACTGACATTAAATTTCATCTTCCACAAATCTGCCCAAGCCTGTATGCTATCCAAGTCCTTCTGCAATGATATAACGGATTCCAAATTATCTGCTAATTCACCTCTCTTGGTATCATCTGCAAACTTAACCAGCTTGTTAATTATATTCCTATCTAAATCATTTATATATATTAAAAATAGCTGTGGCCCCAGCACTGACCCCTGCGGAACACCACTCTTAACATCAGCCAATTCTGAAGAGGTTCCTCGCACCATCATCCTCTGCTTCCTGTGTCTGAACCAATTCTGCACCTATCTACAAACATCACCCAGAACTCCCACTTCTTTTACTTTGATTCCCAACCTCTCATGTGGTACCTTATCAAATGCTTTCTGAAAGTCCAGATGAATAATATCATATGCTCCACTTTGATCATATCCTTTTGATGTCTTCTCATAGAATTCCAGCATGTTAGTAAAACACGACCTCCCTCTTCTGAACCCATGCTGACTGTTCAGAATAACTCCTGTCCTTGCAAGGTGTTGCTCAATCTTATCCTTAATAATTCCTTCCATTACTTTTCCTGTGATGCATGTTAAGCTTACTGGCCTATAGTTTCTTGGATCTGCACTGTCAACCTGTTTATATAATGAGATGACATTTGCTATTTTCCAGTCCTTTGGAATCTGTTCAGTGCACAGTGACTTCCTAAAAATATGTGTCAAGGGTTTATAGCTGTACTCACAAGCCTCCTTAAGAACTCGAGAGTAAATATTATCTGGTCTTGGTGATTTGTTTGATTTCAGCAGCTCTTCTCCCTCTACAATTTCCAAATCCCTCAGTACCTCTTTAGTAGTCCCGTTTACCTCTGAGAGGTTATCTACTTGCTCCCTTGTGAACACCTCAGAAAAATGTAAGTTTAGGGTATCCACTATTTCACTGTCTGTATCTTTTAATTCCCCTTTACTATTTCTGGTGCACTTGACCTCCTCCTTGACTGTTCTTTTACTACTAAAATACTGAAAGAATCTCTTAGGGTCTTCTTTTGCCTTATCTGCTATATTCCTCTCCAACTGTCTTTTAGCCTCCCTGATATTCTTCTTAATGGTTGCCCTCATGCCATTAGAATAATTTAATACTTTAACTCCACAGCAAAAGCAAAGGTGAACAGATAAATATTATGCTATTTAAACAAAGACATATACAAATATACATTTTATTTCTCAATTAGAAAAGTAAAGTATTTTAACAAAGATGTCCACAGAAGCAGAGTAGTCATTGCACATGACAATGAGTAGCTATGCTTCCCAAGGAGCTCTTAATGAACCTTGAGCAGCTGATTGCAGTGAAACATATTTTTTAATTTGTTAGTGTTAAACCAAAGTTTACATTATGCAGAGTTTTACTTACTAACTACAGTGTTTGGAGTAACTTCATGGTATCCTAAAGAAACAGAAAAGAATTATAGAAATATTAGTTAATTAATGACAAAACTTGCATTTCTATGTCGGTATTCATTCATCCTTTTTTGAATGTTCCACTTCTTCCTTGCAAACAAGTGACACTAAGATGTAAAGGCTATCCTAGATGTAGTGGATACCATGTAGGAAGAAAGATTGCCTACCTCATGAACAATGGGCAGGATGCTCACACACACCTTCTCACACTTAAACAAGGCAAAATTATAGTTACTGATTTATTACACATGCATATTTTTGGAATGAGGAATAAAAAGCAAAATGCTTCTACATTATAATGCCTCTGGAAAGTGAGACTTCAAATTCCGTGCAACAACACAAAAAAAATGCTAAAGTCACAAACACCACAAGGAAATATCCAAACAGTCATATTTCATTTTTCATTCTATTAAAAAGTAAAGTATGTCAGCAAAGTTGTTCATTAATACAACTGGTTTTTGCTCCTCTATTAGATATGGGTGATTGTGCATGGTAATCGTGGCCAGCCATACCTGCTGTGCAATGCTATTCATTTAGCAGCTTTTAGGTAAAGTATACATCTACCCAAAATACAGCAAAACAAAAATATAAGGAGTTCCAAAAATCTCTGGCTTGTAGGGGCTTTTCTTAGAACATCCAGCACACATCCCTTTCTCATCAACACACACTGAATACAAAAAAAGTATAGTCCGCGTACAGCCAAGTATGCAAAATGTCAGAGGTCTTACAAGCATACCTAGCTAATCAACATATTTAAGTCAACATGAGGAGAAACAAAGCCAAAGGGTTCTATACAAATCCAGTAGAAAGGAAAAAACATGTCCCTTTTTATTCAATAAAATACAATCATGAAAGGTAAGGTTCAGGGTACAGGTTAATTTAGAGTTAGCCTGTATCTTTGAAGAGATACAAATCCATTAAAACGTCACAATCAAACAACATGGTGGCCATATGGGTAGAACAGATAATTACCATTGACGGTGAGACTGTCTTTGGCCATGCTGTATAGACCTAACAAGGTGCTATTGTTGGTTTTTTGATTCAGCTGTCTATAGATGTCTACTTTGCTGAAGGGAGGCACTGATGTGCCATTCTTGAACCTGCAGCTGAGGCTTACAGCTGTGCCAGTGACTTGGCTTGGACTGAAATGAAAAGAGATGAGTTATCCAATAGGTGAGTTTTGAGAAGAAATCTAATGTTAAGAATGACATTAATCCTTCTTATTCCACATTTTAATTAAGTTTATCTTTAGAAGTATACCTAAAAGAGACAGGAATACATGAGGAAAACTCTGAACCCATGGTGGTGTTCTGAAGCATTTGGGATATCTGTGGATAAAAACGAGGAACTGGTTTTTACCTCATAATGTAAGAAAAGGAGAAAAAGTTGAATTCATCATGACCTGACACAAAATACAAAGTCCTGACACCAAATTATAGCTGACGAACACTCACCAGAGAAGTCACATTTCGACTTGCAGAGCTGTTTCCGGAGGACAAGTTCTGAGAGAATGGCAGATTAGTAAGGGTGAAGTTTATAGTGCAGTAAAGTAATGCTGGAAGGAAAAAAAAGCAAAATAAAAGGAGAATGAATGTCAGTTTCATGTATTTCATCTCCATGCTTTATTGTATCAGGAGTAATTCTAAAAATGTAGTAAATCCAGAAAGCTAATAAAAAAATTGGAAATGTTATTTAAAGTTATCTAGAAATGAAACCAAAAGAAAATTTAGGTGGAGTAGGGAAGGTGACGTTGAGCAGCTATGCTTCCTAGGGAGATTTAATCAATCCAAAATAATTCTTCATGCTTTATAATATCTTCAATTTGAATACTTAAATACAGATTTACAAGGTGCAAAGATGTACTTACGAATAACAGGCTGTGGAATGATTTCACGGTATCCTGAAACAGGCAGAAGAAAAGCAGTCACAATTAAAGCATACGTAGAAAAATAACATTTTATGTTGCTTGTGTCAACATGTTTATCGATGTCGCATTCTTTCATTCTATTTAATAATAATTTGTTATTATACACAATATTTCTTCCATTTCACAGATCACAACAATTCTTTCCACCCTGCATTGAAAGGAATGTATGAAAGGGCATACTCTTATTGGATACATGCCAGCACTGAGCCAAGTTGACATCAAGTTATAATACAGAGAAAAGCACATCACATTATAGACTACTGCCTCACTTTTATGTTTTATATTTTAAAACTGTCAAAAGTGCTTGTTCAAGGGAAAACTCCTTAAGGACAGCTCTTTGCTCTGTAAGAAATCTAATCCAAACCAAGCCAAATTTCCATTTTTCTCTCCCACGTACAGTGGGATGGATAATTACCGCTGACGTAGAGACTGTCTTTGGCCATGCTGTATGGGCCTAGCAAGGTGCCATTGTTGGTTTTTTGGTTCAGCTGTCTGTAGACATCCACTTTGTTGAAGGGAGGCACTGATGTGTCATTCTTGAACCTGCAGCTGAGGCTCACTGCCGTGCCGACAACCTGACTTGGACTGAAATGAAGAAGAAACAAGCCATTCATTGGGTGAGTTTTGAGAAGTAATCTGATGTTACAGATGTCCCTGAGATATCTTCCAGAGTTGGAGTAAATCTCCATTATTGACTTTAAAGTATTTAGCATAAGTAGAATGAGTTCTCAAATGTTCACATTTTAATTAAGTTTATCTTAAGAATCATACCTAAAAGAGATGGGAACACATGAGGAAAACTCTGAACCCATGGTGGTGTTCTGAAGCATTTGTGTTATCTGTGGATAGAAATGAAGAGCAAGTTATTTCCTCATAATGTAAGAAAATGAAACAAAGATTGAATTCAGCATGACCTGACACAAAGCTTGGCTGCATTTATTTTTAAAGTAAGCAGAATATGTAGTGGTTAAATCACCATTGCTTCATAAAAATGTTCCGGTTTGTCATATATATTGATAGTGGAAACTCACCAAAGACATCACGTTTCGACTCGCAGTGCTGTTTCCTGAAGACAGGTTCTGAGAGAATGGCAGATTAGGAAGGGTGAAGTTTATAGTGAAGTAAAGTAATGCTGAAAGATAAAATAAAATAGGATAAGATGATTATGAGACAGAATGCCTGTTTCATGTGTTTCATCTTCATACTTCATTCTCACACAAATCATTCTAAAAATGTAACCAATCCAGAATGGTATTGAAATATAAGAATGTTGCATAAAGTTCTTAAGAAATTTAAAAAGGGATGAAGATTCAGGTGTTATATAGAAGGTGCTGATGAGAAGCTATACCTTCCAAGAGATTTTTTGAATTCAAAGAGGTGGTTCATGCTGTATAATCTTTTTATTTTTAATCTTTAAAAACGGTTTAATAAGGTGTAAAGATTTACTTACGAATAACAGGCTGTGGAGTAATTTCATAGTATCCTGAAAAAGGCAGAAGAAAATGAAACACAATTAAAATATCCTTCATATACTCTCATTCTGTTTACTAATAACTTGTTATTATAATGTCTTCCTTCCATTTTACAAATCACAAGAACTCTTTCCACTGTTCATTGTAAGGAATGTATGGAAGCGCATAGTCTTACTGGATATATGGAAACACTGAGCCATCTTGACATCAAGTTATAATACAGAGAAAAGCACATCACACTGCAGATTACTGACTCAATTTTATGCTTCACATTTGCTGGAACTGTCAAAGTGGCTGTTCAAGGTAAACACCCTTAAGGACATCTCTGTGCTCTGCAGGAAAGCTAATCCAAACCAAACCAAGTAACACTGACTTTTAAAAAAACTGCCATTTTTCTCCCCAAGGTACAGTGGGATGTGTAATTACCGCTGACGGAGAGACTGTTTTTGGCCATGCTGTATGGACCTAACAAGGTGCCATTGTCGGTTTTCTGGTTCAGCTGTCTGTAGACGTCTACTTTATTGAAGGGAGGCACTGATGTGTCATTCTTGAACTTGCATCTGAGGCTCACTTCCGTGCCTATGACTTGACTTGGGCTGAAATAAAGCAGAGACCAGCCATTCATTGGGTGAGTTTTGAGAAGTAATCTAACATTACAAATGTCATTGATACATTTTACAGAGGCGGAATAAAACTCCATTATTGACAATACATACTTTAGCATAGGTTGAGGAATTTCTTATATGTTCACATTTTAATTAAGTTTATCTTTAGAATCATACCTAAATGAGATGGGAACACATGAGGAAAACTGTAAACCCATGGTGGTGTTCTGAAGCATTTGGGATATCTGTAGATAGAAATGAGGATCTGGTTATTACCTCATAATATAAGAATATGAAACAAACTTTGAATTCAGCTTGGGCCACATTCAGTTTGTAAAGTGAGCAGTATATGCAGTGCATAAATCACCCCTGTGCCTTGGAAATGTCCCCGTTTTTCATATATATTGGTAATGAAAACTCACCAGAGACGTCACGTTTTGACTCACAGGGCTGCTTCCTGAAGACATGTTCTGAGAGAATGGCAGATTAGGAAGGGTGAAGTTTATGATGAACTGAAGTAATGCTGAAAGAAAAAACAAAATCAAGAGAAAGAGTTGTGAGACTGAATGTGTGTTTCATGTATTTCATCTTTATGTTTCATTGTCATAGAAATATTTTTAAAAATGTATCAAATTCAGAAAGGTATTGAGAAATGAGAAATGTTGCACACATTTGTTTAGATATTTAAAAGGGGCTAAAAATTCTGGTGTTGTAGAGAAGGTGATGATGAGGAGCTATACTTCCCAAGGAGATTTTATAAATCCAAAGAGTTTGTTCATGCTGTCTGTTCTTTTTATTTTTAATCTTTACAAACAGGTTTATAAGGTGCAAAGATTTACTTACGAATAACAGGCTGTGGAGTAATTTCATGGTATCCTGAAAAAGGCAGAAGAAACAAAGTTGCAAATAAAACATATTTTAAAAATAACATTTTATGTTGTTTGTGTCCACTCAGTAGTGCAAGGAATGTATGGAAGTGCATGGTCTTACTGGAGACGTGCAAACACTGAGACATCCTGACATCAAGCAATAATACAGAGTAAAGCACATCACATTCCAGAGTACTGTGTCACTCTCATGCATTACATTTGCTCAGTTTATCAAAGTACCCGTTCAAGGTAAACACCCTTAAGGACAGCAGTGTGCTCTTCAAGAAATCCAATCCAAACCAATCCAAGTAAAACTGAGTTTTAAATAAACTGCCATTTTTCTCCCCAAGGTACAGTGGGATGTGTAATTACCGCTGACGTAGAGACTGTCTTTGGCTATGCTGTATGGACCTAAAACGGTGCCATTGTTGGTTTTTTGGTTCAGCTGTCTGTAGACGTCTACTTTATTGAAGGGAGGCACTGATGTGTCATTCTTGAACTTGCACCTGAGGCTTACTGCCGTGCCGATGACCTGACTTGGGCTGAAATAAAGCAGAGACCAGCCATTCATTAGGTGAGTTTTGAGAAGTAATCTAACATTACAAATGTCACTGATACTTCTTACAGAGGTAGAGTAAATCTGTATTATTAACAATAAATAATTTAGCATAGGTTGAGGAATTTCTTATATGTTCACATTTTAATGATGTTTATCTTTAGAATCATACCTAAACGAGATGGGGACACAAGAGGAAAACTGTAATCCCATGGTGGTGTTCTGAAGCATTTGGGATATCTGTAGATAGAAATGAGGATCTGGTTATTACCTCATAATATAAGAATATGAAACAAACCTTGAATTCAGCTTGGCCACATTCAGTTTGTAAAGCGAGCAGTATATGCAGTGCATAAATCACCCCTGCACCTTTGGAAATGTCTCTGTTTTTCTTATATTTTGGTAATGAAAACTCACCAGAGACGTCACGTTTTGACTCACAGGGCTGCTTCCTGATGACAGGTTCTGAGAGAATGGCAGATTAGGAAGGGTGAAGTTTATGATGAACTGAAGTAATGCTGAAAGAAAAATCAAGAGAAAGAGTTGTGAGACTGAATGTGTGGTTATGTATTTCATCTTTATGCTTCATTGTCATAGAAATATTTTTAAAAATGTATCAAATTCAGAAAGGTATTGAGAAATAAGAAATGTTGCACACATTTGTTTAGATATTTAAAAGAGGATGAAAATTCAGGTGTTGTAGAGAAGGTGATGATGAGGAGCTATACTTCCCAAGGAGATTTTATAAATCCAAAGAGTTTGTTCATGCTGTGTGTTCTTTTTATTTTTAATCTTTA
>JANRMT010062789.1:21219209-21229499 GCA_026402145.1 Polypterus bichir lapradei
ATGCTGTGTGTTCTTTTTATTTTTAATCTTTACAAACAGGTTTATAAGGTGCAAGGATTTACTTACAAATAACAGGCTGTGAAGTAATTTCATGGTATCCTGAAACAGGCAGAAGAAATGGAGTCACATTTAAAGCATACTTGAAAAATAACATTTATTTAGCTTGTGTCAACATGTTTACCATCTTTGCATTCTCTCCTTCTGTTTTAACAATAATTTGTTCTTTACACTATTTTCTTCCCTTTTCAGATCAAAAAAACTTTTTCTATCCCATATTACAATGAATGTATTGAAGAGCCAGGAGTTACTGGATATATGCAGAGGCTGACTCATCTTGACATCAAGTTACAAGTTAATTTGTCAAAAGTAAACACCCTTAAGGACAGCAGTGTACACTGCAAGAAATCCAGTCCAAACCAATCCAAATAGCAGTGAGTTTTAAGTAAATAGCCATTTTTATTCCCAAGGCACAGTGGGATGTGTAATTACCGCTGACATAGAGACTGTCTTTGGCCATGCTGTATGGACCTAACAAGGTGCCATTGTTGGTTTTTTGGTTCAGCTGTCTGTAGACGTCCACTTTGTTGAAGGGAGGCACTGATGTGTCATTCTTGAACCTGCAGCTGAGGCTCACAGCTGTGCCGGTGACCTGACTTGGACTGAAATAAAGCAGAGACAAGCCATTCATTAGGTGAGTTTTGAGAGGCAATCTAATGTTACAGATGTCACTGAGTCTTCTTACATTATTGACTTTGAAGTACTTTGCATATGTACAATAAGTTCTCATATGCTCACATTGTAATTATGTTTATCTTTATAATCATACCTAAAAGAGATGGGAACACATGAGGAAAACTCTGAACCCATGGTGGTGTTCTGAAGCATTTGCGATATCTGTGGATTGAAATGAAGATGCAGTTATTTTCCTCATAATGTATTAAAATTGAAATAAAGATTGAATTCAGCTTGACCAGACACAAAGCTTGGCTGCATTTATTTTTAAAGTGAGTAGAATATGTAGTGGTTAAATCACAGCTACACCATGAAAATGTTCCAGTTTGTCATATATATTGGTAATAAAAACTCACCATAGACGTCACGTTTCGACTTGCTGAGCTGTTTCCTGAAGACAGGTTCTGAGAGAATGGCAGATTAGGAAGGGTGAAGTTTATAGTGAAGTAAAGTAATGCTGAAAGCAAAAAAAAAAAAACAAAACAAGATAAAAGGGTGATGAGACTGAAAGTCTGTTTCATGTATTTAATCTTCATGCATCATTTTCACACAAATCATTCCAAAAATATAATAAATTCAGAAAGGTATTGAAAAATAAGAAATAAAGTTGTTTAGAAATTCAAAAGGGGATTAAAATTCAGGTGTTGCAGAGAAGGTGCTGATGAGAAACTATACCGATGAATTCAAAGTGGTGGGTCACGCTGTACTGTATAATCTTTTTATTTTTAATCTTTAAAAAGGGGTTTATAAGGTGTAAAGATTTACTTACGAATAACAGGCTGTGGAGTAATTTCATGGTATCCTGAAAAAGGCAGAAGAAAAAGAGTTGCAATTCGAACATCCTTAAAAAATAACATATTACGTTGCTTGTGTCAACATGTTTATCTTGTTCGCATTCTCTCATTCTGTTTACTAATAACTTGCTATTATAATGTCTTCCTTCAATTTTACAAATCACAAGAACTCTTTCCACCCTGCATTGTAAAGAATGTATGGAAGCGCATTGTCTTACTGGATATATGGAAACACTGAGCCATCTTGACATCAAGTTATAAAACAGACACTGCAGACTACTGACTCACTTTTATGCTTTAAATTTGCCCGAACTGTCAAAGTGCCTGTTCAAGGCAAACACCCTTAAGGACATCTCTGTGCTTTGAAAGAAGTTTAATCTAAACCAAACCAAGCAATAGTGATCATTAAAAAAAAATTCCCATTTTTCTCCCCCAGGTACAGTGGGATGGATAATTACCACTGACGTAGAGACTGTCTTTGGCCATGCTGTATGGGCCTAGCAACGTGCCATTGTTGGTTTTTTGGTTCAGCTGTCTATAGATGTCTACTTTGTTGAAGGGAGGCACTGATGTGTCATTCTTAAAACTGCAGCTGAGGCTCACAGCCGTACCGATGACCTGACTTGGACTGAAATAAAGAAGAAACAAGCCATTCATTAGGTGAGTTTTGAGAAGTAATCTAATGTTATGAATGTCATTGAGACTTCTTAAAGAGGTTGAGTAAAATCTCCATTATTGACAATGCATAATTTAGCATAAGTAGAGGAATTTCGCATATGTTCATATTTAAATTAAGTTAATATTTAGAATTGTACCTAAAAGAGATGGGAATACATGAGGAAAACACTGAGCCCATACTAGTATTCTGAAGCATTTGTGAGATCTGTGGGGAGAAAAAAATAAGGAAATAGTTAATACCTCTGAATTCAAGAATAAAAAAAAAACAAAGCATGAGTTCCCATTTCACATTATCTAATGTCTTTTTGTTGTGAGCATTTCAGCCAGTTTACAAGTGACCCCTGATCCACCGGACTGTTCCAGTTAGTTGTATAAACTGCTAATGAAAACTCACCAGAGATGTTACATTTTGACTTGCTTTGCTGTTTGCTGAAGACAGGTTCTGAGAAAATGGCAGATTGGTGAGGGTGAAATTGATCTTGAAATTAAGTAAATCTGGAAGGCAGTGAAAAGAGAAAATGGATAGGAGACTGATCTTTCATTTTATTTTTCACTTGATTTAATTTCTTACAAGATTTTTAAGTAAATTACAAAGAAACTAAGTATAAAAATCACATACAAAAAATTAAGATAATTTTAATTTCAGGCTTAAAACATTAAAAATTTGTTTATAATATGGACAAATTTACTTACAAACAGTGGGCTGTGGATTAATTTCCTGGTATCCTGAAACAGACACGAAACGGGAATTACAATTAAGAAATGTAGTTCATTGATATGATTTTTGGTATTGTTTGCTAATGTTCTCATGTTTGTGCATTTGAACATAAGATTAGAAAAGTGAGGTTTCTCGTGCTTTACAGATTGACCTTAAATCAAGCATTGAATTGCAGTGTAATTGCACATTTTTCTGATTCCTATAGCACCAAGTGAAATACTCTAAGTCTTATATGTTGAAATATTTATCAGGACTGCTCTTTACCGTTGACAAAAAGGCTGTTGTTGGCCATGCTGTATGACCCTAAGAGGGTACCATTGTTGGTTTTCTCCTTCACTAGTCTGTAGACAGTCACTTTGTCTATTGCTGGTATTGACGTGATGTTCTTGAAGTTGCAGGTGAGGCTCACTCCTGTGCCAACACTAATTCCTTGGCTAATATAAAACAGAAAAAGTGCATTTATAGTATTCAATTTGTGTTTTTTTGTAGAACGTGAGTGCAAATCATAGTCATACTTTTTTAAAAATAATATTAACATCGGCAGGTTAGTAACTTTTTTAGATTTATATGCAAACACTGTAGTGGGGACTGAACCAATTACCTTGTGACTTATCTGACTCACTATATGGGTGATTTTTGATTTTTTTACAAAGGCATAAACAATACAAAGTTATTCTCAGGAGACCTAAATTCAATTCATACTTATTGCATGCATGTTTTGTGTCTATTCGATCTTATATTTTATGACATAAAAGATTAGGCTGTATGTAACTTTTTTCTGTACATTTTCCATTCATCCACTTTCTGGACCAATGTTTCTATTATACAACATCCATTTATTTACTAATTCCACTTAACTACATTTGTGACTTTTGCACACCCAGGGTTTTGTCAAGGAATCATTCCATTACAGGGCCCACAGGCACAAAGACATGCACTGATACAGTAGCAATTTTAGCCTGTAAATGACCTAAGGTGCATGTCGCTGTTTTACTATGCAAGTTTTTAAATTACTCCTAAATAGGCAGCAAGGATCCAACCCATGAAATTTCTCAAAATGTATTAAAAATGAGTAAATATTGTTATTTCATGGGTTTCTAATAAAGCCAAGCTGTTTGAGGTGTACTCAATCACTACTGCAGACTTCTTTTTTTTACTCTTAGATGCTGACATTAGATGGAATCTGTTTCACAAGTAAATGACAAGACATTCAATATAGCTGAGTTCAACAAAAGCCTCAGGCTGTGATATGTCCTTGTACAAACAGAACTTTGCTTTTTTAAAAGGCAAGGTAAATAGTTTATTAAAGAAAAAAAGAAAAACCTGAATGTTTTAGACTATTATTTATCACTCATCCATTAGTTAATAATTACGTCTTTTTTTTTTTTTCTTTTTTTTTTTGGTTCACAAAATGCTCTTTTGCATTTTAGTGGGTCACCTGGCAGCAAGCAAACAATTAAACTGGTATCTCACCTTCATCCAGTTCTACTCCATTCCTTAATAAATACTATGCTTATTATCACTCACACTTTTAAGAAAATGAAAGATTAAATAGTTCTTCTTACCTTAGTGATTTTAGCTTACAACCGGAGAAAGCTACTGACAGATTGCTTGCATTCAGGGTCTGATTAAGCTGAAAAATTGTCAAATCGAAGAAGATACATTAATTTTACTGCCTGTGCCAGAATACCTAGTTACTTCACACTGATAGACAAGTGTATATTTCTTTAAAGAAAATTTACATAGACTCATCTATATAAAATGCTTACCAAAAGAGTAACTTTACTTGATGTGGATTTGTAATTTGAAGTATTAGGAAATAAAAAATCTTGGCTGAAGTTAAGGTTGGACAGGGTGAAGTTCACTGTAAATTTCAGTTGAACTGTGGGTAGGTAAAGAAAAGAAGTCTATTAGTTTGAATCAGTAGAGATGGCAACTCTGCATTCTGGGCTTTTCCATCTTATTCTTCCTTTTAAAAACATCTTTTGAAAAAGGAAATAATACAAGTTAGCAAACTGCAGTACAACTTCAAAATTAATTAATCACATAAATATTTAATTAATCACAATTAATCACCTTTAAATTAAAACGTAATTATAAAATGAATACATAAATCATGAAGTAAATATACACTGAATCACAAATTTAATGTAGAATCAACACAAAGTAATTAAAGAAAAATTTAAGTCATAAATTAAGATTAAACAATGACTTAAACCTGCACTTAAACCTGGACTTTTAACAAAATACTACTAGTAGTAAGTACAACCTGAATCTGAATGCCTTCCTAAAAGGCAAGCTGAAAAGAATTCAATAAGAAAAGGCCACTGTATTATCAAATTGACATAGCATAAGAGACATAGACGTGTCAAAGTAAAGTGAGTGTTGACTTTGAATGCATTGCTGAATACTGAGGTTATTGAAAAAATTGACATTAATTGAAATTTGTGTTAAAACTCTGTAAATACTATCCTCAGTTGCTCATCACGATCAGTTACTTGATAATTATACTCTACTGTACACAAATGCTTTTCAACTGGTGCACCGTGGAACTGTTTTGTCTTGAACGGTGGATGTTATCTTTATTAATCAATGTCTGTTAATTCATATATTTAATTTTCCAGATAAAGTTATATAAACATAAAAACATGTTACTAAAACTGTTTATTCCAATTTTAGGGTTGCAGGGAACAGGTATTAACTGTGCTGTGCACAAAAATAAATTTCCAAAAAATAAATCACTTTATAGCAGAGAAAAGAAGTCAGTTACAACAGTGGTACTTTGATATTACAATTTCTCACCAAAAAAGAATGGTACTAGGTTTTCAGGCTTCTGTGACGTCCAGGAAATTCCACATGCAAAATGAGCACACTGGAATCCATGAGGGGCCATGTACAACATTGGAATCTCAGATTCTCAATTTGAATTAAAACTGCAAAATCGAATAACTGGCTTCTGTATGGGCCATAAGTGTGTGTCTGATGCGACTATCATCGAAGGGCACCATTTTATCTGAGCAGTGCTTTGAAACTGGAGGTAGTATTGTCAATAGTTTATTTCACTGACTATTAATGTGTAGGAAAAGACAAAATTACTCATTTTATTCACCAAAATTCAATTTTTTTCATCTTTTCAATATTTTATAAAGGGTGTCCTGTTTTGCATATTCTTCCCATGTCCACATTACATTTCCCCTAAGATGAGAATGTTAGATTGACTGGCGATCCTCAACTGGCCTAGTATGAGATACTGTAGGGGTAATTGTATTTTACCCTGCAATGAAATGTATTCTTACAAGGATTCAGTTCTAGAATTTTGTCCATTGCTTAAGGCATATGATGTAGCCCCACAGGTTTGGATAATGAATAAATGAATGCTGTTAGCAATGAAAAAAATCTGCATACAGCACCCTATATGTCAAGTTAGCACTGTAAGCTAGTGTTAAGCAGTATAGCAATACTAAAAAAAATATTGCACTGCCAATTTTTTTTTTTTTTGTACTATATCAGCAAGGGCAGCACAGTGGCGGAGTGGTAGTAGGACCCTTGTTCGCTTCCCGGGTCCTTCCTGCGTGGGTTTCCTCTGGGTGATCCGGTTTCCTCCCACAGTCCAAAGACATGCAGGTTAGGTGTATTGGCTATCCTCAATTGTCCCTAATTTGTGTGCTTGTTGTGTGGGTGTGTGTGTGTGTCCTGCGGTGGGTTGGCGCCCTGCCCAGGACTGGTTCCTACCTTGCGCCCTGTGTTGGCTGTGAGGCTATCGCTGTATTTTTCAATCAAAAAATTAATGATATTAGAAATAACATAGTATATCCCTGCAACACTAAGGATCCTCCTAAACCCCAGCATTCTGTTATAAACAAATTAAACTCTTTCACTAGGATAGATTTACCTGATTTACAAAAAATAATATCTCAATTAAAACCCTCCACCTGCGTCCTTGACCCAGTACCAACAAGGCTTTTCAAAGAAGTATCGGGCGTGCTAATTGATAATGTTCTGGACATAGTAAATTCGTCATTAGATACGGGGGTCTTCCCAGACTGTCTTAAGACTGCTGTAGTTAAACCCCTTCTTAAGAAACATAATCTTGACCCCTCGGCTCTTGAAAATTTTAGACCCATCTCTAACCTGCCTTTCTTAAGCAAAGTTCTGGAGAAAGCAGTCATTATGCAGTTAAATGACCACCTAAATAAACATGCTATTCTTGATAAATTTCAGTCGGGTTTTAGAATAAATCACAGCACAGAAACTGCACTCGTTAAAGTAGTAAATGATATGCGAGTGAACGCAGACAGAGGCCATATATCTGTTCTCATCCTCTTAGATCTGAGTGCTGCATTTGACACTATTGATCATAATATTCTTAGAAATCGCCTTAGTCAATGGGTGGGCCTCTCTGGCAGTGTCTTAAATTGATTTGAATCCTACCTAGCAGGGAGAAAATTTTTTGTTAGTTGTGGTAATTACAACTCTAAGACACATGATATCCGATTTGGTGTTCCACAAGGCTCTATCCTGGGTCCACTGTTATTCTCAATCTACATGCTTCCATTAGGTCAGATTATCTCAGGGCACAACGTGAGCTACCACAGCTATGCTGATGACACACAGCTGTATTTATCAGTAGCACCTGATGACCCCGATTCTATTGATTCACTAACACAATGTCTGACTTGTATCTCAGAATGGATGAATAGTAACTTTTTCAAGTTAAATAAAGAGAAAACTGAAATCGTAGTGATTGGCAATAATGGATACAATGAGGCTATTAGAAATAAACTGGATACATTAGGATTAAAAGTCAAGACGGAGGTAAAAAGCTTAGGGGTAATTGTTGACTGTAATCTGAATTTTAAATCGCATATTAATCAGATCACTAGGACAGCATTTTTTCACTTAAGAAACATAAGTAAAGTTAGACCTCTTATATCACTGAAAGATGCTGAGAAATTAGTTCACGTGTTTGTTTTCAGTCGACTAGATTACTGTAACGCACTCCTCTCAGGACTACCCAAGAAAGACATAAATCGTTTGCAACTAGTGCAGAATGCAGCTGCTAGAATCCTAACTAGGAAAAAAAAATCCGAACACATTTCTCCAGTTCTGATGTCACTACACTGGTTACCTGTGTCATTCAGGATTGACTTTAAAATTCTGCTTATGGTTTATAAAGCCTTAAATAATCTCGCTCCATCTTATATATCAGAATGTCTGACACCCAAAATCGTAACCTTAGATCCTCAAATGAGTGTCTCCTTAGAATTCCAAGAACAAAACTTAAAAGAAGTGGTGAGGCGGCCTTCTGCTGCTATGCACCTAAAATCTGGAATAGCCTGCCAATAGGAATTCGCCAGGCTGATACAGTAGAGCACTTTAAAACACTGCTTTAACATGGCCTATCTATAACTTCAATTTAACTTAATTTAACTTAATCCTGATACTCTGTATGTTCAATTTCCTCATAATAACTATTTAGGGTAGCTCTAAAATCCGTACTGACCCCTACTCTCTTTTCTGTTTCTTTTTCCGGTTTCTTTGTGGTGGTGGCCTGCGCCACCTCCACCTACTCAAAGCTTCATGATGCTCCAACAATGATGGATGGACTAAAAGGCAGAATTCTACGTGACCATCATCATCAAGCCTTTCCGTGAGAACCCTAAATCCAAAGAGGACTGTTTCATTTATGTTAGGTAGAATGCCCAGAGGGGACTGGGCGGTCTCATGGTCTGGAATCCCTACAGATTTTATTTTTTTTTCTCCAGCCGTCTGGAGTTTTTATTTTGTTTTTTCTGTCCCCCCTGGCCATTGGACCTTACTCTTATTCGATGTTAATTAATGCTGATTTATTTTGTTTTCATATTGTGTTTTTTTATTTTTCTATTCTTTATTATGTAAAGCACTTTGAGCTACTGTTTGTATGAATATGTGCTATATAAATAAATGTTGTTGTTGTTGTTGTTCCAGTGGACCCCCGTGACCCTGTGTTAGGATATAGCAGGTTGGAGAATAACTGACTGACAAATTAACATTGCTTTTATGAATCCCATACCAAATAGCATATAACAGAGACATATGCATGGTGCACTGAAAAATTATTGCTAAGGTCAATGTTAATTACTTAGATATCAATCCATCATGGTCGGATAGCACAGAGGGTCGAAAAGAAAACCACAGTCCTCTTTTGTCCAAACACATCTCTCAATTCAAAAGAAATGTAATATTTTAAACTATTAACGGCAGACTGCATGATAACGTGAATACACTTGACTTATAGTTTTCATACTCGATTGCTCAGAAGTTGATACGCTTCTTCACGTCTTCCGCCGGCATCTTTTTGCGTTAAAACTGATTAAGGCAGTTTTTGTGTTGCAATTACTTTGTACGTTTTTCTTAATTTTTCATTTAAGCTATGAAGAGGTAGAGGAAGTGAAGGCAAAGATGGTAGGGATGAGAACAGCACCCGTACTCATGCGCCACATGGCCGCCCTGCAGCCTGCTGCCGAGAGTTGATTTTGCAAGCTACAAGTGATTTAAAATCCTGGACAAACAACTGGCCAGCCATGGTAGCATATTATATAAGAAGATGTTGTGTCAAATATTGCACTAAATGCCAAGATACTGTAAGTTTTAAAAAAGCCTTAAGAAAACACCTTCCCTACACACAGAAAAACAAAGTCCCAGAACCAAGCAGTAAATTACGTTTTCTAAACTCCCTCAACACAGGTTTCAGGCATCTATACATGGCAAAAAAAACATCAAGAATCTAAAACTCAACCTCACAGTCCGGGATGAAACATGTAAAAGATAAACCAAGATTACCTGTAGATGTGGTTGTGGAACTTTGAGTAGACGCAGACAAAAGTGAAGTTGATTCATGAGTAGGCGATACACTTAAGCTGTTTGGAGCTGGAGTCAACTGTGAAGATGAAGACACATGGATAAGCCCGGTGGACGCTTCAGAACTTTGATTTAGTAAAGAAGTTGAAGTATTAGAAGATGATGAAGTTAAAGTGGATGAAGAATAAATAGGTGGTTGAGCTGAAGAACTTGAACCATTGGTGGTTGATTCAACAGATTCTAATGAAACAGTCTGCAAGCTAGTGGTGGAATTAGTTAACATATGTGTGCGTGACGCAGGTGATGTTGTTAACACATGTGTGGGTGATGCAGATGGTGTAGTTAAAACATGTGTGGGTGATGCAGATGATGTATTTAACAGATGTATAGGTGATGCAGATGATGTACTTAACAGATGTGTAGGTGATACAGATAATGTAGTTAACTCAGGTTTGGGTAATGGAGATGATGTAGTTAACACATGTGTAGGTGATGCAGATGACGTAGTTAACAGATGTGTAGGTGATG
>JANRMT010062789.1:21235585-21248778 GCA_026402145.1 Polypterus bichir lapradei
ATAGATAGATAGATAGATAGATAGATAGATAGATAGATAGATAGATATGAAAAACAATATATGATAGATAGATAGATAGATAGATAGATAGATAGATAGATAGATAGATAGATAGATAGATAGATAGATAGATTCATTCATCCCAAGGGGAAATTCACATACTCCAGCAACAGCATACTGATACAAGAACAATTAAATTAAAGAGTAATAAAAATGCAGGTAAAAACAGACAATAGCTTTGTATAACGTTTACCCCCCCCCCCAGGTGGAACTGAAGAGTCGCATAGTGTGGGGTCTCCTCAGTCTGTCAGTGGAGCAGGACGGTGACAGCTGCTCCTCTGTCTGGGGATGATACTGTTCAGTGGATGCAGTGGATTCTCCATAATTGATAGGAGTCTACTGAGCGCCCGTCGCTCTGCCACGGATGTCAAACTGTCCAGCTCCATGCCTACAATAGAGGCTGCCTTCCTTACCAGTTTTATTTTTTATTATTATTAAATTATTTAAATTATTTTATTATTAAATAGTTTTTATTATTAAAGTATTTGTTCAGTTTTAATTCAGTTTTTGCTAAAGACATTTTGAAACAGTATGATCTAGTAGCGTAGTGGCCAATGTTCATCTGGTAGCTCAGATTAATTTAGCAAAGTAAAAATTGAATGAACAGACATGTAAAATGAAGGCCGATTCATATCTTAACTCTTGTCTGACTTAACAGGTTTGGTGACCTGTGAAGAGCCTAACAGTCTGCTGCACTCTTTTTCCGGGATTCTACACTGGAAGGGGGAACAGTACCCCTTGAGCAATGACCGCATTCTCCTACGTGGATTCCGACTCCGCAATACACATACTTGCTATGGCCTGGTCTTATTTGCAGGTAATGTGTACCATCTTTACAACAATCTCCTCCACCTCCAAGCCTATTTCATTGAGAGGTCAGTCAAATGAATTGATAGTGAAGGACAATTCATAGACGATTCATTCTTTTTTTAACAACTTTTTTCAGTGAATCACGGGAGTGCTAATGTGCATGCATGATGCCACCACCCTCTTTCGTTTTGATGTTTAAAGCACATGTGCAAGTGCTACCCGCCTCAGTCATGATTCTTTCTAGTTAGAAGTAAATCCTCAATGAACGAGTACTCTGTCATTGAACATTGTCTTATTTATCATACAAGTACAATACAGTAAGAACACAATCATATTGCCTTGTTTTAATTTTTATTTTTTACAACTGACTCTTCAATTTGTTCGTAACAGAATATATACAGCTCAAAAAAATGAAAGGCCCACTTTTTAATGAGAGTATAGCATCAAGTCATTGAAACGTCTGGGCTATTGATCTGGTCAGTTAGGTAACAGAGGGGCTTGTTAATCAGATTCAGTTGCTTTGGTGCACTCGAGGGGCAACAATGAGACGACCCCCAAAACAGGAATGAATGGTTTAACAGGTGGAGGCCACTGACATTTTTCCCTCCTCATCTGTTTTTTCACTCATTTTGCATTTGACTACGGTCAGTGTCACTACTGGTATCATGAGGCAATACCTGGATCCTACAGAGTTTGATGGCACAGGTAGTCCAACTTCTCCAGGATGGCGCATCAATACATGCCATTGCCAAAAGGTTTTCTATGTGTCCCAGCAAAGTCTCAAGGGCATGCAGGAGATTCCAGGAGACAGGTAGTTGCTCTAGGAGAGCTGGACAGGGCTGTAGAAGGTCCTTAACCCATGAGCAGGATCGGTATCTGCTCCTTTGACCAAGGAGGAACAGGATGAGCACTGCCAGAGCCCTTCAAAATGACCTCCAGCAGGCCACTGGTGTGAATGTCTCTGACCAGACAATCAGAAACAGACTTCATGAGGGTGGCCTGAGGGCCCGATGTCCTCTAATGGGCCCTGTGCTCACTGCCCGGCAACGTGGAGCTTGATTGGCATTTGCCATAGAATGCCAGAATTGGCAGGTCCACCACTGGCGCCCTGTGCTTTTCACAGATGAGAGCTGGTTCACCCTGAGCACATGCGACAGATGTGAAAGGGTCTGGAGAAGCCGTGGAGAACGTTATGCTGCCTGTAACATCGTTCAGCATGACTGGTTTGGTGGTGGGTCAGTGATGGTCTGGGGAGGCATATCCATGGAGGAACGCACAGACCTCTACAGGCTAGACAACGGCACCTTGACTGCCATTACAACAACAACAACATTTATTTATATAGCACATTTTCATACAAGCAGTAGCTCAAAGTGCTTTACATAATAAAGAATAGAAAAATAAAAGACACAATAAGAAAACAAAATAAATCAACATTAATTAACATCGAATAAGAGTAAGATCCAATGGCCAGGGGGGACAGAAAAAACAAAAAAAAACTCCAGATGGCAGGAGAAAAAAAATAAAATCTGTAGGGATTCCAGACCATGAGACCGCCCAGTCCCCATTAGGTTTCGGGATGAAATCCTTGGACCATTGTCAGACCCTATGCTGGTGCAGTGGGTCCTGGGTTCCTCCTGGTGCATGACAATTCCCGACCTCATGTGGCGAGAGTATGCAGGCAGCTCCTGGAAGATGAAGGAATTGATACCATTGACTGGCCCCCATGCTCACTCACCTGACCAAAATCCAATAGAACACCTCCGGGACATCATGTTTTGGTCCATCTGATGCCGCCAGGTTGCACCTCAGACTTTCCAGGAGCTCAGTGATGCCCTGGTCCAGATCTGAGAGGAGATCCCCCAGGATACCATCTGTCATCTCATTAAAAACATGACACCCCCCCCCAACAACTTGGTCAGGCATGCATACAAGCACATAGGGGCCATACAAACTGCTGAGTATGATTTGGAGTTGCAGCAGTGAAATTTCAACAGAATGGATTAGCCTGCAGCATCACTTTTTCACTTTGATTTTCGGGGTGTCTTTGAATTCAGCTTTCTGTAGGTTCATCAGTTTCATTTTCATCAAACGATGTGCCATCCTTTCGTTCCTAACACATTACCTAGTCCATATCAGTAGAGATATCCAGCAGGATTTTTCCCATTGAGATCTGATGTGTTTTCAAAGTGTTCCTTTAATTTTTTTGAGCAGTGTATAAAAAAAAAAAATTAACTAATATACGAGGAACATACAAAACGTTTCTGCATTTTTTTTAACTCTGTTTATTAAGAATTTCAAAACCAAATTACATCACTTTTCTACATAGTCACCTTCGTTTACGATGCAACTTTCCCAGCGTCATACCAACTTTTTAATGCCTAATTATTACTGCTCCTGCCTTCACTATTTCCAATGAAAATATAAAGGTGTGGAAACTTTTTGAAAGTCCCTTGTATTTATGTCCCATGGTATATTCAATAAATTAGTCACACAAAATTGATATTATTTTAATTTCTAACAATTATTTGCTTTTGACTTTATTTTATCACACACGTTTTACAGCTCATTGAAAGTATGAAATATGTGTCATTCACAACTTTTTTCAAGTTTGGATTGAGTCATTACCTGAGAATGAGTCACACGATTCTTGTTCATTTGATTCATGAACTAAATCAAAGAATAATTTTCACACAGTTATTTTTCCCCTATGATTCTCATACTTAATGTCTTTTTATAATTATGCATTTTCACTATATGGTCAGAGCATACTGTATATATGGTGGTGCAGTGGTAGCACTGTTACCTCGCCGTAAGGAGACCTGGGTTCGCTTCCCGGGTCCTTCCTGTGTGGAGTTTGCATGTTCTGCATGTGTTTATTCTGGGTGCTTCAGTTTCCTCCCACAGTCCAAAGACTTGCAGGTTAGGTGCATTGGCGATCCTAAATTGTCCCTAGTGTGTGTGTGTGTGCCCTGCGGTGGACTGGCACCATGCCCGGGATTTATTCCTGCCTTGCGCCCTGTGCTGGCTGGGATTGGCTACAGCAGACCCCTGTGACCCTGTGTTAGGATATAGTGGGTTGGATGACTGATTGACTGACTATATGGTCATACTTCTTGCTTTCATAGAGCTTAATATTATACTATATGAATTACCAGCATGTTTAATATATACTTTAACAAATATAAATAATGTAATTGAATAAAATTTATTTTACAACTCGTTTAAGGGCCTGCAAGAACATTTATTATTATTATTATTATTATGGATGATTTAAATGAATCAAATGAATCAATTCCCTTAATCAGGTATTTAAAACAAATTCAATCTGTAAAGTGAATCGAAATACCCATCACTAATTTGTAAAATGATGCAGTTTCCATGACTAGACTTATACTGGCCAGTTGTTTCTTTTGTTTGATATTTATTTCCTATCCCTAATATTGCAATGAATATAGAACTGTGAATAGCTCTCTTTCTGGACAAAAATTAGTTGTGATGTTTCTTCCTGTACTCACAATGTCTGTCCTTCCGTACAGGCCCAGACTGCAAAATTATGCGTAACTGTGGCCTCTTTACTGTGAAGAAGACCCAGATTGAAATCCTGTTGAACCGCATCGTCATACTGGTATGGAGAATTGCAGTTTTGTTGGAGTTAGAAATACTTTTTGAGTCAATGCTTTAAATCCTCTGTGTGTCTTTTAGATACTAACATTCTTGGCAGTTACAGCCACACTCTTGGCTGTAGGCTGTGGTGTATGGGATGCTCAGAAGGGCAGAAAAATTGAGTACATTACTGCAACTTCCCGTGGAGATTCGTCTCTTTACATGGGCTTCCTGACATTTTGGGGTTACATCATCATTTTAAGCCCAGTTATGCCAATGTCTCTGTACATCACGTGAGTAAGCGTAACATTTATCGTAGAAGTGGAAATATTGGGAACATTGTGAAAGGTTCTGTTGCTTGCTCATTATACAAGATGAGAGCAAACTGTAGTAGCTGTGTGGTTATTAAAACTACACTTCATCACACAAGACAAAATTTGTTTTTTTATAGATGAAATAGAGACAGACGCATTATCAATAGGGCTACACCCAGAGCTATCAGAAGTTGGGAATATTCCTCTAAAGGTGTACTCACACTAGGCACGTTTGTTCTGTACCGTGTCCAAGCAAAATTGTCCCCCCTTACTACTCCCTGCTGGCCTGCACTCACATTGCACTTCATGTTCTGGACCCGGGCACACTTTCGTCATGATTGTGCAACTTTGTGTAAAGCCAAAAAAATACCCAAACACGGAGTTACGGTACGCATTTCAAAATGATTTAACTTATTTTGTGGCTGTTTTGGAGTCGTATAGGGTAGATAAAGCTCTACCATCTTACAGGTTTATTGAGTGTGCAGCACAGCATTTTGCTGTTAATTGTGTTCCACATATGAGACGTTTTTATGGAAACAAATGATGTTAAGGGAGGAATTTGCAGCTTTTCCTGCCAACTACAATTCACGTTCATTTGTAAGGTGAGAATAAGAACCTGTTTTTAACTTAAATGGTATTGAATGAAATGAGAATTGCGCTATCTGACTTGTCACGATGTAGCAGTCCGGTGCCGCTAAGATTCACACCGTCAAAATGACGGTGATTTATTTATTTTTATAGAGGATCCCAGGGACGCTTCCAGCCTTGGCCCGACCCGCACACACTCAGAAACAGAGACAAAATAAAGCACACTGGGAACTAACAACAATTAAAGAATATAATGAAATTAAATAATATAAATGAAAACAATAATACCACTCCAGTACCCCTACGGCGATATTACGTTAAACACAAAAACACAACTCCACACAGCAAAGTCCAAGGAATATCACACCAGATGTAATGAGAGATGACGAGAGTAAGTCCAGAGATCTGTATGTTCAAAGGGAATGAAAAAGCAGTCCTACCGGTAGACACTGTAAGGGTGAAGACGGATGGATGGTTCACGAGCGCTCCTGCACTTGCGGGAAAGCCATGAATCCACAATCAGTCCTCAGCATACAGGTAGACAGAAGACGATCCAGACCCCAACAACGAATACAGTCCAGGACACAGCGACTAAATATGGCTTAATTAACAGAAGATAGTCCAACAGGTAAACGAAACACAAAATACAACAACAAAAAACACTTCTCCCTGTTTCGGACGCCTGCCCTCTTTTTAAACCCCTCTGACCACCTTTGACCCCAATAGCCCCTGCAGGGACTGCTGGGAGATGCTCTTTTAACTACTAGTAGCATTGCTACAGCATCATTGACATCATGTCTGTTTTCTGTACTCGGGTACATTTAACGATCTCACTGTTCCTGAGTGCTACTGAACCATGCTCGGGCGTACCTCTTCCAAGTGGGCCATGGCACGGTATGGTTGGCCTACCACACTAGTCAAACGAAGTAGACTTTGCGGGGTTACATGCAGACAAATGTGCTCAGGAATGGAACGAGTTGCCAGTGTGAGTACACCCTTAGTCTTGTCTCAACCACACCCACATTTCATAATCAAGGGCTGTGGCACATTACGCTTGCTATATCCACATAACAAAAGCTAGAAATTTTAAAGTTGGCCATGTCCATAAAGACCAGACTAGATTAGCGCACTACAGAAATACTTTTCACCTACATAAGAGAAAGTGATTTTTTTTTTCTAGCTGAAGTTTTGTGGGCATTGGACATGAACTGTGCCTAGACATTGCAATTTACCAGTGCAGGCCTCTGGCACAGCTCCTTTTCATGAAGCTGCAAATTTCTTCTTATGACCATTAATGCATTTACATTGACATTGCGAGTTCCACATAAAGAAACACGCAGTTTTAATCATAAGGAACCAGCAATTCATACATAAAGAAAGATATTATGATGTTCTTTATTCAATACAGAAAAGTAACTGATGTCTGTGCTGATTTGTGGAAAGCAATTACAATATGTGAGCCTAAACCTTGCTGAACTGTCTATGTCAAAGCAGAAATGTCTCATTTTTAGTTTTGAGTTCGTCCACGTGGTGCACAGTCTTTTCATAGACTGGGATCTTGACATGTACTTCATTGAGAAGGACACCCCTGCCCGGGCACGGAACACTGCCCTCAATGAACAGCTTGGCCAAATTGAATTCCTCTTCTCTGACAAGACAGGAACCCTCACACAGAATATCCTGACATTCAAGAAGTGTTGTGTCTCGGGTGTAATTTATGGTGAGTAAGAACAGCTCTGGTGACGGGGCAAGATAAGGGACAGAGCATTGTTGTGAGCAGTTAATTAATAATCTAAAACTTTATATTGAGTCTGAGAAAACTTGTATTATGCATGTAAATATTTAAGTAATTTTGCCAGTACAGATCTCCAGTTATATTTCATAATTGGGTGCCTTCCATGTAAGGTTTCTGTAGTCTCTTATGTTCTGGGGACTCTAAATTTTCTCTTACAGACCAAGAACATGGTGTCGGGTTCACTATGTCTGATATAGCTGTGGATGGTTTGCACTCGACTTTTGTCTCATCTACTGTGTATTCATGTCTTGTTCTTTGTATTTGCTTTATTTATGCATTATCTCCAGTTATTGTAAATCATTTTTGGTGCATCTGAAATAATTTTTCATCATCATTTCATCTATTATTTTATACTTCATTATGTTTCTGTTACATATCTGAGTTTGTCATAAAATATGGTGTTGGTAGCTACCGATACCTCCTTAAGAGGCAAATCAAGGCAGTGAGAGCTGCTGAGTTGGAAAGCCATGTCACAAAGCTAAGAGTTGAATGTGCAGTGGGCTAATGGTCTCTTTCAGCTGAATGGTAGAACTGCAATGCCAGTAATCCTTGTTCAAATCCCACAGAAGAGAGAGAGGAGTGACACAATGAGCGCATTTCTCACCAGTGACACCGCCCAATAGCAGTGCTACTGCAGCAGAAGTGTCAGTCTGGTGAAGTAGCAGACAACATATTCTTGTCAGACCTTTTTCTAAAATATAAAAGAGAGACTCTTGCTGGTGAAAGTTTTGTTTGGTTATGAATTTCACATTTCTAATTAAAACACTCTCCTGACAATTCTGATTTTGCCCTAGCATGGAAGTTCACCCAGTCAATCAACCAATCTTGTATTAAGGTAACATTAGTTTTTGGCCTGTGTATGCAGTTTTTGCACAAAACCAACAGCATGTTCATATTACAAAGAGCTGTTCTTGCTGGTAAGAAATGTTATGTCATGTGATAGTGCTCATTAGAAAACATGATATATAACACAAAAATAGATTGGTTATTGTCAACAAAGCCATGTTTTTAACTAAAAAATGTTATCCATCCATCCATCCATTTTCCAACCCGCTATATCCTAACACATGGTCACAAGAGTCTGCTGGAGCCAATCCCAGCCAACACAGGGCGCAAGGCAGGAAATAAACCCTGGGCAGGACACCAGCCCACCGCAGAGCAGACACACACACACACACACACACACACTAGGGACAATTTAGGATCGCCAATGCACCTAACCTGCATGTCTTTGGACTGTGGGAGAAAACCCATGCAGACATGGGGAGAACATGCAAACTCCACACAGGGAGGACCCGGAAAGCGAACCCAGGTCTCCTTACTGAGGGGCAGCAGCGCTACAAAAATGTTATATAAAACAAAAATAAATTGATTTGTGTCAACAATGCATAATTTTAACTGATACCAGCTGTTTAGAAACTGAATTGATGGATAATTTATTACTTATTGCCCTTTACAACTCTGACTACGACATGTATTCATGTTCATGTGTATCTTGTGCATATAACATGGAAGAAGCAAAGCAATATCTGAAACCTATATGGAATCGGTCTAGTATGAAAGTGTAAAGTGGGCTTTGATTAAAGCAATAAGTATAGATAATATAAGAAATACTGACTTCAATTTAAACATGTTGTGAACTTTGATGTTTTGAAAGTATTTCACTAAAGTAAAAACAGTGCCTTGTCTTTAAAGGATCTGATCAAATCTTTAATGATTCCATTTATCCTCTCAACTATAAATTCATTTTACCCGGCTAGGTAATGATGAGACTCAAGTTAACAGGATTGATGAGCTATGTCAGGTGAATACCTGCTCTTGTCAAAACTTTTCTGATGTTCTATTACTCTTCATACCTTTAGCATTTAGTTCATTTAATTGTGTAGAAAAGGGGTTCTTAAACATTTTATTCTGAGGGCCCAAATAAGAAAATTGATACCATAATGGGACCCCAGACAAATAACAGTGGCCATGTAATAAACACAGTAAAACTTTTGTTTCTTTTCAAGCATATTTCTAACATGTGTATTACTAAAAGAGAAACGTAGAAAGGAAATGTATTTTTAATAAAAGTACTGTTACCATTAAAAAAACAAGGAAGAGATTCCTGAGGTATAACCCCGCTAGTGTAAATGCTTAGTGGAGGCTTCAGTAAAGCTAACAGAAGTAAATGCTTCATTATAAGGAGTCCAGTTCAAGAATATGATGATTTTTGAAAGGACAGTACAAATGGTTCATCATTTGACTCATGGCACTGGATAAGGAATAAAGTAGTCAGAAAATAGTTAATTGACACTATTTATTTATCTTGTCCTTAATATTTTTTTAATAATGTTTTTCAATTGAGCTCAACCATTAACAATACATTTTTCTAAAATCAGTTTGCAAATCGTTCAGTGTATCATGGCTTTCACTTAACAATTCAATAAACTGAGTATGAAGCTAAATTATTCCTAAACATGTAGGTAGTGTTTGTATTTTATACAGGTGATAAGATAAATGTTGATGAGGAATTCGGTGAACAGTCCAGTCTGAAGTGTTTAATGCTACTGACTGACATCATGCTGAATGCTAAAATCCACTTTACAGCCTGCATCACCCTTTTGATATTTTCTGCTGTTCTTGCAGTTCTCAGTGGTCCAATACACATCCTTCACACTACCAGCAGATTGAAATTTATGAAATCATTCTACAATAGTTATACAAGAAGGAATTTCTCCTTGCCGAGGCAGGATAAACCTTAATACAAAGCCTTCTTTGCACGTTTCCTACGGATTTTGATTCAAAGTATGGAAAATCATCACATTCTTGTACCTCACCAGTTCTTTTCGTTTCGATATTTCAAGCTAGTGTTATGATCCCTTCACTTCACAAGCTCATCTGTCATTTCCTCCTCTCTCCCCCATTCTTATATGTGTCTTTGCTTATTAGTAATCTCAGTCTGATTGTTTCACATGTTGGTGTCTTGGGGAATTTTAATTATATTTAAGTATCATGGAAAGGAAAGCTTTTTCTGTTGTGTCAATGGCATTGTTTATAGGCTACATCTTAGACTGCACACTAGCACTATAAAATGTACTCTAAATAGAGCGCAGTATATCACGTACTTGGCTAATTTTACTAAACAATCATGAGGCAACCAATCAAAATTTGGGTCTTGACCCATAAGTTAAGAAATATGAATATAGAGTAATTCAGAGAAAGAAATAAGACTATAGTGGATTTACCTAAATCATGCACTGTATAATAAGATGTTCTTCTCAAACCGTTTGGCTTAGGGTCATGTGGGACCAAGGCTTATATTGGCAGCAATGGATGGCATGTTAGGCCATCCCAATGCCCACTAATGCACATTAGAATCATCAGTTTCCCTAACTTGCACATCTTTGAGAATATGTAAAGTAAACTGATGTGTCCAGAAGAAAACCCCATGCAGACAGTGGAAAATATTCAAACTCCGCAAAGGCAATGACTGAGCACGGGATCTGAATCCATGATTCTGGATCCAGTAGGTATCCACTCTGCCATTATTTATCCCTATGATAATCTCTATATACTGTATATATAAAATTCAACGTCTGTCTGTATGTATGTATGTCTGTCCGCTTTTCATGAGCATTATCACTTTTCGATAATTTGCTTGAACATTCCAGTTGATTTTGTGACTTCTCTCATCGCGCTAAGCATCATGGTTCACTTGTGGTAGCGATATATACTCAGCAAAAAAAGAAACGTCCCCTGACTTTCAACTGTTTTTACTTTCAGTAGACTTAATGTGTAAATATTTGTATGAACACTAAAAGAGTCAACACCATAAGACATAAACTAAAAATGTTTCACAATGTGTCTCTGAATGAAGGGAGGCTCAAAATCAAAAGTACCAGTCAGTATCTGGTGTGGCCACCAGCTGCTTGAAGTACTGCAGTGCATCTCCTCCTCATGGACTGGACCAGATTTGTCAGTTCTTGTTACCCCACTCTTCCACCAAGGCACCTGCAAGTTCCTGGACATTTCTGGGGGGAATGGCCCTAGCCCTCACCCTGCGATCCAACAGGTCCCAGACGTGCTCAATGGGATTGAGATCTGGGCTCTTCACTGGCCATGGCAGAACACTGACATTGCTGTCATGCAGAAACTCACGCACTTTTTGACACTCCTGTCTGGTCCAGCGAAGGTGGGTTTGTGCCCATAGGTGGCGTTGTTGCTGGTGATGTCTGGTAAGGACCTGCCTTACAACAGGCCTGCAAGCCCTCAGTCCAGCCTCTCTCAGCCTATTGCGGACAGTCTGAGCACTGATGGAGGGATTGTGTGTTCCTGGTGTGACTCGAGCAGTTGTTGTGGCCATCCTGTACCTGTCACGCAGGTGTGATATTCGGATGTACCGATCCTGTACAGGTGTTGTTACACGTGGTCTTCCACTGCGAGGATGATCAGCTGTCCTTCCTGTCTCCCTGTAGCGCTGTCTTAGGCGTCTCACAGTGTGGACATGGCAATTTATTGCCCTAGCCACATCAGCAGTCCTCATGCCTCCCTGCAGCATGCCTAATGCATGTTCACGCAGATGAGCAGGGATCCTGGGCATCTTTCTTTGGGTGTTTTTCACAGTCGGTAGACAAGTCTCTTTAGTGTGCTGCGTTTTTAGAACTGTGACCTTAAATGCTTACTTTCTGCAAGCTGTTAAGGTCTTAACGACCATTCCACAGGTGCATGTTAATTAATTGATTATGGTTAATTGAACATGCATGGAAAACATTGTTTAAACAATTTACAATGAAGATCTGTAAAGTTATTTGGATTTTTAAAACATTATTGTTGAAATACACAGTCCTGAAAAAGGGACGTTTCTTTTTTTGCTGAGTATATTTGCAAGAATCTGAGAGACATCAAGCAGGCCGAGGGGATGGGGCCTAGGGGGCCCTTGTCACTCACGCGCCAGCCTTGGGGCATTCCTTACCTTTGCTTAGCTAGCGAATGAGAAAACTACTTCATGGATTTAGATCAAGTTTTTTTCTATAATTTGCTTGAACATTCCGGGTGATTTTGTGACTTCTGTCATTGTGCTAAGAATTATAGTTCACTTGCAGTAGTGATATATTCGTGGTAATCAGAGACAGAGGCAGCAGGCAGAGGGGACGGTGAAGCGTGACGTCAGGAGTAGAGAGCTGGGCAGGGCCCTCTTCACTGTCCTGTTTCACTACTACACGGGAAGAGCCACGGGAGATGGCTAGTATTTAATATATCCATTTAATGAATCTGCTTAATCCATGTTTAATGCCATCGAGAGCCATAGCTTATCTGAGCAGCACTTGTTATAGCATAGGTACCACATCCAACTCCAAAACAGGGCACCAGTTCAATGCAGAGAATGCTTAATTCATACCAAACTCACTGATAATGCAACAATTAGGAGTCACCCATTGACCTAATATGCATGTTACTTGGGATGTTGAAGGAAGGCTGGAGCATCTAAAGAAAATTCCATGCAAACATGGGATGGGTATTTAAATTTCACAAAAACAATGATGTCTAGGATTCAAACACAGTGTACTTGAGCTCTGAACAGAAATGCTAACCTCTGCTTTACCATGCCCCAAATAATGAATGGAATATATTGTTCATTGCATTCCTTTTTTTCACTTATTGTCTTATATTTTATCAGTCATTTTTAACACAAGTGGACCAATATATTTTGCTTTGGATTATGAATTTTAATCTAATCTAAAATAAGTCCTTTTTTTGCAGGAAATAAACAAATCTACAGTGAAACCTCTCAGGTATGCCATTGTCTTAATTCATTTTTTATGAATATCTCAATTCCGAAAGGATCAGAAAGCAGATGGGCCACCTTGAGAATGTGGCAGTATAGCCTGTGGTCTTTCACGGAGCAATGCTCACCTAGAAAAGGGTCTAGGGCACCTAATTAAAGCAAGTGGTTACAGTCTAAAGGAACCTAGAAACCTTTTAGATGACTGAAGTGTGAAATCTGGCTATCATGACAACTTAACACATACAGTGGGTAC
>JANRMT010062789.1:21259477-21269547 GCA_026402145.1 Polypterus bichir lapradei
ACAAATGTTAGATTTGACTTGCAAAACATTCGTAAAATTCTAATGACAAGCAATCAATCAAGGGTTTTTGGGGGACGCCGAGTAACGTCATTATCCCCATTTCCCCCAAAACACAGTCCACTCTAGTTAACTTATGCGCCAGAATGCAGTTTATTATTTCTTAAATATTTTTAATTACAGCATGGGCTTGTCTCTCTCTTTTTAAGTACTGTATAAGAAAATGCGCGTGCACCACCGCGCGCGCCCACACTCAGTATCAATATTTAAAGAAGCGGCACTTAATTGACAATGATGAATTTTTGCCGGCCTCAAAATAGGTAAATCAGAGTGGTTCGCTTTAGCAATAAACAGTCTTTTTAAACGCAGTTTGTCTGCGGCGTGCTGACAGGCGACCTCTCGATTCAACAGTTATTTGATCTCCCTGTGTTCTGCAAACGGATCAGCGGTCTTACCTGATTTTTTTATTTTATTTATTTTTTGCTTATTCATTACACTACATAGTAAAATGTTACTGACGAAATGTCGCAGGGAATTATATCTGATAAATTTTAACGTAATTTTGGGAAAAACACACAATAAAGTGAACATACGGTTCTCTTGAAAGTTCAGGCCAGTCCAAGAATTCCAGAATGTGGTGTTGGAAAGAGTTGGATAGACGGATCGGATTTGTGTCTTGTTAACTAATACCGAAATGTATCAGTAAGGCCCGTCAATAAAGTTATCACTCAAAGGCATCCGTGGTGAGAAAAAAATGTTGAAAATCATCAAAATATCCCTGTGGTATACAGCTAAAGAGCTGCAATGGACAATTTTAAGGTCGCGTTGTAAAGTTATCCCCTTGTCTCCAAGTGCAACTCGTTGGGTGCTACGAGGATGTTCTCTGGTTCTCAGAAAAGCCAAACTGCTAAATGGGTGAAAATATTTGAATAATTCTCTAAAATGTCCATCCATCCAGTTTCTAAACTTGCTTTTTCTGAGTAGGGTGTTCGGGAAGCTGACGCCGAACCAGGAAAGCATAAGGTGCAAGGGAGGAACAATCGCTGGACAGAGCGCCACTGCATCACAGGGCAAACAGACGCACACACGCACGCGCACAAACACTCACTCTAAAATATTTAATATAATTATTGTCAAGTGGAACAAACTGGTGTTACTTGCAATCTGATCTCACAAATTTGATTCTCGTTGTTAATTTTTAGTGGTGGGCACTTCCAGTCTGTTGCAGATTTAGTTTTGAGCAGAAAACTTTTCTCTTAAACTACGTCAAAGAAGAAGAGATTTTCACAACTAAATGATATTCTGTAAACTAAAGTAAGAAACATCATTTATACCATTTCATTTCAGATACGAATTTCAGGGTAGACGAGAGAAGCCCGTAGCATGTCTGGAATGAAGCGGCCAAAGAATTTACAGATGGACAGGCTGTCATTGCTCAGGCCTGCAAATGACCTGCTGGTCCTCGGTTGCTTCGTGCTTTGCGGTCCTTGCTGCAGAGTGACCCCCAAAACTGAAGCTGTTCGATAATGCATAGAAGGACGAATACCATTGTACGTAGGGAAAATGAAATGACTGAAGTATTGTGCAGAATATAACACATTTTCTGTAAGTGCCTTGAGCATGGGAAAGGCGCTATATAAATAAAATGTATTATTATTATTATTATTACATTCTTACACCGTTTCAAAATGCGGTCATCTCACTCTTAAAATTAAAGGCGCCATAGCGGCTCTTCAGAGCGATGCCATGTTGCTTCCCAAAAAACCGTCCACATTAAGGTCTCAGAAAGAACTTTTATTTAAAACTGTACAGGTTCTCTGCGGTGGGCTGGCGCCCTGCCCGGGGTTTGTTCCTGCCTTGCGCCCTGTGCTGGCTAGGATTGGCTCCAGCAGACCCCCGTGACCCTGTAGTTTGGATATAGAGGGTTGGAAAATGACTGCCTGACTGACTGTACGGGTTCTATAAAGAGCCATTAGATAAAAAAAAAAATGTGTGAAATATCAATGGGTTAATGTTTTCCTGCTGCATTCAGTAGCCCAGCCTGCGATGAGTTTTTGGATTATCCTTAGCCTAATGTACATTAAAAAGTTCGTTTTGTCCAAATTTTAGGAGCCTTTCGAAATTCAAACGAACCAATTAAATACACAAATAAGCCTACTCAGAATGAAATGGCTCTTTGTCAAGCATTGGTTCTAGGAGGAACCACACAGCAGCTTATAATCTCAAAAATAAAGGTGCCACGGTGCGGTTCTTTAGAGCAATGTCACAGGGGAACTATTTTTGGTTCACAAAAGTACCGCAGAAATAACCTTAATGTATTTAGATCTGTAAGAGGCTCCTTGAAGTAAATAACCATGAATCGATGGTAGCAAATGCATTTGTAAAATGGGTCATGATTTTAAAAGGGCTCTTGCTATATATACAGTAATGCAGGTTAAGTTAAGGTTTTCTTGATATGTTAGTGTCCTGCTAGGCAGGCTACCATACGTTAAAGATATCAGTCCCCCCAACCCCTCCCCCATATATTACTAAGTTTTTCAAAGCACAAAGAACCAAGAGAGAACAGAGAACACTTTCCAGAATGGTGCTTTGTCAAGCAATGGTTCAATGAGGAGTAACACAACATAAAGAGCAATATAATAATGAACCCGTGTTCTTAAAAGCTCTAATACCGACCTTAACAATTCTGATTACAGCGGTAATCACCCACAACTACAATTCGAAAATTCAAATTTCTGCGGTGGGCTGGAGCCCTGCCTGAGGTTTGTTTCCTGCCTTGCGTCCTGTGTTGGCTGGGATTGGCTCCAGCAGACCCACGTGATCCTGTAGTTAGGATACAGCGAGTTGGATAATGGATGGATGGAAATTCAGATTTACCTGTTATTTTCTTATAAACATTCACAGTTGATAACAATATGTGGTTTACTTTTGTCCATTATCTGTTACTTTAATAATCTTACCTGCACAGATTGGAAAGCTTGGATATAATTTAATTTTTAATAATACTATTTCCAAACAACTGTCTTTAACTTTATTTCAATAAAATTAAATTCCATTTAGTCCACGTCAACAATTTTAGTCCGATGCTGCAACACGGATAATTTTCTTGAACACATAAAATACGAATATCTCAGGGCCGCGACGCAAGATATCTGCAAGATATTCTCAAAACGGTCTAGAGCGCTGAAGGACATTTTATTTAAGAAATATCAAATGGGTTTAACAATTACCCATTCAACCCGCCTGGGTGGAAGGCTGCCGGCGGTCATCGGGGTCATGCAGGCACCAGCCCGTCAAGGGGGCGTCAGCTATAAGGGATACGCACTCACTTGTAGCGGCCAGTTTAGAGTCTCCAGTTAACTTTGGTAAGTAAACTCTTCAAAATAAAAAGTGCCACTTTACTGGGTTATGTGGTTTTGTAGACTCTTAAAGGTGCCACCGTGGTTCTTCAAGCGATGCCATAGGGAAAGCATTTTTGTTACCAAAAGACCCACCCAAATGAAGTTCCAGAAAGAACCTTTATTTATTTAGATCCGTAACAGACTTCGTAAATAATCATAAACAGATGACAACAGATTTGTGAAATACTATGTGTTGGCTGATTGGCTCCAGCAGACCCTCGTGACTTGTATCGGGTTGGATAATGACTGACTGACTAAAGGATGTTGGTTTTAAAAGGACTCTCTCTGTATACAACACATAACAGTTATGGGTTTTCTTAATCTTTTACTGTCCTGTAGCCTACCATATATTAAAGATACTAGTTTTTTTCTACATATTATGAAGCTTTTTCAAAGCACAAAGAACCAACTTCATATGAAAAGTCCCCGCCCCACAATGAATTGGTGTTTTGTCAGATTCTATGAGGAACCTCGTAACCCAGTAAAGAACTATAAGAGCCATTGCTTCATAAAGAACGATTTGGATGACTGGAGTTCTTTGGGTTTTGAAAAGCTTAGTAATGCGTGGTCAAACAGAAGTCTTTAAACTATAGTAGTCTGCTTATAACAGAACAGATGCGAGAAACCTTAACTTAGCCTGCGTTATGATATAATGCAGCAAGAGTCCATTTTAAACCCGGAACCCACTGGTATGTTACAAATCCACTGTCAGCTCTCCAAGTTTGTTTATGGAACCCGTTTCAGGGTCTTTCACGAACGTTGTTTGTCAAACCAAAAAAAGCTTCCACATTGGCATCGCTATAAAAAGTGCCACGCTAGCAGGTGAGAGAGAAAAGGGACAAATCAAACAGACGTGTCACGGAGAGAACATGCAAACTACATGCAGCAAATTAGCCGCAGCGCTGGAGGCGCGGACTCGAGAGGCACTGATCACGAAACAACCTGCTGGTCTTTAGCATTTATTTACATAATAAAAAGCTCAGGTATGAGGAATGTTGTCCAGCCATCCATTCTTAAAAATCCTGGTTCTTTAATGACATTTTAAGATTCTTTACTGAGTTGTGTGGTTTCTCATAGAGGATTTACTTGACAAAGCACCATTTCATTCTGAGATGGGCTGTTTGCATATGAAATTGGTTCTTTGTGCTCTGAAATATTTCCTAATATGTAAAAAAAAAAAAAAAAAAAAAAAAAACTTATGGAAGGCTATCTAGCAAGAAGCTATACGCGCACTTTTAAAAATGAAGGTGTCAGAGCGGTTCTTCAGAGCGATGGCATAGTGGAACCAAATTTTTGGTTCCGAAAAGAACCATTCACATGAAGGTTCCTGAAGGAATCTTTATATATTTACATCTGTAAGAGCCTCAATGAGTAGCCATGAACAGAGAGGAACAGACCTGTGAAGTATGAATGGGTCCTCATTTTAAAAGAAGTCCGTTCGGTGTCAATAAACGTATATTAAAAGGCAGCCAAACATATTTGCACGCACACAAATTTAGCAAGACATAGCTGTTTTAATTATCCGTCTTATTCATTTTTTGAACAGACCATCTCAAGGCACATGTGTAAACGCTCACGCTTACATTTACAGTTTTCTGTAATAGAAGATGTTAGGAACTACTGACGTAGAGAATAATGTCATCTAGCTTTAATTTACCTTTAAAAGGTAGACATTTCTTTTTCTTCATTTTCTACAGAAGTTAAAAGTTGTGCTCACATTTAACAGGAACTTTCCTACTATCAGTGTTGCTTCCTTCCAAGTGCATGTCGATCACCCGACGCTGTAAAACCTTCTGAGAATTAAAGAGACAAGCGCTCCGATATGCTGTAAACTGTCGTTGCTAATTTCATACATTTCTACGAACTGGCGCCTCACCATTCACGGGGCGATTCCTCGTCTTACACCCAAAGCAACCAAACAGGCACCGGTGTGGGCAGACAATGTTTGTAAATCTGTATGTAATTTAAACGTTTAGGCTTTAGGCCTATTATAATATCTACATTCTTAAAAATACTGGTTCTTTAAGGGCACTATATCGTTGATGTTGTGTGATTCCTCATAACTTCATCGCTTGACAAAGCACAGTTTTATTCAGTGACGTGTTCTTTGAATGTGAAGTTGGTCCTTTGTGCTTTCAAAAATCTCCTAATGTTTAGAATAACATGACATCTTTAATGTATGGTAGGCTAAACAGGAGGACGCTAACAGAATAGGAAATCTTATAGCCTAATGTACTTTAGCAGGAAGATTCCTCTTAAAATTAGCAGCCTCTAGTATTTCAGAAATCTGTTATCACATATTCATGGTTATTTACTGTATGAAACCTGCTATGGATCTAAATAAATAAAAGATTCATTCTGGAACCTTCATGTGGATGGGTCTTTTGGGAACCAAAAATGTTTCCCTTGTGGTATCGCTCTGAAGAATCGCTCTGACACTTTGATTTTTTAAGTGTGCGGTTCAACTTAATCTTCATTTATTCTAGCGCAGGTTTTACAGGATCTCGGAAGTTATCAGTACGAGCGCACGGTAGGAAGCAACTCATGATGCAGCAGATGCGGTTTATAATAAATGTTTGCATAATTTGTGCACTAAATGGCTGTTTTACCACAACACTGCGCTGTGAACTTTACATCCAATGCGTCCATTCGTTTTCTAAATCCGCTTCTTTCATGTAGGGATGGGTGCTTGTGCAGAAAGCAATATAAAATGTCATTGTACTATAATATTTTATTTCCTGGTGAAAATGCTAAGCTTTTCAAAATGCAACTTTTAAATGTAAAGACATTCTGTAAAATGAAGTCTTTGAATCTGAATGGTGCACGTCATTGGCTCATATACCTATCAACTCCGACCAGATTAAACGTTTAATGTAAGTATAATCAGTATATAACTTTCATAGTTACCAATTCATTACAGATTCTAAGTATCACAAACATTTCTAAGAGCTGAATTTTGCTATTTATATATATAGATCTAGTGACTGTTTTTTTTCGTTGTGCATTCTAGAAAACTTAAAAATGTGGAATACATATGAAAAGACTCCAAATTATTATTTTTAGGTCCAAATTTAGGTTGATTTGACTTGCGAGCTGGCCCTTCGTGACATAACTTAAATGTTTGGGAAGCAAATTTAGTTTTATTTACCGAACGAGTACGTCAGAACGTCATGTTGCCATTTTTATAGGCCGGATTTTTTTTTTTTTTTTTCATTTATGAGAAGGAAACCATAGACTATGTCACTCAGCTCAGATGTAGCTAAAAGCAAGAAGAGCAATGTTTCCAAGTCGTCTGTTTTAGATGAGAATGAATTCCTTCTGACAACGATTTTTGTTGTTCTAAAGGTAATCATTTTAACGACTTAAGCAACAACACGAATGAGCGAAGTCCGATTTATCTTACATATGTTTACATGCATTGATCCCAGTCCAGTCGAACGAGCATTTTGTGAGGATGATAGACTTCATAAAAGGGGTGATCGCTGCCTTTCTGATGGTATCATTATTTAACTTTCACTCAAGCGTTTTAACAATTAATAATTTACAAAGAGCTATACGTTAAAGATTACGCGAGATGCTAGCGGCATTCTCCAGGGTTATATTTTACACATCACTTTGATTTTCCGAATGTGTAGTTCGTTCTTTAACCAAATCAATCAACAAAGTAGGCTGAAAAAATATCCACTATCATTTTCAGCAAAAATAAATAAATAAATAAATAAATAAATAAATAAATAAAAAATTAAAAAGTAACGGCTCGGGTTGGATGAGATTTAACAGTAAATATCAATGTTTGCCTTAATATTAAACTGTCTGAAAAGATGTGATTTAAGGTTATGGAATATGCAACGTTGTTCGATATGTTTTTTTTTTTTTTCTGTAAAATTCCCAGCTCCCTGATACAAGAGGGCTGGAGAAGTTGGAAACCAGCAGAATTGCGAAAAAAGAAGAGATCTCTTTGTAGGACGTCACGAATGAAAAGGGTGAGCACGAAGGCTGGAGAGAAACAGTGCACATTCTGAATAATTGTGTAATTTTACGTTCACATACATATACATATACGCATACATGCTACATATACTTACATGATCACATGCATGCATACCAGGGCCGCATTAAGACCTTTAGAGGCCCTGAGCACGTAAAAGATTTTGGTGCCCCCATATATGTCAGCTGCACTCACTCTCAGTGGTCGACTGAACGGGACAGCCGACAAGACCAAGACAAGAACGATCATGTTTGTAATTTTTACATTTAATGTGGGAGCCCCCTTCTATGGAACCATTCAGTTGTGCCATTGGCAGTTATGCACACCATATGGTCCTTGGTAAATCCGGCACTGGAAAATTTCGGTGGTGTACCCAAATTCCCTTAATGCCCTATGCACGTGCTTATTTTGCTTAATGGTTAATGCATACAAACAGACGTAACACAAAGATGTATGGTTAAATTAAATTATAGAATACTCACATCACTCTTAAAAATGCTGGTTCTTCAATGGCACTTTATGTTTCTTTACTGGGTCGTGTGATTCCACGTAAAACTGGTGCTTGAAAAAGCATCTTTTCATTCTAGGAGGGGTTCTCTGCATATATAAAGTGGGTCCATATTGCTTTGAAAAATATCCTCAGATAAACCTAAAATGTTTAATGTATAGACTACCTAGCATGACAATAACGGATTAAGACGACCTAGCCCGTGTTAATATATGCAGCAAGGGTCCTTTTTGAAACCAGGAACAATTGGTTTATTTCACAAATCTGTTATCATCTACTTACCCGGGATTTTTTCCTGCCTTGCGCCCTGTGTTGGCTAGGATTGGCTCCAGCAGACCCCCGTGACCCTGTGTTAGGATATAGCAGGTTGGATAATGAATGGATGAATGGATGTTATCATCTATTCATGATTATTTACTGTATGGTGCCTTTTGCATACCTATTTTTTTTTCCTGGACCCTTAGCGTGGATGGGTCTATTGTGAATAAAACATGAATCCAATATGGCGTCGCTCAGAAGAACTGCTCTGGCACCTTTAATTTTAAAAGTGTACGTGGAACTTTATACAATATGTAGATTTCAACAATATAATGACTGACAAGATACACTTGTTACAGCGCTCTGCATTTGCAAACAGTGAGAAGCTTTGTAAAAGCAAAAAGAACTCAATTGAACGGGCACGTAAATCAAAGAAATACACTCCGTCACACCCGTAGCACATTCGCAATGGAAGAACAGTCGCGTGTTATCAAATACATTGGAGACAACGGACTAAAATGGCTCATAAGGCACTGCTGACAGCTGAAAATGGTAGACAACGTTGTAATAGTTATGGGTATGAACAGACCAGAATCCAGTTTGCCAGATGACAAAAAGTTCGATTACAGCAAGCAGTAAACAAATGGGTGGTCGAGCAGTGCAACGGACATTGTGTACGATTGAAGAGTCGGCAAATATTAGGTGTGCCACAGAGTTTTATCTATTGGATGTGAAAAGGCAAATGTAAAGGAGAATTAAGTTCTTAAAATGCTTTTGGTCAGTAAACACCATTTTTATATACGTCATACACCTTTGGCGTTACATATTTTAGTGAAAGGGTAAAAGCAGCACGCCATATTGTTGATCGTATACGGCGACAGATTATCTTTTTGGTACACGTAGACATAGGCGCGTCTCTGATAACACATGTGCACCCTATTTCTGTCCAATGGCATTCGCCAGGCTGCCCGTGTTGTTGACGAATCGCTGCGCTAAATGATGAGAGGTGACACGACAATTACAATGATGAACAGGAAGACATCTAAAGGGGTCTTTAAAGTACTTCAAGACAGCCTTTAATTGGTTGCGTTTATTTTGTTTTTCCAATTGGAGCGCAGGTGAAATGACTTGCTTATGGTCACACATAGTGTCAGTAACGGGGCTGGAACCCACGTCCTCGGGTTTTGTAGTCCTACATTTTATAAACTATAGCATCTACATGGTTGTTTAAGATTTTAAAACCGGATCTGTTCCAAATGCTGCTTGGTCCTGGGCTGATAGTATATGTAAACGCCCAGGAACCAAATCATTTTCCTTTTCTTGTAGGCCCGGATGCATCTGCTCGCAGGAGGCAGGCAGTCTAAAGCTTCAGTTGATCGCCCTCTCTGTCCGTCCCGTAAAAAGCACATGGGCTCCCAGGTTTGCCATGTTAGGCCAGTCCATGGTGTAGATTGTTATCGTTTATGGCAGATACTTTGAGGACCGCTTTAAGTAATTAGAGACTATATTGCTGACGCAATCTTAACAGGACATGACTCCAACTTCACTCGTCTGTTCAGCTGGAGGTCTACTGCGCAGATATGCTGTAATGCAGCTGAAGTCCACTTACCGAGCCATTCGTCCATTCGTGTGTGTGATGTATTGGTGACTGGCGCTGCAGACAAATATTCAACAATTCCATCGCTGCTCGACAGTGTTTATGTTCCCTCGGAAAAGATACGGAATTTTTCTCACAAACATACTTGGTTTATTGAAAAGCCACTGAAATTTTAGTAAGCGCTGACTACTGTGGTGCAGACCTTTTTGCAAGCTGCATTTAGGAGCTGAGAAACCCACCCATGAGTTTATGCCAAAGTGTTTTCTTTCTTTCTTTCTTTCTTTCTTTCTTTCTTTCTTTCTTTCTTTCTTTCTTTCTTTC
>JANRMT010062789.1:21284012-21297713 GCA_026402145.1 Polypterus bichir lapradei
AAATTGTTCAAGTATTGCAAAGCCATGGGTTTTTCCTTTTTAAAACATTTCAAATTTGGTAAAAATGCATATTAAACTTCAGAAAGAACAATCTAAGAATTGCTCAATATTTTAACATCAGAACGTAGATATGCAACACTGAAAATAAGACATTCTGATGATTTCCGGTAATATATGTGATTAAACTACAGACATCTGAGTTGTAAACTGGCTAATTGTTTACATTAAAAATATTAATTAAATGAAGATGTTAGGGTAAGTTTTATAGCAACCTGCAAATTGATTGATGGTAAAGCTGACACTACTACCGACACACTAATTACAATCAATTGCAGTTTAGGCTTTAAAAAAAAAATAAAAACGCATATTCTGGTCTATGATCTGATGGGGCAACAAAATAAGGATTTCAAAACTCCTCAAAGTTAAGACAGATGGACTGACATTGTATAAACTTCCAACTGCTGGTTATTACTGCACAAATGACTGCCGAGGTGTTTATTTGGTTTAATGATATTTTTGTACAATTGTTTTTCTTCAGAATGACTGGTTAACTTTGATCCAGAATATACTCAACATTCTTCAGGTAAACTTGAAATGGCTAGTGACACTATACAGATTTCTCAGGACTCTGCAAGAATTCATGATGATTGTTACAGCTGCACTTGATGTCACTGAATAAAATGTTACTGCTAACGGTTTAAAGTAGATATATTCCACCATTCAATTTCATTACTTCATTAATGATGCTTTAGGAGTCTTCCTTTAATATTGCACTAGATAAAAGTAAACTCAGTATTACAAGCAACAGGAATATTCATCAAGGAATTGAGACACCCCAGTAGATATTTTTAAAAATCTTTACCAGCTTCTTGCAGGAGAAAGGTCAGAACTTCACATTAAATGCAGTATTTAAGAGCTGATGTTATGTTCAACATTACAATTTATGATAAAAACACACAGGTATGGTTGTTAACCACCTAGGTGCAATATTTCCCAGATATGACAATCATTTCCTGCTTTTCAAGACTTAAATGCATAAATTCACAATCTAAGTGATGCTGCCGGGATGCTGTTTGATTATTGTTATCCTAAACACTGCATAAGATTTCCGGAGTAAACAAAGCAGACAGTTGTATCAAAAATTAAAGGACTGTCATACAAAAATGAAGATTCAAAATGCACACCGCTAAAATTAACAACATCCGAGTCCAAAGTCTTTTCCAAATTTAACAAAACTATCTTCTGTTTGTTCACATCGTTGATAACAACTGAATGTGATAGAGGCCTTTCGGTACTAAAACATAAAAAACCTTGCAGGGTAGCCTTAAGACTCTAAATAATAATAATTGAGTTTGAATACGAAAAAGCTGCAGAAAATTGGATTTCCAAGAGGAGAAAAAGAAATATATGAGGGGGAGTCAAGCTAAAGTTAAAAAAAATGGGATTTATTAGAAAATGGAATGAACCTTCACAAAACTGATGCTGTCATTTCTTAATGTTGTCTCCACCCTTCTCAATGCACTTGCACCACCTGCCTGGATTCCAGCAGTATAAATGGTTTGGTCTCATCCTCGCAGCCAGTTTTGCACCCCCACATGTACCCCCCTCATGACCACATGCCGAGGGGTACTACGGTCACTAGTGCAGGTTACTGAGACTTGCTGGAGACCACTGTGAAGCCTGCTATTCAATCCAAGCGGCGGGGACTGCTGTCTCAAGGAGTCCTTTTGCTGCAACACAATGACACACACACACACTGCTAAGAAGGCTTGTCTGGAGAAACTGAAGTTTGAGGTACTGCCACATCCTCCTTATTCACCAGATTTGTCACTGTGTGATTTGCACTTTTTTGGACCTCTAAAAAAAAAAAAAAAAAAAAAACACCTGGGTGGTCGGCGATTCAAGACAGATAATGATGTGAAGAAAGCAAGAACAAGAAAAAACCTTTTATTCAGCTGGAATCCAGGCCCTTCCAGGCAGGTGGCACAAGTGCATTGAGAAGGGTGGAGACTACATGACATTATCAGTTTTGTGAAGGTTCATTCCATTTTCTAATAATTCCCATTTTCTGACTTTACCTTGACTCCCCCTCGTAAAAGGTTAAGCTTTGTAATCACTACAAGTATTACAAGATTTTACTGAATAATTTTATAACTGTTGACCTTCATCCCATGTTGCTGAAAAATTTGAGGAGAACACTGACTAATAATACAATTTAGCTCTTAAAACGACATGTTTATGAAAGATGCATTAGATAAAGCTACTCATAACCAAAACAAAAGTAATCAAAATAGAAAGGATTCACCTTGGTGTATTAAGACCACAACCCTCCTTAATTTACAAAGTCATAACTTAAACATGGAGATCAACAAAGCTGCACTTTTATCAGCCATCATAGACGGAAACTATTACAAATTCATAACAACATTTCCTACAAGGCACACTCTGGTGCCTTTGATATGAAATACTTTTTGTGGTAAATTTAACAGGTAAGACTGGAATAATCACACAAAAAGGTGCAGTGATGTATATAAATTAGTCATTAAATTGAAAAGTCATCTAATTATAATGAAATAAAATGTATTTCAATAATAGTTACTTAATTCTGTATTTGTTTTATTTTAAATTATTTAAAGTTTAATTAATTCAAGTTTTATTTTAAAGAGTGTTTTTAATTTAACAATTTAAATTCCAAACAGCACATTTCTAAACGTTACTATTTATCTCAAAATACTTGTTTCATGAATATCTTGTCATTTGTCAATCAAGACCAATGGGTGGGATCAAACAAAAACTATTAATTATTTACATTTACAGACCAAAAGCAACTGCAGGAATATCCAGTATGTAGACTCAGAACATTAACAAGTGCATCTGTGATTCCTTCGCGAGTATGGTATTTTCTTTGCAGACATGAAATTCAATCAGTCTTGACGATCTCTTCATCAGTGTTAACATTTTGAAAAATCATTTTTCCACCCAAGGATTTCCAACACAGTTTATCATCAGTTCATCTCAAATCAGCATCATGTGCTAAGATATCTCTTATCTGTTTCATCTGTAAAACTCACAAGTACAGTCTCAATGTTTTGCTAATTTGATCTTTGGTAGCCCACTGCTTAGATTTGGGCAAAAGAAATAAATAGCACAAGATTAACAAAACAGAATATATTCAGCCTGTGGAATGATGGATATAATTCTCCTTAATATTAGGAATAATTATTACAAATTTTAACTAGCAGGATAATACATGTATCGTGACTCACTAAAAACCTCAGGAAATTTAAATGGAAAATACGAGATCTTGGATTTCAAAATAAAACTTGTTATGAATCATTCACGTTCAATTCTAAGTAGTTTCTTGAAAACTGACTTTCATGTAGTAGTACAACCTACAACATACATAAAGTTCCCCCAATTCTTTTAAAGCAGGATTGTTAAGAACTTAAACATTTAATACAAAAATGTAAAAAATGAAATTCAGATGTGAATGTTCTTATGAATTTCAGGCAATTGTTTGTTTTAAGCTTGCTTTTCATATCTTTAGAGATCATTTATTGTACAACTAAAACCATGCCTTAAAACAAATACTGCCTTCAGGGGAAATTTCAGTCTGGCTTTCAACCCAGTCACAACTACTGCTTTTATATATGATTAAAAAAAAAGACATTCTATTATCTTTCAAATGGAGGAAATGTCATTATTGCTAAACTTTAACACTTAAGTACTGCTTTTAATAGGACTACAACATTCTACTATACAGGATTGCGAATGCAATTGGCCTATCAGTCAGTGTTCTTAATTGGTTCACTTTATACGTACCAATATGAAAGAAATCTAAACAGAGTACTCTCATTTCTGTCACTTTATATAATGCTGCTGCCTGGCACTGAATAAAAAAAAAACCTGCACTCTAGCTCTAAACCAGTGTGGGGAGATCAGCAGCTTATTGCATCATTTTGCATATGGACCACTACTTAATGCCATACAGTACACACCTTCTTACAGGGTTATTATTGTCACGTGTACAGAGTACAATGAAACTTTTATTTGCATGTGTTAATCAACAGGCACCACATTACTTGCTGAAAGCCTTTGTAATATACAGTATGTATGGGTGTGAACTTGGAATTCCCACAGAGCAGATATCTGAATATATGGGCTATAATACAATAATACTTCTAAATCAGTGATGCACCATAATGAATTTTTGACTGAAGCCAAATTCAGAAAACACTGTGCTGAAAGCTGAAAAATGTTTCAATTATTTTTGTATATTTTTGTGTTATTGCATAAATTTTCATATTTGATTAATATTTTTCATTGAAATTGAATAAAGAAATAAAAACAGCAAGATTAGAGAATTCAGTCTATTCAAACACATATTTCAAAAAATCAAAAAAAAAAAAAAAACCCTGAGCTGAAGATAAATTCAGAATGTCATGTGAGTGCCATTAACTTGCCAAGGTACTTTGCAGACTATGTCTGACCAATAATACAAATCCACGGTTTATTCTCTATTAGTAATTAATGTTGCTTGACACCTTATTTCAATTAGTCCTGGTATATTCCATTCACTCTCTTTTAGTCCATTTTTTTGTTTTTTATTTAAAAGTGTTGTGATTTCTAGCACAATGTCACTACTACTACTACTGATCCTTGTTGTAAACAAACCAGTACCATCATCTAAAGATGACTTCAACACCTCACAATGCAATGTGGTAAAAAGTATTGCTCACTCCCTATAGAACATTGCAGCACAGTTCTCATCTTCTGTGATCTGGTCTTGTGTCTAACAATTAGGATGACACTGCTGCTATGCAAACTGTCCTCATTAACTTACTGCAATGTCAGACTGGTGAAAAACAATCATATCTATAAACAGGCAGCATCAAAGAACCGACAGACATCTATAAGAAAACGTTTCCACAATTCCCACACTAATTACTCGTTGAGATGTGGTCTGATCTTCAACTAGGCCAGAATAATAGATAAAAACAACCTGTTTAAACAACACAATTTTACTTTTGTCAATACTAAATGCATACTTTATACACATTCACAGTCGTTAAATCTAGCCTGAAGAAGGGGCCTGAGTTGCCTCGAAAGCTTGTATATTGTCATTTTTTTAGTTAGCCAATAAAAGGTGTCATTCATTTTGCTTGACTTCTCACCACATTTATAATGGCTAACACAGTACAAAACACCCTAATACTACAGTCTGTTATGGAAAAAGTATTTCAACCTTTGTATCTAGTAACTTTTAGAACCTTCATTAGCTACAATAACCTTCATAAATTGTTCCCTGTAGATGATGATGAGACTTTCACAACAGCTAGAAGGCACTGTAGAAATTAAAATAACTATTTCAGTTAATTGACATTTAACCAGACACTATATCTTACCCCTAACATGGAAAAGTTCTATTAGTTGCAATGTTCACTACTGTCAAAATTCAAGAATACAAACATGATGGATTCAGGTTGTTTGAAACATTGCATTTAATTACTGACATTAGCCAGGAGTACTGCATATTGCACCCATGCCAAGTCAGATGTTTCGGTCTAGCACAAATTACTCCATAGCAAAGCTTAAAATGCACAGTTCTTTCTCATTTTCTGTTGTGCCTATGGAAATCACATGAGCCATATCATTTAGGTATATATAGATTTAAAGGATCATTACTGTCAAATACAGTATTTAAGTGTTTATATTAATTGAAGTTCTACATTTTTTATTTACATTAAAATAGGATGGTACAAATACAATTTGCATTATTCAGATAATGAAATACAAATGATTTTGGACATAGGAAGATTTTAGAGATGCTTTACTTGGCATTTCATCTTATTTTTCCAAACGAACATTCATGAAAAAAGATTTAAATATTTGAGAAGTATAAATATGAGGGAAAAAAACACAACAAGAAAACTAATTTCTTTTACTTTTGTCACTATATAATAAGTGTATTGTTTAGTAAAATATGTACATAAACCTATAATAACAATACCTATGATCTTGCGACTAATTTTCATATTCCAAAGGTTGTGCCTGACTTTTCCAAAGTTAATCATAGACTTTCACACTGTTTTTCAAACGGGGACTCACTAGCTGAGCTTAATTCTGGTTGGATCCTTTATGTGCAATCGAAATAAAATGGACTGGACTATTCTATGATCAAAGGATCAAAGAAGAGATAATGTAAAATATATGGCATACAAAAGAATGCATGTAAGTAAGAAATAATAGGCATTACTAAGCACCAGATAGGTGGTGTTAAGGTAGGCAATAACAAAATAGTAAAATTAGGAAAAAAGTAAAGATTACTGATCTTTGAGAAGTTTAAAAGACAAAATAATCAAACTGAATTGATGCACAACAAAACTGTAAAGAGATGGTAAAGAAAGGGTGAAATATACAAATTAATTTTAGAGAAAAAATCATAAGTAAAAAAAGTAAAGCTACTAAATACTTGAAAAAAAAGGAAGGAGGGGTATCCAGTGTGTAAAGTGAGAAAGGAAAAAGAAAAGTAAATGGAAATCAGTGTATAGTGTAAAGCACAGTAAACAGCGTATTCAAACAACAGTGGATCCAAAAACAGTATGAAAATTTTTCCATTACTAGAGGGAAAGGTGTAAAGATCAGAAATCAGAAGGTCGTGTCTTAAGTTATGGATCTTGCATAAAGATGGAAAAATAAAATGTTGACAGGTTAGCTAGCTATTATAAACACCTTGGCAGCAACAGAAAAGAAAGAGATTGCGGACTTAAGACAGGGAGGGAGAGCAACGTTGATCATATTTCACTGCAAGCAAACTGACACAGACATTACAACATATTGCAGCATGGTAAGCCATGTTTGCTTATATGTGAAGGCAAGCATTTCTTCTTTTACCCATTGGATTGCTTGATTTGTAGTTTATGTTAATAAAGACAAACCAAACATTTTAATCATTTCCTATGCAAAGGAGGGAAATCTTTACTTTTCCTGGCAAATTTACAACTAGCATATATAATAAATTTCGTAAGGATCAAAAATTATATTTTAAAGATGACACATACTGCTACAGATCTTAAAGTTAACAAAGCAATTCTTCTGCAATGACAATCCTAAAAACATTTGTTCAATTGGAAGAACACCTTTAAAGTTTAAGTCTCACAGACATGTATAGGGCAAGTACTTTCACATTTAATGTCTCAAGCTAATTCCCAATTTAGTCATATCCAGTCCTGTATTCTATATCTGCATTAAAGATGATCCAATCAATCAACAAGCCAATCTAAATTGGCAGTTTTTCACCAAAAAAAAAAAAAAACACAAAACCTCAATTGGTAAATTGGAAGATCACAAAAACTGATCTTTTGTTTTTGTTTGCTGCCGTTTTGGTAAGAAAAGTGTACTTCAGAATTAAAATGGTAATCCATATTTATAATCACACTTCAAGAATAATTAATGTCTCACTGATACAGTAAAAAAGAACATCTATATAAAATATAGTAAATGTATATTTGGGACAGCAAAACACCTGTAGTACAATTAATGATTAAAAATTATCAAAACCTATTAAGTGCATGAATATTTACATTTAAGCTGTGTTTATTTTCTAATATCAATTAATTGACTGTGTGTATATATATTTTTGTTAGAGAAATGGAGAAAGCTACATTTTTTTTAAATTAAGTGTTGTTTCAGGTGGGAAAACATTACAGAAAAAGTGACAGCTTGTAATTATGAGAAGCATTTTATATTCTTTTATGCCATATATATCATGGATACATATTTCTGTACATATTTTATCAGTTAAAGTATGTATTTTAAGGAAATTTTATTTTAGCATTTTTATGATCACCAAACCATAAGCCTACAAAAACTTTGTTAATAAAAATGAATAGTTAAAATCTGTGGTTTGTAGTTTCATTTTAAAAATACACATTAATATTGGACATAAGGCTTCTATGCATCTGGTTATGCAGGAGCTTAATGTAAAAAGTTTTTAAAGGGATAAAGAAAATAAAATGCATCAGAATCGGCCAATCAAGTAGCAGGAAATCAGTGATCAGTATAAGCCTCAAAAAAAACTTGAACAGAACATCCTTACAAAATTATATTTTGAAAAGTCAAAATTAAAATCTATAATATTTCTGATTTATCTTGTGGCTAATGAAAACTGTCTCTTTGAGAGACTTGTCAATCCACCACAATGGGTTTTTCAATCAGAGATTAAGAATTTTCCATATTGGAAATATTGTTGATGTGTTTGAATTAGAGTTATCAAAATTAAAATAAAAAATAAAATAAAAAAACATTTTGACTAGTAGAAATGAAATTCCCCTAATTAAATGTTCTATAAAAGTCAACAGGAAGGGCCAATTAGTTACCATTTGACAAAATGAAACTGCAGATCTTTATTTTAAAATCTGACCAAAAAAATATATATCTCGAAATTCTGTTTGAAGGCAAAAATCAGTAAAAATGTAACTCTTGATGACTAAAATGTTAATTTAGTTTGTGTGTTGCATGTGGGGATCAGACAAGGATTTTACTAGGTTCTGTTGACACAGAACATAGGAAGTCACTGTGCAATGGAGAAATTCAGAAGGACTGGAAAATGGTAAATATCATCCCATTCTATAAAAAGGGTGACAGGGCAGATTCAAGCAACTATAGGCCAGTAAGCTTAACATGCATCACAGGAAAATTAATGGAAGGAATTATTAAGGATATGATTGAGCAACACCTGGCAAGGACAGGAGTTATTCTGAACAGTCAGCATGGGTTCAGAAGAGGGAGGTCGTGCTTTACTAACATGCTGGAATTCTATGAGGAGGCAACAAAAGGATACGATCAAAGTGGAGCATATGATATTATTTATCTGGACTTTCAGAAAGCATTTGATAAGGTGCCACATGAGAGGGTGGGCATCAAATTAAAAGAAGTGGGAGTTCAGGGTGATGTTTTTAGATGGGTACAGAATTGGCTCAGACACAGGAAGCAGAGGGTGATGGTGTGAGGAACCTCATCAGAACTGGCCGATGTTACGAGTGGTGATCCACAGGGGTCAGTGCTAGGGCCGCTGCTGTTTTTAATAAATATATAAATGATTTAGATAGGAATATAAGAGACAAGCTGGTTAAGTTTGCAGATGATACCAAAATAGGTGGACTAGCGGATAATTTGGAATCTGTTATATCATTACAGAAGGACTTGGATAGCATACAGCAGGGGTGCCCACACTTTTTTGGCTTGCAAGCTACTTTTAAAATGACCAGGTCGAAATGATCTACCTACATTAAAAACGCTATATACAGTATACCGAGTATACAGGGAGTGCAGAATTATTAGGCAAGTTGTATTTTTGAGGAATAATTTTATTATTGAACAACAACCATGTTCTCAATGAACCCAAAAAACTCATTAATATCAAAGCTGAATATTTTTGGAAGTAGTTTTTAGTTTGTTTTTAGTTTTAGCTATTTTAGGGGGATATCTGTGTGTGCAGGTGACTATTACTGTGCATAATTATTAGGCAACTTAACAAAAAACAAATATATACCCATTTCAATTATTTATTTTTACCAGTGAAACCAATATAACATCTCCACATTCACAAATATACATTTCTGACATTCAAAAACAAAACAAAAACAAATCAGTGACCAATATAGCCACCTTTCTTTGCAAGGACACTCAAAAGCCTGCCATCCATGGATTCTGTCAGCATTTTGATCTGTTCACCATCAACATTGCGTGCAGCAACAACCACAGCCTCCCAGACACTGTTCAGAGAGGTGTACTGTTTTCCCTCCTTGTAAATCTCACATTTGATGATGGACCACAGGTTCTCAATGGGGTTCAGATCAGGTGAACAAGGAGGCCATGTCATTAGTTTTTCTTCTTTTATATCCTTTCTTGCCAGCCACGCTGTGGAGTACTTGGACGCGTGTGATGGAGCATTGTCCTGCATGAAAATCATGTTTTTCTTGAAGGATGCAGACTTCTTCCTGTACCACTGCTTGAAGAAGGTGTCTTCCAGAAACTGGCAGTAGGACTGGGAGTTGAGCTTGACTCCATCCTCAACCCGAAAAGGCCCCACAAGCTCATCTTTGATGATACCAGCCCAAACCAGTACTCCACCTCCACCTTGCTGGCGTCTGAGTCGGACTGGAGCTCTCTGCCCTTTACCAATCCAGCCACGGGCCCATCCATCTGGCCCATCAAGACTCACTCTCATTTCATCAGTCCATAAAACCTTAGAAAAATCAGTCTTGAGATATTTCTTGGCCCAGTCTTGACGTTTCAGCTTGTGTGTCTTGTTCAGTGGTGGTCGTCTTTCAGCCTTTCTTACCTTGGCCATGTCTCTGAGTATTGCACACCTTGTGCTTTTGGGCACTCCAGTGATGTTGCAGCTCTGAAATATGGCCAAACTGGTGGCAAGTGGCATCTTGGCAGCTGCACGCTTGACTTTTCTCAGTTCATGGGCAGTTATTTTGCGCCTTGGTTTTTCCACACGCTTCTTGCGACCCTGTTGACTATTTTGAATGAAACGCTTGATTGTTCGATGATCACGCTTCAGAAGCTTTGCAATTTTAAGAGTGCTGCATCCCTCTGCAGGATATCTTACTATTTTTGACTTTTCTGAGCCTGTCAAGTCCTTCTTTTGACCCATTTTTCCAAAGGAAAGGAAGTTGCCTAATAATTATGCACACCTGATATAGGGTGTTGATGTCATTAGACCACACCCCTTCTCATTACAGAGATGCACATCACCTAATATGCTTAATTGGTAGTAGGCTTTCGAGCCTATACAGCTTGGAGTAAGACAACATGCATAAAGAGGATGATGTGGACAAAATACTCATTTGCCTAATAATTCTGCACTCCCTGTACTTTATACATAAAATATGTTGTCGTACCTTGCATAACTGAATAACCTTTATGGCACAACAACAATTCAACTGAATGGTGACATCGGGCGCCACCGAGAGTGGCAGCCATTCCAGCAGCTCCGTGTATGACTATCTTTTTACCTTTTTTCTCTATTATTTTCTATTTCACTGATCACTTGTGAATTTCCCCTTGGGATTAATAAGTATCTATCTATCAATACATTTATGGACACTACAGTATTTGGATTTAATAATCTTCATGTGGGAAAAGGCTGACTCACATAAATAAGTAGAGCCGAATAATGCAGTCAAGGAGCTTTTGAATTCAGCCGAGTGAAACATGATGGCTGTCCGATTAATTGCGATTTTAGTTCCCTGTCCTTTCTCTTTCTCAGATCGCTTTTCGGAAGGAAGTCAGTTTCATAGTTTTTATGAACAGTTCGAAAGTGCCTTTCCACATTTTCCTTCTTTGAAAGAGCAATGATAGACTGACAGATCAGACAAACGCACTTCGATTGTGACATTGTGAGAGAAAAAAAATCCTCTTCTACTTCCACATAATGCCCATACCCTCCCCAAATAATTTTTTTTTTTAAATCCCTTCTTTAGTCGATATAAATTGAAAGGCTAACTAGATCACTGCCGGAGTTTTGCAGTAGCTTGCACATTTGATCGTACGTGCGGGATAATCGGCGTGTTAGAAGAAAGGAGATCTCAGACTGGCAGCCCTGTATGTCAATTAAGTGGCAAATGCCATAGGGAGGATATATGATAGCCTAACGTTTAAAAAAAAATTTTTTTTTTGAATGCAACGTGATCTACCTGCACTACCTTTGCAATCTACTGGTTGATCGCGATCGACACATTGGGCACCCCTCGCATACAGGCTTGGGCAGATTTGTGGCAGATGAAATTTAATGTCAGTAAATGTAAAGTATTACACATAGGATGTAAAAATGTTAGGTTTGAATACAAAATGGGCGGTCGGAAAATAGAGAGTACACCTTATGAGAAGGATTTAGGAGTCATAGTGGACTCTAAGCTATCGACTTACCGACAGTGTTCAGAAGCCATTAAGAAGGTTAACAGAATGTTAGGATATACACTCACCTAAAGGATTATTAGGAACACCTGTTCAATTTCTCATTAATGCAATTATCTAATCAACCAATCACATGGCAGTTGCTTCAATGCATTTAGGGGTGTGGTCCTGGTCAAGACAATCTCCTGAACTCCAAACTGAATGTCAGAATGGGAAAGAAAGGTGATTTAAGCAATTTTGAGCGTGGCATGGTTGTTGGTGCCAGACGGGCCAGTCCGAGTATTTCACAATCTGCTCAGTTACTGGGATTTTCACGCACAACCATTTCTAGGGTTTACAAAGAATGGTGTGAAAAGGGAAAAACATCCAGTATGCGGCAGTCCTGTGGGCGAAAATGCCTTGTTGATGCTAGAGGTCAGAGGAGAATGGGCCGACTGATTCAAGCTGATAGAAGAGCAACTTTGACTGAAATAACCACTCGTTACAACCGAGGTATGCAGCAAAGCATTTGTGAAGCCACAACACGCACAACCTTGAGGCGGATGGGCTACAACAGCAGAAGACCCCACCGGGTACCACTCATCTCCACTACAAATAGGAAAAAGAGGCTACAATTTGCACAAGCTCACCAAAATTGGACAGTTGAAGACTGGAAAAATGTTGCCTGGTCTGATGAGTCTCGATTTCTGTTGAGACATTCAAATGGTAGAGTCAGAATTTGGCGTAAACAGAATGAGAACATGGATCCATCATGCCTTGTTACCACTGTGCAGGCTGGTGGTGGTGGTGTAATGGTGTGGGGGATGTTTTCTTGGCACACTTTAGGCCCCTTAGTGCCAATTGGGCATCGTTTAAATGCCACGGGCTACCTGAGCATTGTTTCTGACCATGTCCATCCCTTCATGACCACCATGTACCCATCCTCTGATGGCTACTTCCAGCAGGATAATGCACCATGTCACAAAGCTCGAATCATTTCAAATTGGTTTCTTGAACATGACAATGAGTTCACTGTACTAAAATGGCCCCCACAGTCACCAGATCTCAACCCAATAGAGCATCTTTGGGATGTGGTGGAACGGGAGCTTCGTGCCCTGGATGTGCATCCCACAAATCTCCATCAACTGCAAGATGCTATCCTATCAATATGGGCCAACATTTCTAAAGAATGCTTTCAGCACCTTGTTGAATCAATGCCACGTAGAATTAAGGCAGTTCTGAAGGCGAAAGGGGGTCAAACACCGTATTAGTATGGTGTTCCTAATAATCCTTTAGGTGAGTGTATAGCACGATGTGTGGAGTACAAGTCCAAGGAGGTTATGCTCAACTTTTATAATGGACTGGTGAGGCCTCATCTTGAGTCCAGTGTGCAGTTTTGGTTTCCAGGCTACAAAAAGGACATAGCAGCGCTAGAAAAGGTCCAGAGAAGAGCAACTAGGCTGATTCCAGGGCTACAGGGGTTGAATTATGAGGAAAGATTAAAAGAGCTGAGCCTTTACAGTTTAAGCAAAAGAAGATTAAGAGGTGACATGATTGAAGTGTTTAAAATTATGAAGGGAATTAGTACAGTTGATCGAGACAGTTATTTTAAAATTAGTTCATCAAGAACACGGGGACACAATTGGAAACTTGTTAAGGGCAAGTTTCGCACAAACATTAGGAAGTTTTTGTTTTTTTTTTTACACAAAGAACGATAGACACTTGGAATAAGCTACCAAGTAGTGTAGTAGACAGTAAGACGTTAGGGACTTTCAAAACTCGACTTGATGTTTT
>JANRMT010062789.1:21297813-21308858 GCA_026402145.1 Polypterus bichir lapradei
ACTAAAGTCCTGGAGAAGACAATGCAAAGGCAAAATGAATGAAGAATAAGCTTCCTTGAAAAAAGTACAAAAAGTGTAATATAGCAATCAGCACAAAGACTGAATTATGTAATTATACTATGTAATTAGTGATTTGTAAACTTTGTATTTGCATTTTACCTGAGAATTTGTCACACCGTTCTGTGCACTTGGTGAAGAGTGGTATACAAAAATAAAAATATGTAGCCCTCCAAAAACCTCTTTTAAATGCAACATTGCAATCTCGATCGTCTCCCTGACTAGTTTCCACTCCCCTCCTCTTGCCTGCATGGTCATTGGTGGGCACACTGTTGTACTCATATTGACATTGTGCCATATTTTCTCCATTTCTTTATAATGAACTTTACTGTGATTTGGAGGACTTTCAGTGCCTTGGGAATTTGCTTGATTAAAAATTTTCAATAAATGTCTCACAGATTTGCTTTGTCTCCACATTGTGGCTGTATTTGGGTTAGGGTGAGCAGAGCAGGCACCTTTTCTACATCCAGGTGGGCTAAATTTCTAAATACACACACTTGTGACCAAGTCTGTTAATTAAAATGTGTTACAAAGACAAAGGTGAAAAACGATGAAATTAGCGAATTTCAGTTTTTACTTGTAACATGGTGGCACAGAAGTTAGTGCTGCTACATTATGAATCCTGCATTCTTCTCATCTCATCACTTCAACCACTTTTCCTGGTGGGGGTCACAGTGGCAAGCAGGTCAATCCAGATTTCCTTGTCCCCAGCTACAGATTACAAGCTCTATCTGGGGAATTCCCAGGTGGCCCCAAGACAGCTGAGAGATTTAGTCCCTCCAAAGTGGGCTGGGTCTGCCTCAGGGTCTATGCCCAGTGGGATGGCGGCGCCCAGAGCAGATCCAGTGGGAGCCATCCAGGTAGCATCTTTGCAACATGCACAAACCACCTCACCTGGATTGTCTCAATCTGGAGGAGCAGCGACTCTACTCTGAGGCTCTCCTGATTCACTGAGCGTCTCACCCTATCAAAGAGTGTCAGTCCATCCACCTTGTAAAGAAAAACTCATTTCTGCCCCTTGAAATCCTGTATTCCATTTACAAATCCTACATCTGATTGTTGATCGTATGGACTCGGCAAGTTCTCTTTGTGGCTGTATTGGGTTTACATTGGGCTCCTCTGTTTTTTCGCCCACATCCTCAAAAGACACGTCCCTCAAGTTGACTGGTGTTTCTGACCCTGTGTGTACAAGAGTGTGTGTGCAAGCTGGCTCTGTGATAGACTGGTGTCTTATCTAGAGATAGATCCTGCTTTACATCTAATCCTGTCGGAAATAGACTCTGGCTCTTCCCCATCCATGCCTGCTACGTAACTGGCACCGCCATCCAACCCTCACCCTTGGTCTTGCAGGTTATGAGCCTACAAGATGGTTCCACGTTGCTGTTTTAGGTTGAGCCCAGCTGGGTTATGTGGGTTAACTAACCACCAGTTGTTCACCAGTGAATGCCACCTTAAGGCGTGGCTACAAGAGTGGGTCCTGTTAACCCTACTCAACAGGACACACTCTTCTTTAATTTATACCATCATGAGGATCATCATGAACTGTTCTTTGTCTGATCTTTTAGCTCAAACCTGTTTATCAAGGGAGATGCTAAAAGGAGCATCAAGCTCCAGCCAACCTAGCTCTGAGTATCCCTAATGTTCACAAGCCCTACCACCATGTCAAGGTGAATCTGAGGATGTTATGTGGAAACAGAAGGATCTGTTGAATTCCATTTACAGTTAGATTGAAATTAATTAATATTCCCTTATTGTAACACAATTAAACATAAAATGCTTCATGGGGGTGAACACTTCATATTTTCATTCTATTTTTAAAAAATTAGACAATTTGCCCACCTGGCCATAACCTTCTTAACAGCTAACACATGTACAACTTTAATGTGATTAAATTACATAAACTCGTCTCACTTCACCTTTCTCAAAATCCTGATACCAAACGTGGCTAAAACTAACAGCCACTATTCACTGCATGAAGTTAAATGTAAATGAATCCTGTCTCTCTGTTCCTCTTACAAGTTACTGTATGTAAAACATATACATTTGATTTTCTCATACATATCCTCACAGACAGTGAGGGGGGCACAGTTTAGAACCATTGCAGTATAGCTCCAAATTCTTTGGTTTGAACTCCACACCTTCCTGCTGGCAGTGCAGGGTTTGCATGTTCTCTCCATGTTTGTATGGCCTGTTTCTCCAGGTACACTGTTGGTCTCACCTCTTCAACATGTGCACGTCAGTTTAAATTAGTGTTTCCCAGCCTCGGTCCTGGGGACCCCCTGTGCCTGCAGGATTTTGTTCCAACCAGATTCCCAATCAGTGATAACACCTGATCATGCTGATCTCATTTACAGGTGCTGGTCCTAAAATTAGAATATCATGACAAAGTTGAGTAATTCCATTCAAAAGTGAAACTTGTATATTAGATTCATTCACTACACACAGACTGATGTATTTTTAAATGTTTATTTCTTTTAATTTTGATGATTATAACTGAAAACTAATGAAAGTCCCAAATTCAGTATCTCGGAAAATTAGAATATTGTGAAAAGGTTCAATATTGAAGACACCTGGTGCCACAATCTAATCAGCTAATTAACTCAAAACACCTGCAAAAGCCTTGAAATGGTCTCTCAGTCGAGTTCTGTAGGCTACACAATCATGGGGAAGACTGCTGACTTGACAGTTGTCCAAAAGACGACCATTGACACCTTGCACAAGGAGGGCAAGACACAAAAGGTCATTGCTAAAGAGGCTGGCTGTTCACAGAGCTCTGTGTCCAAGCACATTAATAGAGAGGCGAAGGGAAGGACAAGATGTGGTAGGAAAAAGTGTACAAGCAATAGGGATAACCGCACCCTGGAGAGGATTGTGAAACAAAACCCATTGAAAACTGTGGGGGAGATTCACAAAGAGTGGACTGCAGCTGGAGTCAGTGCTTCAAGAACCACCAGGCACAGACGTACGCAAGACATGGGTTTCAGCTGTTGCATTCCTTGTGTCAAGAGACAGCGTCAGAAGCGTCTCGACTGGACTGCTGCTGAGTGGTCCAAAGTTATATTCTCTGATGAAAGTAAATTTTGCATTTCCTTTGGAAATCAAGGTCCCAGAGTCTGGAGGAAGAGAGGAGAGGCACAGAATCCACGTTGCTTGAGGTCCAGTGTAAAGTTTCCACAGTCAGTGATGGTTTGGGGTGCCATGTCATCTGCTGGTGTTGGTCCATTGTGTTTTCTGAGGTCAACGCAGCCGTCTACCAGGAAGTTTTAGAGCACTTCATGCTTCCTGCTGCTGACGAACTTTATGGAGATGCAGATTTCATTTTCCAACAGGACCTGGCAGCTGCACAAAGTGCCAAAATTACCAATACCTGGTTTAAGGACCATGGTGTCCCTGTTCTTGATTGGCCAGCAAACTCGCCTGCCCTTAACCCCATAGAAAATCTATGGGGTATTGTGAAGAGGAAGATGCAATACGCCAGACCCAACAATTCAGAAGAGCTGAAGGCCACTATCAGAGCAACATGGGCTCTCATAACACCTGGGCAGTGCCACAGACTGATCGACTCCATACCACGCCGCATTGCTGCAGTAATCCAGGCCAAAGGAGCCCCAACTAAATATTGAGTGCTGTACATGCTCATAGTTTTCATGTTCATACCTTTCAGTTGGCCAACATTTCTAAAAATCCTTTTTTTGCATTGGTCTTAATTGATATTCTAATTTTCCGAGATACTGAATTTGGGACTTTCATTAGTTGTCAGTTATAATCATCAAAATTAAAAGAAATAAACATTTGAAATACATCAGTCTGTGTGTAATGAATAAATCTAATATACAAGTTTCACTTTTTGAATGGAATTACTGAAATAAATCAACTTTGTCATGATATTCTAATTTTATGACCAGCACCTGTAATTAGCTGGTATTTGTTTCTTTATATTTTGCCCTTTCTCTGTGCAGATTTTCCCCTTCATTGTATCTTATTAAGGGTGGCACAGTGGTGCAGTGGGGTTTGCTTCCTGGATCCTCCCTGCGTGGAGTTTGCATGTTCTCCCCGTGTCTGCGTGGGTTTCCTCCAGGTGCTCCTGTTTCCTCCCACAGTCCAAAGACATGCAGGTTAGGTGCATAGGCAATCCTAAATTGTCCCTAGTATGTGCTTGGTGTGTGGGTGTGTGTGTGTGTGTGTGTGCCCCGCGGTGGGCTGGCACCCTGCCCAGGGTTTGTTCCTGCCTTGTGCCCTGTGCTGCCTGGGATTGGCTCCAGCAGACCCCCGTGGCCTGTGTTAGGATATAGCCGGTGGTTGGATGATGACTGACTGACTGACTGTATCTTATTAATGACAATTAAAAATGAGCAGAACAGGCACGCTGGCAAACAACACTGATTAATTAAAGGCTGCAACTACTTTAGCATCAGACCCACTATTTAGTAAATAATGGATTGTGGTAAGCAGCCCGGACACAGACAGGCAGACACCGAAGGTTTCAACGCCACACACGGTTTATTCATAATTTATTATGTACAATGTCCTGCACACAACCAAGTACCCCTGCACCAAGCACCCTTCAGTCCAGGCCTTTCAATAATACCTCTCTCCCTGACTGCCTCCACTCCTCTCCACCGAGCTCTGTCCTCTTCCACCCGACTCCAGCCATCGAATGGAGGGAGGCGGCCCCTTTTATGTTCACCCGGACGTGCTCCAGGTGCCTCCTGATGAACTTCCGCCGGCACTTCCTGGTGTGGCAGAAGTGCTGATGGCCAGGGCTCTTCAGGCACTTGAGCGCCCCCTGGCGGTGACCACGGGCCCCTATAGGGTTGAGCTTCCATGCTCTGTTCCCGTGGTCCCTATACCAACCAGGGCAGCTGCCCTCTCGTGGTCTAGAGGAGGCGTACCACCCCCAGCCGCTCGCCACAATAATTTTACCAAACTTAGTTTTCTAATTTCTATATTCTTCCCAAAACACAGAACTTGGGAAATAACACATCACTTAATTAGCCCAGGAGTCCAATTAAAAACAGAAGTTGGTTGGAACAAAAAAATGCAGCCAAAGGGGGTCCCCAGGACCGAAGTTGGGAATCACTGGTTTAAAGGATACATTTGGTATTTTTCAAGTTGAAGCTATTCCGTCAAGATTTTTCAAATACCAGTGGATTCCTGAGGCTACATACAATAACACAGACTCGGTTCAGGTCTTCTTCATCAGTTTGTATTGTTCTAGATAGACTACTTGACATTAAAAATTTCTGTTTTGTCCACATCTTAGGACCCTTTTCAGAGCCCAAAGATCCAATGTCATATGTAGGGAATTCTAACCCCAACTCCCAGAATGATGTGGTTCTTTGCCAATCTATGGTTTAACAAGGAACCACACAACGCCATACAGTACCATTAAAGAGCCGTCATTGTTAAGAGTGTAAGTCAAGTACAGTAAGTGGAAATTGAAACAGACTAAAAATAGGCTGCTGAACGGCAGATAATCAGAGGATGATGGTGTATCATCCAGTTTGTATACTGATATCTTTTATATTTCCATTCATTAATTCTGTTCAAGGTGACAGTTCCCCGAGGCTATACCAACAGCACTGGTGCAAAGCAGGAACCTTTGCCAGATGTAGAATCAGTCCATCAAAGAGCACTCTCAAGCACATAAACAGACTCTGCCAATTTAGAGTCACAAAACACAAGGACATGGAAGGAAATATGAAGTAAATAAGAGAACAAAAGGAGAATTGCAAACTTCATCCTGCTGTATTCCTGCCATACAGCAAAGATGGCGAAAACCAGAGATGACCACCTTACACTCCACCTCCAGCCACGCCCTATATTAAAATGAGCCCCTGAGTCGTAGGTAAATTTTCCAGTAGCTGTTTATCCATTTACACCATAATTTCACTTGTTTGGTCATTTTCAGATTTTTAAATAGCTACAAATTCTGGTGTGGTGCCAAAGGCTAAAGGCCAAGTCATATTACACAGCTTTTCCAGTGATTCTTAGTTCCAACACGCTCCTGTGACCACCATTCATTTTGTCTGACACCCCCAGTGACTCATTCCAATAAATCTGCAACTCATCCCGGTAAAATTAAACAGGTTTGACAAGAGATGGACTCTCAGCTGGAAGCAAAAACCATATAATGCACCTAACTTTGGACTTAGAAAACAAAAGAGAAGCTCATTTGTCTGATGCTAAATGGAAAAAAAGGGGGCTGAGATTGCAGCCAAACCCACCTATGGATTGGCCACTGGCTTCATCAAGCAACATGGTATTGGCCATTAGGAAAAGGGGTGAGTTTAAGATACTTTGGAAATGTGAAACTTTGCTAGAAAGTTGTCTGATTTGGCATACCCTGCTATTTCTAGTTGTGTAATCTAATATCATGAAGTGACACGTCACCTCTGACTAGCAGTCAAGTAATGTGACATCAACTTAAGTTACATGCACAATGACCAATCATGCTACAACTGGCAACGTTCCACATCTGGCCAAACATTGATGAAAAAAGGAAGTAGTCTGGGTGTCATCATAATCCTAGTGTGCTTCCATTTTGCAGCTCTTTAGAGTGAGGATGATGGTGGCCATCACTATTCTGACACTGCAATTCTCATTATTCAGCACACCTTTTATTTACTAAGAATTAGAAAAATGTTTGGTGGGAGTGAACTTTTTGACAAAAAGTGTTCAAGTGAAAACAATAGCTGGTAAACCACTGGGCACTAACGTGGACATCAGAGCCCGGCATGTCACACACGCTGAAGAAAAGACAACTTTAAGTTTTCTGGTATGTGAAGATTTTCTGAGCGGACATGGGAGGGTGGGAGAAAAGGGAAAGTCACTGGGTAGGTGTGCTTCACTTCCATGAGAAGGTACTGCCGGGACTCCCCTTCTGAGCGATTCTTCAACAAACTCTGAAATAGACAGGACAGGGCACCCTCATTAATTAAGCTGAACCAGATCAGAAAGTGACTGTATACAGACTTAGACCTGCTGCAAGCGTAAAAGAAGTCCACACAAAGGCAGGCCAAAGAGATGCTTTCAGAGCAAGAGATCTGCATTTAGGGTAGAGGACAGCTGTCAGAGTAAGAAATCCCCAGAACGATCCAACAGATGTTGTAAGATCAAGAGATCAACACACAGATCTTCTGCACAATCAAGAGGTCCACATAAGCCAGAGAGTTGCTGCCGGACCTATAGATCTGCAAACAAAAACGCTAAGGAACTGCCTCATGAGTTAAAAGTTAACATATAAAAAACAGAGAGGTCTACCAAAGTGTTTTGTTGACAATTATGTCAAAATAAGAGATCTATCATAAGGTCATAGAAAATCCACAGGTCATATTGGCAAGGAGTCTGAACAATCCTTTAGGAAAAACGATGAGCAGAAAGCAAATATGGAAACTATTTGGTACTGGAGTAATGGACAAGTCAGTCTTTTCACAAATAGTTAAGAATAGCTTCAGGCTTCCATCCATCCATTATCCAACCCACTATATCCTAACTACAGAGTCACGGGGTCTGCTGGAGCCAATCCCAGCCAACACAGGGCACAAGGCAGGAAACAAAATTCCGTGCAGGGTGCCAGCCCACCACAGGGCGTGCACACACTAGGGACAATTTAGAATCACCAATGCACCTAACCTGCATGTCTTTGGACTGTGGGAGGAAACCAGAGTACCCTGAGGACCTGGGAAGCGAACCCGGGTCTCCTAACTGCGAGGCAGCAGCGCTACCACTGCGCACTGTGCCGCCCCTTGACTAGTCAGATAACTTTAATATCAAGCCTCAAGCCTGAAGCTCGGCACGGTGGTGCAGTGGGTAGAGTTTGCATGTTCTCCCCGTGTCTGCGTGGGTTTCCTCCAACAGTCCAAAGACATGCAGGTTAGGTGCATTGGTGATGCTACAATTGTCCCTAGTGTGTGCTTGGTGTGTGTGCCCTGCAGTGGGCTGGCGTCCTACCCAGGGATTTATTCCTGCCTTGCACCCTGTGTTGGCTGGGATTGGCTCCAGCAGACCCCCGTGTTCCAGAGTATAAAACCTAGTCAAAGACCAAAGAGCTGCGGTAAGAAGAAGTCTATTGCCAGAGCTAAAATCATGGAATTGCAAAGTAGTAGAAGTAGTAGTAGTGCTAGTAGCTGTAAGAGCATTGCCAGATGTACAGAGTACAGAGAGACTCTTACTTGCCGGTCTGACTTTCATGCAACAGACTGCCACTCACTGGTGACATGATAAGCACAGAATAGAGCTGTTTCATGAGATGAAGATTTAGTGACCTGAAATAGCTGCTTCCAGAGCAAGAGATCTCCAAGAAGGCCATTGAACTGCTGCCAATGTCAGAAATTTCAGATGAAAAAGGGAAAATGTTCTGAGATTTTTCAGGTAAGGAAGACAGATGTTTTGAGGTAAGGTCATTATACTCAGTAATAGTGATGAGAAAAATGATTCAAACGAAGCTAGGTGCGTAGCAAAACTGTCCTGGAGGAGTGGTGGCTCTCAGGCTAAGGATCTGCGCTGGTATCCTGAAGGTTGCCAGTTCAAATCCCCGTCACTGCCTAAAGAGATGCTACTCTGCTGGGCCCTTGAGCGAGGCCCTTAACCTTCAGTTGCTCCAGAGGTGCTATATAATGGCTGACCCGAAGGGGTATGCGAAAACCAAGTAATCTCCTTCGGGATTAATACAAAAATAATCATTTTTTGAACCTGCAGACTGCTTATATTAGTTTTGAAATGAACCATGATGAATATAAAGGAACTAATTTACAGAACCATTAAGGCAGTTTAACAAAATAGTGTATAGAAGCAATTTACATTGAAAGCATCCTCTCTTTTGGACAAATAATATATGACCCACATACATTTGTACATTTTTTTCTGTATTGTACTGGTAATTTATAACTTTAATGCATCGGTTTTATTATCCAATGAATTGAATGTGCTTTTAATTTAAAATGGTCACGCAAGTTTCTAACTTAATGGTAAAAAGAACAGAGGCAATAAGTGATTGTACAGATAAGCTTTTGGGCAGAGCCATCCATCACTAGGACATTTAATCAATTATATATATGTAAGGTGACATGTTCAGGAGTCATCCATTGTTAATGTCAGGGATAGTGAGTCACAATGTGGAGTACTAGGGAGCGACTAGCAGTGTAGCAAATCACTCATATGGTACTTATGTAGATGGGATCATATGTGGAGAACATTGGAGTAAAGAAGTGCAGAAAAGCAGTGTAGAAATAATTCATACTCTGTTTATGTGAATAGGATCTGTTTGAGTGTGTGTGTTAGGCCAGGTTTATACTTCACACGACACAACGCATGCTCCAGTGGATGCTCCTGCTGCGCAAGCGTTTTACTGTTTCTACTTGCGCGTGTACTTTACATAAATCTGGAAAAATCCACCAGGAGGCAGTGTGAGATATCATCACGGTGAGAACAGGTTCGGCTTCGCTGTGTTGTGAATTGCTTGGAAAACCCATTAAATTCCGATGACACCTTACCGCAATATCTCTGAAAAGGATGTTTAATGATTGAATCCATCAATCCAAGGATGTGTCCATTCCAGCAAGCATTGGACACGAGGAAGAAACATTCCCTGGACGGGACATCAGCTCATCGCAAGGTGAATACAAGCAGACACACACACTGGCGTCATTTTAGTGTACACCAGATCTGCATATCTTTGGAAGGAAACTGGAGCACAGTATGGAAACCCGGCAGGAAAACATGCCAACTCCAGGCAGGGAATACCAGCGATGTGACTCCCTGCGAGACAGCAGTGCTACCGCTCTGCCACCGTATCACCCCCAAGTGTGTAATTATTAACAGCATTCATTATTTAAACAAAATTAACGATTTGTCTGTAAAATGTAACATACATACTTTAATGCATTTCATCATTAACGTGATATCACGTATAAATCTTAGGATTCTAAATGTGCAGAGAGTTGGAATATCATACATGCAATGTGTTCTGTGTGTGGCAATTGCTGCTGTCAGGTTTAGGAAAAAAAAGACGGCACAGAAGACGGTATGTGAGACTTTTAAAATGTATCGTGTCATTACAATCAGGAATATGCGATGCTTGAATATAAAAGCACCACGAATGCATTTGTATGTCAGCATTTTGCTTTACCAAATCGAACCATTCATCAAACATCGAACTGCACACATCAGTCTCATAGTATCCTCAAAGTGGCTTTCTGTGACATGTAGACAGTAAACAGAGACTCTGACGTCACGTTACGACTTTTCTCACACTGCGCCCTCCGACTTTCTGCTGGTACTGCAACTCGCACACGTGTCGTGTTAATTTCTGAGGACCTGCTCAGAGGACGCATCAAATGAACACTGGGAACGCGTGGCAGCCATAATGTATGCGTGTATGCGTTCTGAGCATGAAGAATAAACGAGTCCTAATCCTTAAGGTGTAGAGCAGACCAATCTAGTAATGAAGGTGGTAAGTCTCACTCATCCCCCAATAATACAGAAACTCTGTATTTCGCTTGACAAAAAAAAAATAGAAAAATACATTTAGTTTTGCTTAAGGCACAATTTGTGCCATTCACAACAAGAAGAAAGGCATCTGGATTCTGTCTGGAAACGTTTTAATTAATTAATTCTCCTTAACTCTCCTAACTTAGACTTTGACTACTAGTTACCATTTTCATTTCGATGAAAGATAAAAACGTCCAACAGCAACTAGTCTCTTGGCTTGGTTTATTGTCCTTTCGTCTCCCAGTCATCTCTGTTATAAAACACTAGCAAAATACCCGCGCTTCGCAGCGGCGAAGTACTGCCTTAAAATTTTTATTAAGAAGAAAATTAAACCACACCTTGAACCTGTCCCAGTCATTCAATACATAAGACACAATGTTCCTCCGGATATCAAGAGTGAGCCTGATATGGCCGTGCAATATGTAACACAGAGAATGGAAAAGGTAGGTGCCATCTCCGGGCATGGAAACCACTCGGTAAGTGACAGTTCTTTGATC
>JANRMT010062789.1:21318318-21331054 GCA_026402145.1 Polypterus bichir lapradei
GGTTTTGCAAAAAGGATGGGCATGGCTGTGGTGAATTTGTATTTTAAGAAGAAGAAGATTGATGTACAAGAGTGAAGGAAGATGCACACATGTAGATTATATCCTTTACAGAAGAGTCAGACTGAAAGAGATTAAAGACTGCAAAGTGGTGGCAGGGTAAAGTGTATTTAGACAGCATAGGATGGTGGTCTGTAGGATGACATTGGAGATCAAGAAGAGGAGGAGAGTGAGGGCAGAGCCAAAGATCAAATGGTGGAATTTGAAAAAGGAAGACTGCAAGATTGAGTTTAGGGAAGAGGTAAGACAGGCACTGGGTGGCAGTAAAGAGTTACTGAACACCTGGGTAAGTACAGCAGAAGTAGTAAGGGTGACAGAAAGAAGGGTGTTTGGTACGACATCTGGACAGAGGAAGGAGGAAAAGGAAACCTGGTGGTGGAATAGGGAAGTGCAGGAGAGTATACAGAGGAAGAGGATGGCAAAGAAGAACTGGGATGGTCAGAGAGATGCAGAAAGTAGACAAGAATACAAGGAGATAAGGCACAAGGTGAAGAGAGAGGTGGCGAAGGCTAAAGAAAAGGCATATGATGAGTTGTATGAGAGGCTGGACACTAAGGAGAGAGAAATGAAACTCTACCGATTGGCTAGACAGACAGGCAGAGCTGGAAAAGATGTGTAGCAGGTTATGGTGATAAAAGCTAAAGATGGAAATATACTTACAAGCAAGGAGGGTGTGTTGAGAAGATGGAAAGAGTACTTTGAAAGGCTGATGAATGAAGAGAATGAGAGAGGGAGAAGGTTGGATGATGTGGAGATAATGAATCAGGAAGTGCAACAGATTAGCAAGGAGGAAGTAAGGACAGCTGTGAAGTGGATGAAGAATGGAAAAGCTGTCGGTCCAGATGACATACCTGTGGAAGCATGAAGGTGTTTAGGAGAAATGGCAGTAGTTTTAACCTGATTTTTTAATGGAATCTTGGAAAGTGAGAGGATGCCTGAGGAGTGGAGAAGAGGTGCACTGGTGCTGTTTTTTAATAATAAGGGGGATGTGCAGAGCTGTAGTAACTAAAGTAGGATAAAATTGATGAGCCACAGCATGATGTTATGGGAAAGAGTAGTGGAAGCTAGGTTAAGTAATAAGGTGATGATTAGTGAGCAGCAGGATGAGTTCATGCCAAGAACGAGCACGACAGATACAATGTTTGCTCTATGGGTGTTGATGGAAAAGTATAGAGAAGGCCAGAGGAGTGCATTGTGTCTTTGTGGACCTGGAGAAAGCATATGACAGTGCTATTGCATGAGGAAGTCGGGAGTAGCCGAGAAGTATGTAAAAGTTGTACAGCATATTGTAATCAAAATATAAGTTTAATATGTCGCTGTGCTCTGTTTTTTTTTTTTTGTTTTTCCTGTCCACCCTGGCCATCAGACCTTACTCCTTTTCTATGTTAACAAATGTTGTCTTATTTTAATTTCTTATTTTGTCTTTTATTTTTCTTTTTTTCATTATGTAAAGCACTTTGAGCTTTTTGTATGAAAATGTGCTATATAAATAAATGTTGTTGTGCAAATATTTTAAATCTACTTTTCCTTTCTAATCACATGTACAGCTAACACAAAGCCAGATTTAGCACAAACAAGTTCACCATATAAGAACTGCTAGGCAAGCTTTTTAAGACAAGACAAGTTAAGGACAAACAGCAAAATGGGCATTGTACTACTTCGGTATGTCAGAGTCAGCATGACATTGGATCTTCTTTTCCATGTTTGGAATGGCATGATTTACCTAAGTGGGGGCCTGCACATGGAGAAAGAGTATAACGCCTTGGAATATTGCCCAGCACACCCTTGAAGCCGACGGACGGATGGGAGATACCGTTATCCAATCCGGAAAATCCTTCCAACACAGTGACCAAAATGGCAGACTCTACACATCGGGCTCTCACTACATATTGTAATCTTTTCAGTTAGCCAATAAAAGGTGTCATTTTGCTTGACTTATCACTACATCCATAATGGCTAACATAGTACAACACCCTAATACTAAAGACATCTTTAAATTTCACACTGGATAGATCATTTTTCATGGTAATAACTTGCACAACTAATCAGTTGTAGTGGTATTACACAATCCTGCTTGCAACTCTCAGACAATGATTCACTATCTTGGGGTTTGGAATTAATTTTTAGAATTAGCCACAGTAAATTTAATACATTCTAATACATGGAAAAAAGAAGTACTAAAAAGGCCAAATCCTCTTTAAGCGAGGTGGCAAAACTAGTAAAATACCACGCTTGGTACAATGCTCAATAAGCCCTGAGGCAATATTCCCTTCAGTCAGAGACTAGAAGCCTAATATTTCTTTAATTTCCTGGTATCTTATTGATTATGCTTGCAAAAATAAATTATACTGCTGCCCCCAGAATCAATAAATGCTTTCTGCTCTAGTTCAGATTTTGTTGTCAATAAATTGGCTGGAACAGTGAACAGCTAACTGTTTACATTGAACACCAGCTCCATTTCATAGCAGATCTGTCCTTATATTGGCTATGGCTATATGGAATATTTTCCTTACAATTAAGAACAGCTGTTTTGCAAGTGGCCAGAGCGTGCACATGTTTAAACGTGTGCTTTATTTAAGAAATGGCTTAGATTTCAGAAGAGCCTTTCAAATGGGGTCTAAACATATCCAGTGTGAGAAGGTCTCTGAGGTGAAACTCTTCTTTTGCCGTGCCTTTCAACAAGTGTAATGCCAGTTTTTAAATCTAACTGGGTGCCTTCTTTTCACCTTATCCTTTATAGCTCCAGAAAAACTACAATGAGGGCTCTTTGATTCTAGGTGATTTCTGCTGCTGAATTTTAAATTTGATTGTATAACCCCTGTGTAGCTCAATTTCCCTGCCTCAGTTAAATTCTTACAACAACAAAATTCCCACAAAAACAGTTAAGGTTGGAGTACAGGAGTGATGAATATTTAAAACAGCATTAGCCCAATGCAAGATACTTTCAGTTAGAGAACTAATGAGGTCTGAGATTTGGTGCTAGTGAATCTTTCAGGGCACTGTCAAAATATACCCAATAGGCAATGCTTGGTTTGAACCTTGAAGTATGAAAGCATCTGTATATATGACTGATCATCTGCAAGCAGCTCCTGTACTGTCATTTACAGGGCTTCAACTTGCCCTTTTCGATTATTAAAATTACCCTTTATATGAAGAAACCATTTTACAATTGCACCTGTCAAGGAGTGGGATATATTAAGGCAACAAGTGAACAGTCAGTTCTTGAAGGTGATTTGTTAGAAGCAGGAAAAATGGGCATATGTAACAATCTAAGTGATTTTGGCTTTGGCTTTAGTACCTACCAAAAGTTGTCAAATGTAGAACAACTGGTCATCTGGTGAAAGTGTAATGAAGGCTCAATGCTCATTGATGTGAGTGGGGAGCATAACTAGCCCATCTGGCTACTGTAGCACAAGTTGCAGAACTGGACCATGGTGTAATGGAAAAAGGTGGCCTGGTTTGATGGATCACATTTTCTTTTAGATCATTTGGATGGCCAGGTGCATGTGTGTCCTGGGGCAGATAATGCAGCACGATGCACTATGAGAAGAAGTCAAGCCGGCGGAGACGGTGTAATGCTTTAGGCAATGTTCTGCTGAGAAACGCTGGGTGCTAATATTCATGTGAATGTCAATGTGACATATACCATCTCCCTAAAGATTGTTGCTGACCGCGTACACCTGCAGTGGTATTAACTGATGGTATTAACAGTGGCGTCTTTCAGCAGGATACTGTGCCCTGCCACAGTGCAAAAATTGTTCAGGAATGGTTTGAAGATCATGACAAAAAGTTCAAGGTGTTGACCTCCAAATTACCCAGACCTCAGTCCAATCAAGAATCTGTGGGTGTGCTGGAAAAACAAGTCAGATTCATAAAGGCTCCACCTAGCATCTTTCAGGACTTAAAGAATCTGCTGCTAACACCTTGATGCCAGACACCATAAGATACCTTCAGATGTCTTGTAGAGTCCATGCCTTGATAGTTCAGAGCTGTTTTGGTGGCACAATGGGGACCTACACAAAATTAGGCATATGGTTTTAAAGTTGTGGGTGATCGGTGTATAGAAGAAGCCACAAGAACTTGCTTCAGCCAACCAGCCCTATGGAAGGTGGTGTTACACACCAGTTTACCACATCTTCGAGTGAAAAAAGGAAAAAAAAATTAAGAAGGAAAAACATCTGAACACAATAGATAATCAAAAACATTAAGGTGCAAGCAGAAGCCCACGCCATAATGCATTACTAAACAGACATAAGCAAAAATGTACTACTAATTCTGTATTTTCAAAGACTGCCTGCCACTGAACATACTGACACCTGTGTTCTGGGAGCATACAGAAACATGCATAGCAATCAATTCTGTGGTCATGGTCAACTGTTGTAATCTTATTAGCTGTGAAAGAGGTCCATGAGAAACTGAAATGCACAAATGACTAATAAAGATAAAAGGTGCAACTAATAGAACCTATTAATGAAAAATAAATTTCGATAATGAACACTGCCTTCTGATACAGGCAACCTTTTTAAATATATATTAATGTAACACATTTTATAAGTGGTCAGAAACTTGTAAATAACTCATGAAAGAATAAAGTTACGTTAAAACCAAGCACACCATTGTTTTTCTTGTGAAATTCCCAATAAGTTTGATGTGTCACATGACCCTCTTCCTATTGAAAAAACAAAAGTTGGATCCAAAATGGCCGACTTCAAAATGGCCACTATGGTCACCACCCATCTTGAAAAGTTTCCCCCCTCACATATACTAATGTGCCACAAACAGGAAGTTAATATCACCAACCATTCCCATTTTATTAAGGTGTATCCATATAAATGGCCCACCCTGTAGAATAAGAGAAGAGAAAAAAATACCAGCTAATTAAGATCAGTGTTATCGGGATCAGTTCCAGCTGCAAAACAATTGGACTGGCCAAATGTTCCATTCTAACTTTACAAAGAAAACTACATAGAACAGTCTCATTTGTAGCATCAGATGTAGTATCTGATCCTGAAGGGAGATATGTGATTGTCATGGGCAACTTATTTAACTGTAAAATGATTTTGATAAATGTTTATGCACCCAATGTCGATGATAAGGAATTCATGCAAAATTTATTTGCTTCCATTCCCAATGTAAACACTCATAAAATTATAATGGCTGGGGACTTTAATTGTGTTTTAAATCCACTCTTAGATAGGACTCCTGTCATACGGGGATAACATCTAACACTGCAAAGACAATTACACAGTTTGTAACTGACCACAACTTATCAGATCCCTGGAGGTTTCTAAACCCAAACTCAAGAACATATTCGTTCTACTCACCAGTGCATCATTGCTACTCAAGAATTGATTATTTCTTTATAGATAATAATTTCTTGCCTACGATTAAATCATGCAAGTATGACGCTATTGTTATTTCCGACCATGCACCTCTGATCTTGGAGCTAAAATCATTATGCCCCACACACTCACCTCGCAGATGGCGTCTTAACCCACTTCTATTAGCAGACAAGAACTGTACAGAATTTACATCCAAACAAATCAGTTTCTTCCTAGAGACAAATACATCCTCAGAGGTTTGAATTTGGTTGAAGCAAAAACCTGAAGCCACAGTGGACCCCCAAGACCAATATATATATATATATATAGTGGAATATGGCTGGCCAATAACCCCAGGCCACAAAGTGGAGCCCTCCCTGCGGCATGGAGGTGCCCTGAATACCAGCAGGGAATTATGAACAATGGAGTTTTCATCCACAGCCCTGCTGGATGCCACAGGGGCCACTAGATGGAGCTGCAGGGAGGAGCAAAGAATATTTTCCCTACGCCCCGGAAGTACATCCGAGTCACATGGATAAGAGGAATGACATGCTTCTGGGGTGAAGAAAAGGACTTTTTTATCTGACCCGGAAGTGATAGGAGATCATATGGACTGGGGATTGGAAACACTTCCGGGTCAGGGAATGTAAAAGGACTATGGGAAATCCCAGATGTCAAGCTGAGCTGGGTGGAAGGGTGGCAATGCGTCTGGGAGTGGTGGATTGGTTTATTGTGATTGTGTATTGGATTTATTTATGATTATTGTGGAGAGAAGGGTGCTTTGTGCACTTTGTATTAATAAAAAATCATTATTTTGGACTTTTACTTGGTGTCTGACATATTGTCCGAGGGTTCAAGAGGACGATAGCACCCTCTATCTGTCACTATATATATATATATATATATATATATATATTTACCAAACTTAGTTTTCTACTTTCTGCATTGTGTGGAGTAAAGTTGGGAAGGGCTGTGTGCTGGATAGTGGATTGCTAAGAGTGGTTGCACTGTAGATGAAAATGTAGACATTTCCTGTTATTAATTTTTTTTTTCTCTCTCTCACATATCTGAAGGCCCCTTTGTGAGCAGGGTCCCAGTGTGTGCACCTAAGTCACCGTAATAGTAGGGCAGGCCATTCATCTACTCTGGTAGACACACTCTCTTCCAATCATTTTTAAATAAGGCATTAACTACGTCGTCAAAAAAACTAATTAAGCATCCAAAAAACAAAAAAATAATGAAGCAAAAAACATCAAGAAAAGCTGAAATAGAGGCACAAGGTGAGGCGTGAATATGGCACTAATACTTTATTTTTTCTCTTCTTTTTGTTTTAATTCTGCTCAATAAACAAAGTTGCAATTAGTGTCAGCACCTGGGAAATAAAGAATATTTTTTCCTTGTTTTCAGTAGGCAAAGTAGAAGACAATGCAGATTAACAACTAAAATCCTTACTGCAAACAAAAAGTGAAAAGAACAACTAAAATGCAAAAAGGAGAAGCCATGGGTGGAGCCCAGGCCGATTCAAAATAGGGCTGCATGATTTGGCTAAACAATTATATTGTGATCATTTTGGCATATATTTTTAATTAATTAGAACTGCTATATGATAAAGTTTTAAGTTAACATCTCATATTGCAAAGAACATAAATGAATATTATTAATAATAATAATAATCACACTGAAAAGGATCTTTTAAACATGTATTTTTCAACTTAATAAAAAATTTAAATAAATCAATTAGCAAATTACAAAGTGATTAAGGAGGCTTCTGGTTGGTCACTCCTGACATAAACCCCACATATGATAACAGCAGACTAGTAAACTAGACTGCAAATAAGGTATTGTAATTTTCTTTGAAGGAATACTAAAATTGATAAAATAATTGAAAACAAAAAAAATACAAATTTTAGATGCTGTAAATTCTGCCTCCTAAGATATGTATGTTAATGTTAATAAATAAAAAATAGTAGATGTGAATGGGAGCACAAAGCTGGCACTGTGTGTGCATTTGTGTTAAACCCTAAACCTGACTTTCCGTGCTTATTTGGCGTTGCCCCATTAAGCTATTGAAAAAGCTCTTCAAGAAATGTTTTAAGGATCTTCAGCAGCTGGATGCATATCACATATCACACACAGTTTTAATGAACCCTGACAATTTTTGATTTTTTTTGAAGTAGTTTATTATTCTGAATCGCTTTCCTTGTCTGTGGGTGTCTTACTTACATGTGAAAAAGTACGAGCACCCCGTTAAATGTTTTGCATGAGGAAAAAGTAAGTATACCCTGTAAGTGCCATGGAGGAAGTACAGGCATCATGGCCAAGGTGAAGGATGATTTTTTGCCTGACCAGGAGGCCATAATGGATGGACCAAGAGGACATGGGTGCTGGGAGCTGTTTGTTCCCTCCACATGGCAGGTGGCAGTGTTTCTCAGGGCTGATCCCAGTCAGGACACCCACAAGGCATGTTGGGATTCAGGAAACGCAGCTGTGTCAGGGTCCTTGTCTGGCAGTGGGCACTTTTGGGGGAGGACAGCCCTGGTTTCCACATGTCCCAGAAGTGCACCAGATGACTTCTGTGTGATACCGGAAACAGTTCCCAGGTCTAATTCAGAAGAGGTCCACAGCATCATTATTTATTCTATTTGAGATTGATCTTCTGTGTAACAATTATTCGAAACATGTGGATGGCAAGTAAATACTTTTATTTAAACCTAGAATCTTGTTCTGCGATATTGCGTCTGAGGTTTGGGGCTTAATGACGACCCCTTATGGTTTATCACTACCTCAAATACTTAAAATTAGAAATAAGTATACCATATTAGGTGCAAATAATTACAACATCATTAGAGAAGATCTTGAAGGAAAATGTCAGAACTAATTTTCAGATATTTAGTTTGGTTTGCTCTTTGTTGTTGTAGGGTGTGTTATCACCACACCTAAGAAAGTGCTTTGAGATGCTTGAGTCTGAAAAGGGATTTAGAAAGATCCCCAAATAATTACCACAGTAGGGCGCCAGAGAGCCCTAAACCACAGTCCCACCAATATACCATGTGTGTAATAGAATAAAATGAAAGACTTTTATTCCTTTTTTCAGACATCTTCTCACAATCCTCTTGTCTAATTACAGTAACAATAATAACAAGCCATTTACTATCCAATAAATGATCTGTTGGGTATTCTTATCCTTCCTCTTTCGTCGCCTCCACTGCTTCCCAACTGCAACTCGCCCATCTGTAGGAGTGGGCTTCATTTTATGTCGGACCTGGGAATGCTTCAAGTATCGTTCTATCCCATCTGGGAAGCACTTCCAGGACTTAGACAAAGTAGAGTGGGCCTACCCCAACAGCGCCCTCTACTGATCCCATGGAACCCCTACAGGGCTCTTACTGGGCTCTTACACGAGGACCACTGCCACTAAGCGTACAGGGTATAGACCCTCTCCCAATTTCCGGCTTCCTCTGGTCCCTCGATTATTTTATACTGGCTGGGCACAATAGAATCTTTACACCCAGCTGGCCAGTGACATTTCTTTCTGCCCTCCTGTCCATTTATTAATTCATGCTCTCTCCTAGCAGGGATGCCTGTTCGTATGCCACAATCTATAAGTGGAGAAGATTTCAAATTGCCAACTTGTCCAAACTAGGCTACCCTAATAAGGTCAACCTGAGAGCAGAATGCAAAATGCTGAATGAAGTCTCTGAGAACTCCACAATTTAATCACAGGATGTACAGGTAGCTCTTGCCACTGATGATGTTAAAGTGCATTACTCTGTCAATAGAAAGAGGATTGCAAATTAGATGTACTTTGGAGGTGTAGCAGAAGGAAACCTATGTTGTCCAGAAAGAACATCAGGGCAAGACTAATGTTTGGCCATGAACACCTAGGCAAGGACCAGGACATTTTGAACAATGTGCTCTGGACAGTCGAGGCGACAGATAAAGTTATCTGACAACAGTATCAGAATGCATATTTGGCAAAAACCATAGACAGCATTTGACCAGAACCTCCCAGTACTAACTGTAAAGCATGGTGGTAGAAACATTATGGTATGAGGCTGCTTTGCTGCTGGGCAGCTAGCCATCACAGCATCCACTATGAATTCTTCATTATATCACATGGTGCTTAAGGATAATGTGAGCCCACTGGTCAAGACATTGAAGCTCAACTGAAAGTGGACTATGCAACATGGCAATACCCCAAAATATTTCAGTAAATCTGCCAAGGAATACCTGAAAAGAAAGAAATGGAGGGTTCTAGAATGGCCATGTCAAAGCCCAGATCTGAATCCAATCAAGAGGCTGTGAAACTAGCTGTAGACGCGAGACACCACCTCAAACATCACACAGCTAAAAGAATTCTATGGAAATTGGTAGATATTTATTGGAAATGCCTACTTGATGTTGCTTCTGTTGAAGGGGGCAGTACCATGTATTAGAGCCAAGGGTGTATTTACTTTTTTACCTTCTAAATACATATAGAAAATTCACTGGAGATTACCATAACTAGCTGCTTCATTGCTCTACTCATGACATGTAAGTGCCGCCTTACATAAGGACATATTGTCTAACACTGACATAATAAATATAAGTCAGAGTTAAAGAAGCAAAACTGAATTGAAACACATTCTAGTAAAAGCCACAGCAACAGTATACAGCATAAGACAACATTCATGTAATTTATGTGAAAACAGAAAAACGTCTACATGTGTAATGCAATCAATTATTCAGAGCGCTAGAAAAAATGAGTCCTATATTGAGAAAATAGCTGGAATGAAAGCCAGTAGCCACTATGCTTCACCAAGCAAGGGGTCAGCAAACTGCCTTCATCCTACACGTTCACTAATAAGTGCTTGTGTACATCAATTGGCAACCTCAGTAAAACTTGAACATCAAGCTACTATAATCCTTCCTGTTCACTTTCATCAGGTTTGTACTTGCACATCATGCAACACTTGTTTTCATAGACAATGGCTATGTGGAAATGAAACACTTCAAACTGCCAATATGAATCTAGAAAAACTAGAAAGACACAAATTTTGTTGGGAAATTTCTTTAAGGAGTTTGGTGGGTCTTTTTTGTTTGTTTGTTTGTTTTTCTTTGCCATACTGTGCAATAATGTGAGTATTACAAATGTATCATACTGTACATGAACATGGGTTACTCCAACAATTTATTTTATCAGATACCTCATTCTAAATATCTACTCAATATAAAAAAATATTTCAAAAGTAATAATAATTATAATAAAATGAATCTCTCAGTCAAAATGTAAGTTTTTTAGAAGGTTTTCCAGATATTGCAGCTTTTATTAATCTAAACCTAAACGGTATGTGATACAGTAACAAGCTTATAACCATTAGAAAAAGATTTACATGCCAATTAGCTTGGATGCTGGTATATTTTCACAAATATATCAAATTTAAAAAGGCATAATAAAAAAGAATCTTTGTAATAGGTCCTCTGTAAAGTTTATTAAAAGTAACAAACATTATACCATATACGTAAATAGTAAATATATGAAAGAATACAGCACACTGCATTAGTTTTACAACTCCTTACATGTCAGCTATTCATTTGACTTTTTAAAAAAAATTACATTTTTTTTATCAACAAAGAAATTACTTACCTTTTACAAAACTAAAGAATATCAGCAGGTGATGAGATCTCAGAAAATATTTTTTCCAATCCATCTTTTTGCACTTAGGCAGCAGAATACCTGCTTGGTATGTTTGACCTGAGGTACTGAAGACTGAGCTGTCTAAAAATATGTTCACCTGTTTTAATGAACAAAGCAGGGTGGGTTGGGTTCTTCTTAACTAGCAATACAATTGTAACTCTCTGGTGTCATTATCAAGGCACGGTTGCTTAAGATGACTAAAAGAAAGCGCATGTTGGAATGTGTGACAACAAAAGTAATAATTATCTTTACTTCTGAAATGCCAGAGAACTAAGGCTAAATTACCATTCAGCTACAGATAATAGAGTTGAGGTATTAAGCATTTATAAGACAAATGAAAAGTGTTCTTTTGTAAAATTGTTCTTGGTAATTGATGGTGTGGCTGTACTTTCATGCATGTTTTGCCACTCTCTTATAGAAACTACACTGGTTCAAGCACCATCATTCTTCCCACTGACCACTACACCATTTAAAGACACTGAAACTGTAAGCCGTGACGTTTATGGTCAACACTGAAGGGTGTTTCACCCTCATGAAGCAAAAAAGCAAAGCAGAGGACTTGAAGTTGTTAACTGCTGTCACACATTTGTTTCCACAGAAGAGCACAGTACTCCTCACATTTCTTTGTTCAGCTGTTAGTTTACTTTGCCACTACTCCGGTTTTGAGAATGTCATAAAGTTTAGCATGGCTACTGTCTTGACATTGACATAATTTTCGGCAGAGTAACAGAAGCACACCAAAAAAAATGTAAAAGTACACTTGGATTAGTACTCAGAGGATCACTATTTCAATAATAGTTCAACAGAGGGCAATTTATTATACATTTGGAAATGTGATAGCATTGTGTCTAAGTGCTGCTGCTTCATGGCTGTGGGATCTTTAAGGTCAATACCAGCCTGTCTACATTCACCTTGTAAGAATTTTCTTTCCTCCGTACAAAAAAACGCTGGGTACATTTTTAGGTGTGACCTGTGACAGACTGGCATCACATTCAGAGTTCTTTCTTTGATGCTACTTTGGCTAAGCTCTGCCTTCCACCAATTTGTTTTAAACTAAAAAGTGAGCTTTTAAAATAGATTGATGTCACTTTTTTCCCAGGAGTTAATTGAATCTTTGGGGTGGGTTACTAAGATAAATCTCAAATAAAGGAAATTTTCTTACTCAGATTTTACTCAGATGAAGTAAATAAAAAAATAAAAACACTCCAACTTTCAAAAGAGTTAACCCAGTCCCTTCACACATATAAATATTACACCATGCATACATTTTCTAAATTGTGCGAAAAAATAAGAATCTGATTATTCTTCTACAATTACAATAAACAAACACATTTTCTGTCTTTTAAATATTCTTACTGGTAAATTTATACTTTTTCATAATTTCAAAATTTTAAATGCGTTAATGTAAGGGAGGTTGACTTTAGATTGTAACTTTACAATATTATGAGCAATTTATGATATTTGACTTAGGATATGCTGTTACTATGTGGTAGCACAGTGTTGGCTCTTAAAATACAGAAATGAAAGATTTGACAAATATACTTAATATGTTTTATTCTGTTTAAGTAGCAAGGTGTCCCAGTTGCAGGCACAACACAAAACATGTCCCCTTACTGCTGGGAGGAATTTTAGTTTAGATAGATAGATAGATAGATAGATAGATAGATAGATAGATAGATAG
>JANRMT010062789.1:21331064-21364374 GCA_026402145.1 Polypterus bichir lapradei
ATAGATAGATAGATAGATAGATAGATAGATAGATAGATAGATAGATACTTTATTAATCCCAAGGGGAAATTCACATACTCCAGCAGCATACTGATGATCAATAAAAGTTTGGCTGTTTTTGCATGTCAGATATTAAGAGTATGTCATAGAAATGATGGATGCAATGTCTAGTGTTAAAACGTCTTCATTGTAACAACCTGGTAATGTTATGGAAGTGTTGAATAATTAAACTTGTGTCCTCACCGACTCTTTAGTTAAAGATCTTCATAGAAAGTGCAATCACCAAAGATTGTCCGATAACAACAATATGAAAGAGATGTCCAAAATAAAATAGAAACTCACAGCACTCATATATTCAGGAAGTTGTTTAGACCAAGGCTAGATGATGATGATAATATTAATGATGTATGTGTGTGTGTGTGTGTGTGTGTGGTGCCTTCTTAGGGATGCACAATGATTACGTTTCGGAGATGTTTTTTTAAATTGAATAAATACAATAGGAATCCTGCTGCTGATAAGAAGTTGTTCGAGATGTCAATTGTAACAATTAGCTGTAGACAGCTTAACAGGAGATTCCACTAGTTTGTTGTTCCACCGGAGTTGGATGATGCAACAACTCTGGGGAGGATATTAACTCCAGGGCAAGGTGAAAGTGCTTAGGCCAGTCTCCACAGGACTTTGCAAAGTGACAGGTTATATTAAAAGATTACTGGCTGTGCAGTGAATAGCAACCTCTATTGGACAGTTGAACAGCAAATCTTTTGTAAACTTTGGGTGTCACTTACACAAAAGAAAGAGCTGAAGCAACACCATTTTGGCTACTGAGCATTTCCCAGTCCTTAAAAGTTCTTCAATTTTGTTGCAGATGCTAATGTACAACACACTGCAGAAGGTTTTAGTCAACCAATCAAGAATGTCCCACTGTGAGTTAAACACGCAGGTGTAAAAAGGAGCTCTACAAATATAGGATAAGACTATAAAACAGTGGTGATCAACAAAGTAAGTAACTAAAACAGTATACAGGTATATCACAATTAGAATAGAAAATAGTGCAACATAGTTTAAAAAGACCCAGAACAAGCTAAAGTGAAAAAAAATCAAGAACAACAGATCAAGGTAATAAAGTGAGGTAGTGCAAGTGTAGTCGGAATGGACTAGGGAGACTGCAGAAGCTTGTATACAAATTGAAAGTAATTAAAAAGCCAAAGAAATGCATGAGTCGTCTGCGTGCAATTGACTGTTAATACAGATGCAGCTATACAAACAGACATAGGAAGAGAGCTCCAATGCGAAATGAGTGTTTGCCATAAGTTAAAAAATGGGATTTGGTAACTGTAAGAAGATCAATATCAGAAATATTTCAGCCATCTCATTGGTTTATGTGGTGTAAGCAGTATAGATAAGTCTCTGGAGTATTGTAGCACTTGTAGAGCAACTAACTAACGAGGGGACAGCTGCAAGTGCACAATAGAATACATTTTATGGAAGCTGAAGCCATACACACAGCAGAGGAAGAATCACAGGCTGAGAAGCTATACGGACGCCCCAAGGTACTTATGTCTCTGCAGCCGGCAGATAACACTGAGGCCTTTTTATTGAATTTTGAGAGCACCGCTGTCCTCAATCACTGTCCCCAACAGGAGTGGGCCAATATACGTGCATCATTTCTGACTGGAGAAGCCTGGAGTGCATATTATGAACTTAAGTGCATGGTCACCAATTTCACTTTTATCAAGAAAGCAATCCCAGACACTATGGACTGATTGCAAACCAGCTTGGAAGGACCTGCGAGTGAAGATTTAACCCAGAAAGGACCGACAAGCACAGTTCCTCAACCTGTGAGAAAAGCTCAAAAGCTGGCCACAACAATCTTGAGTATGTTGTTTGAGATCTTTTTTGTGACTATATTGTCCATGCATTGCCTAAAGTCCTGTCCAGAAAAAATTGGAGGACCTCCTGAAGGAGGATGCAGCACACCATGCTAAGTGATCAAAGAAAGGAGGATGCTCTGTTTCAGACACCTTACCAAACCAGAGACACCATGCTGAGATGTGAAACATGATGCTCACATTGCCCACCTCTGTTGCTCTCTTACAAGTGCAGTGAGGCCACCCATACCTTGCCAAATTATCTTAGGCTAGACGGAGTCCATGAAGTGTGGCTGGCCCCAAAGGAAAAGGTACTATCTATAGTCCGTTTTTTATCCCACTCTCCATTCCATTTATTGGTGTGATGTTTGTAAACAGACACAAGGTGATAGCACTCAAAGACTGAACGAGCAACATTGGTGCTTGCTGTTTTGTTACCCTGCAACATTGCATTCAACAAAACACCTGTTTTCCCTGCATATTTGGAAAAACTCCCATGAATCGCATAGTTATCTCAATGTACAACTTTTGGGTGCCCTCTAGTATACTGGTGGTTGTGTTGCAGAGTCCTTCATATGCAGATATTCTGGGTCATGACTGGCCAAAAAGTGAAAACTGGGGAACCAACACACACATAACTGGTCAGCAGAGCCTTCTGGAGGACTCTGCCAAGGGTCCTGGGCACGTTCCCTCACTGTACTTCAAAAGCTACATAAGCAAATAGGTAACTAAAGGTGTGGTATTGTAGTGGCATGATGATTACATTAACATGCCCATAATATGGTAGTTTTTGTCAATGGCCATTGTATAGGTTGGTCCAGATGTAATTATGCAGATCCAGATCATCTGAATGACTTTGATTTATGCAGGGACGATTCCAGTTCAGCGCAAAGACGATTTTTCATATCTTCAGTTCGCACACTTCTCGATGGTCCGGGATTTTTCGGGTGATTTTCTATGTAATAAACTTAATAAGTTATAGCATAATGAAAATTGCATAATTAGATCTGGACCACCCTATACCATATCAGTAGGGCCTTATTTTTGACTAAAGAATGATTTGCTGTATCAGGTGGCAGATCACTAACTTACACACATTTGGCCCACATCTTTACCTTAAGTGGCTTACAGCATTTGAGATACAACTGGTTACATTTCTTTTGTTTTTCCAATTGGATCACAGGCAGGTGAAGTGATTTGTTTAGGGTCACACAGTGTCAGTGGTGGGATTTTTAACTCACAACCTCATGGCTTGAGGGCCAAAGCCTTAACTGCTGTGCCACACTGCCTACCTCCCCACCTTCCCATTCTAAGCTCCTTGTTCACTGGCAAGGGCTGTTTGAGATAAAAGAAACAAAAGAACTTGTAGACAATCTGATCTGCCAACTCAACAGAAGGCTTCTAAATGAGTCATTCCAATCAACTTACTGAAACCCTGAAGGGATCAGAAACAAACCTTCCTTAACTCAGGTACACCTATCTCCCTCTATGCAGAACAATTACATATGAGCTATAAGGACAACCTAACCCCTGTCAAAAATGGGAGTTGGAAAAGGGCAATACCAATGGTAAAATCCGTGGTCAGTACTCTGCCAAGAAAAACCTTTCTGGTGCCTCATGATATAATGACCAACTCTGGAGTCATTGTAAGAGAGCACAACCTACTACCTCCTGAAAGCAAAACTAGCTGAGGTGGAGCTCAAAGTGAAGACAATCTTTTACCTTAGCGTTATTGAGGACAGTTATAGCTCATGATCCAAGGTTTTATTTGTAGATCATCATGATGTCCTTGGCAAAGGATAAGATCGTGTTAGGCACCCCTGCTTGGTACTGGTAGTATTGTGTCATACCCTTTGAGCTACATGGGGCCCCAGTGACATTCCAGTATTTGGCTGACAAACTACTCTGGCCTCATAATGCCAATAGTGCTACAAACCTGGATGACATGGTTATCTTTTCTAACACCTGGGAGAAATACTTACTACAGTACATTCTGCATACTGCACATCTTGAATGTCCTCCGGTGTTAGGTTATGCAGTGCTCTAAAGTTGCAGCCATACAAAATTGGCTTTGGTCGGAAACCAAGAGACAAGTGCAGGCTTTTTTTGGAATAGGTCAGTAATACCTTTTCTTAGGGATTACTGGCAGTTTTTACCCCACTTTTACAAGAAGGCCACACCCCTAACAGAATTACCACAGAAACACTCAGCCAACCAGGTGGCAAGAATAAGGCAGCTGGATTCGTATTCTAGGACCTCAAGAAGGTCCTCAGGTCTATCCCTGTATTAGTGTCCCTTAAGTTCTCTGAACCTTTTATCCTCCAGACAGATATATTCGTCACAGACCTGGGGCTGTGTTAAGTCAGGTTATCAACAGTGTGAAACACCCCATCATTTACCTCTGCTGGGAACTAATGGACAAGGTATGCAGAAGTTAAGAATGAACCCTTTAAGTGGGCTATTACATACCTAAAGTTCTATCTTTTAGGTTGCAAACTTACTTTGGTTGTGGACTACATACCCTTCCAGTGGATGGCCACTCACAAGGGCAGAAACCTGAGGGTTACTCACTGGTTCATGGACATTCAACCCTTTAAATTCAAACCTGTACACCAGAAAGATTTGCTCCACACTAACACTTACACCTTTTCCCTGGTCCACAACATCATGTTCAGGTTCAGAATATTGAAACAATGACTGAAAAAGGGAAAGAGTTGACATATTTGATGGAAAGAAGAAAAGTGGGAGTCCTGTGTGCAGGAAACAAGGTGAAGGGTAATAAGGCAACAGAATTAGAAGAAGGCTTTAAGTTGTTGTAGAGTAGAGCAAATGAGCACGGGAGATGTGGTGTTGGTATACAGTAGAAGTATCCAAAGAACTAAAAGTCTTGGCAATGTGAATATGAAGAATGATAGGGTGATGAGTGTCAAGCTGGGTCTTTGTGAGACTGTAGTTAATATTATTTGTGCATATGCACCTCAAGTGGGCTGTGAGGAAGATGAGAATGACTTTTTCTGGGCATACATGGATGAAGAGCTTAGAGCAGTACAAGAGGACTTGTGGTAAAGAGTAGAGATGATAGAAAGGGTACATAAAAAGAGGGGAGTAAGGGAGAGAAATGTGGAAGAGAAGAGGATAGTGGATTTTGCCAATTCATCTGATCACATTTTTTTGAAAAGAACGTAAATAAGCTTATGACTTACAGTAGTGGAGGAAGAGAAAGCCAAATAGAATTTCTAACGTGTAGAAGATCTCATTTGAACGAGATAAAGAATTGAAAGGTCATAAATGAGTGAAGTGTGACAGCGCAACATAAAATGGTGGTGATAGATTGGCAGATCAGAATCAGCATGAGAATAAAACCCAAGCAAGCAGCACCAAGGATAAAGTGGTGGCGATTAAAAGAGGAAGGGCATAAGAGCAGGTTTAGGGAAAAAGTTTTAAATTAAGAGAAGTCATCTACCTGTAATAGTGTTGAGGAATGGTGGTAGAAAAAAGCAAAGTTGTATTAAAAGTAGGTGAAGAGGTGTTGGGTAAGACGACAGGAAGGAGCTCACCAGGGGACAAAGATACATAGCGGTGGAACAGAGAGGTGCAGGATGTGATAAAGGCTACTATAAGAAGGAGGCAAAGAGGAAATGGTACCAATCCAGGAAGGAGGGAGACAAAGAAGTGAATAGGCAGATAACAAGGAGACAGAGAAGGCAGTGGCAAGAGCCAAGTCACAAGCTTCTGAGGACGTGTATGAAAAATTGTCGATTATAGAGGAAGTGAGAATGATTTTTAGAATAACGAAGAAAACAATGTTTATTTATATAGTTTATTTTCATACAAATTATATAGCTCAAAGTGCTTTCCAAGATGAAGAAAGAAAAGTTTATATGAAACATGAAACAAAAATAAGATTAGGCAATACTAAGTAGCAAAGAATAAAGAAATGTTAGATGGCCAGGAGGACAGAAAAAAACAAACAAACAAAAAAAAAATCTGCAGGGGTTCCAAGGCCAAGGGACTACCCAGCCCCGACTGGGCATTTTACCTAACATAAATTATCTAAATCCATCCTCATGGTTTTCATGCTTCATATGAAAGAATTTGATGACGATGGTCATGTGGACATCTGGGGTACTGCCTTCAATCCATCAATGTAGGGACTGCATGATGCCTTGATCAGGTGGTGGTGGTGCAGATCACCACCACAGAAAACCTGGAAAAAGAACAGCAGAGAATAAAAGGGATTAGTATGGATTGCAGAGCCATGATGAAAATGATGGGCGGCACGGTGGCGCTGCTGCCTCGCAGTTAGGAGACCCGGGTTCACTTCCCGGGTCCTCCCTGCGTGGAGTTTGCATGTTCTCCCTGTATCTGTGTGGGTTTCCTCCGGGCGCTCCGGTTTCCTCCCACAGTTCAAAGACATGCAGGTTAGGTGGATTGGCGATTCTAAATTGGCCCTAGTGTGTGCTTGGTGTGTGGGTGTGTTTGTGTGTATCCTGCGGTGGGTTGGCACCCTGCCCGGGATTGGTTCCTGCCTTGTGCCCTGTGTTGGCTGGGATTGGCTCCAGCAGACCGCCGTAACCCTGTGTTCGGATTCAGCGGGTTGTAAAATGGATGGATGGATGGATGGATGATGAAAATGATAATTCAATGCACATATACAGGTAGCTTAACAGGGATATACTAAAATGTAGCTATGAGAAAGTCAAGTTGAGGATCACGCACTGGTACAGTGCATTGCCGTACCCACTACATGATGAAACAACTCGAGATCCTGGTTGGCAAACCCCCCAGGCAGACACGCTGTCCAGTCCCATCCTCCAGAAATGACCCTCAGGTGTTACCAGGTGCCAGGTGTTACGTGGGCGACCCCTTGGCCTGGTCCAGTCACTCGGGTCCCCAACATTGAGGATCTTATAAGCTGGAACCCCCATCGAGGAAATGCGCCACATAGCCGTAGTGCCGTAACTGACGCTCCTTCACAATGCAGGTAATGTGCTTCATTTGGGACTCCATGAGCAACCGCTCATTCGATACAAAGTCAAACCAAAGTCAAAAAGCTATGAGAAAGCCATGTTAAAATAATGAGTTCTTAGCAATTTTTTAAAATGCTCCACCATATTAGCCTGCAATTTCTCTTGGTAAACTATTCCAGATTTTAGGTGCATAAAAGAAGGCAGTCTCACCACTTCTTTTAAGTTTAGCTTTTGGAATTATAAGCAGATGCTCATTCAAAGATCTAAGGTTACAATTTGAAGTGTAAGGCGACTGGCATTCTATAATATAGGACTGAGCAAGATTATTTAAGGCTTTGTATACCTTTAGCAGTATTTTATAGTCAATTCTGATTGGCAATCATAACCAATGCAATGACATCAAAACTGGAGATATGTGCTCAGATTTTATTAGTTAAGATTTTGGCAGCTGCATTCTGCACAAGTTGCAACCAATTGATGTGAACATTTTTTGCGTACGCATCAATTACACATGAGGTACCTTGTCATCTGATTAATATGTGATTTTTTACCTCAATCTTGACTTTTAAGCCTAATGGATCAAGTTTATTTCTAATAACCTTACTAAATCCATTTTGGCCAATAACTAAGATTTTTGTTTTCTTTTTACTTAGTTTGAGAAAATTAGTACTCATCCATTCAGAAACACAAATAAAACTTTGCGTCAGTGAACCAAGAGAGTCAGAGTCATTAAGCGCTATTGATAAATACAGTTGTGTGTCATCAGCATAGCTGTGTTAGCTCATATTATACCTTGAGATATTTGACCTAATGGAAGCATGTACTGTAGATTGAAAAGAGCAGTGGACCGAGGATAGATCCTTGTGGAGCACCAAATAGAATATCACATGGCTTCGAAGTATAATTACCACAACCATAAAGAATTTTCTTTCTTTTAAGTAAGACTCAGAGCAATTTAAGACATTGCCAGAGAGGCCCAGCCACTGACTAAGGTGATTTATAAGAATATTGTGATCAATAGTATCGAATTCTACACTCAGATCTAAGAGGATGAGAACAGATAAATGGCCTCTGTCTGCATTAACCCACAAGTCATTTAATATTTTAACCAGTACGGTTTCTGTACTGTGATTATACATCCAGCGCCACCGCGAATGGCTGCCATTCCAGCGGCTCCATCTATGACTTTATCTTTTTATCTTTTTACCTTTTTTTTTCTCTATTTTTCTCAGTTTCACTGATCACTTCTACCACTTTCTTTTATGTGGAATCGCTCCCTGGACACTGGACACATTTTTACTACTTTTACTACTTGACATGGATTTTTACACGCTGAGACTTGCCTATTCAAGTAGTCAACCTCAAGCGCTGAGAAGAAATGCCCATGCCGGTGTGGTTCCCTATTTACCTGACGAGGTAAGAAAACAGTATAGCTAAGATAAAATCCAAGCGGCTTGCGAGAAAGTGACGCTAAAAACCTTCGGTGCCTTCTGTGATCCTGGGAAATGTGAACTCACTACAAAATAAGATCGACGAAGTGGCTGTGCTGGTCAAAAATGTCAAGACCCACAGAGAATGCAGCTTGCTGTGTTTTAGTGAAACGTGGCTAACAACTACCATCCCAGATGCTAACATGGAGCTACCTGGCTTTAGCACAGTTAGAGCAGACAGAGACGCAAATACCAGCAGGAGACAGAAAGGAGGGGGTTTCGCTCTCTATGTCAATACAAAGTGGTGCGACTCTGGACATGTAAACTTTAAAATCTCCACTTGCTGCAGGGACATCGAACTGTTGGCCGTAAGTTTGCACCCCTATTACTTGCCCAGAGAGTTTGGACACATCATTGTTATTATTGTTTACATCCCTTCTCAGGCAAACGCGGAAATAGCGGGTGATATCATCCATTCCGCTGTTGCTAAGTTACAAACACAGCACCCCGAGGCACTTGTGCTAATCGCTGGAGACTTTAACCATGTGACGCTGGACAAAACATTACCTGCCTTCTCCCAGTATGTGGATTGTAACACCCGGGGAAATAGGACTATAGACCTACTGTATGCAAACGTTAAGGACGCATACAGCGCCACCCCGCTGCCTGCGCTTGGGAAAGCAGATCATAACCTGGTTCTGCTTCAGCCTCACGACAAACCAAGAGTGAAGGCGCTACCTACAACCACATGCTCATTCAGAAAGTGGTCCCCTGAGGCAGACTAGGCTCTGAGAGACTGCTTTGGAACTACGGACTGGGATATCCTGCAGGGGTCACATAGTGAGAACATTGAAGAGGCTGTTGACTGCACTACTGATTACATTAACTTCTGTATGGACATTGTAGTTCCAGTAAGAACAGTACGCTGCTATGCTAACAACAAGTCATGGATTACAAGTGACATCAAGGGCCTTTTGAACCAGAAGAAAAGGGCTTTTAAAGGCGGTGATCATCATGAGCTCAAGCGCGTGCAGAAGGAACTCTGAGTCCAGCTCAGGGCAGCGAAGGAGTAGTACAGGAGAAAGCTGGAGCACAAGTTGCAGAATAAAAGCATGAAGGAAGTGTGGGACAGGATGAAGATCATTACCTGCTGCAGCTCGAAGCAGGGTGCCACCATTGAGAGAGACGTGGAGAGATCAAACCAGATGAACAACTTCTTCAACAGGTTTGACCACCCTAACCCACTCTCACCTCGGAGTACTGGACCCTCCACCCATTCTTCTGCTGATACCAGCATAGAAGAGAGTTTCCCTCAACCCACAATTACAGCAGCCCAGGTAAGCAGAGAGCTGAGGAGACTTTGTGCCAGCAGAGCAGCGGGTCCAGATGGAATATTGCCACTACTGCTGAAGGCCTGTGCGTTGGAGCTGGGAAGTCCTCTACAGCGCATCTTCAACCTGAGCCTAGAACAGGGGAGAGTCCCGAGGTTTTGGAAAACATCTTGCATCACTCCTGTCCCAAAGGTATCACGTCCTAGTGAGCTGAATGACTTCCGGCCTGTCGCTCTGACGTCACATGTGATGAAGACCATGGAGAGGCTGCTGCTTCACCACCTGAGGCCACAGGTCCGCCATTCCCTTGACCCTCTGCAGTTCGCATACCAGGAGAAGGTGGGAGCGGAGGATGCCATCATCTATATGCTACACCGATCCTTCTCCCATTTGGACAGAGGCAGTGGTGCTGTAAGAATTATGTTTCTGGACTTCTCTAGCGCCTTCAACACCATCCAACCTCTGCTCCTTAGGGACAAGCTGACAGACATGGGAGTAGATTCATACCTGGTAGCATGGATTGTGGACTATCTTAAAGACAGACCTCAGTATGTGCGTCTCGGGAACTGCAGGTCTGACGTTGTGGTCAGCAGCACAGGAGTGCCGCAGGGGACTGTACTTCTCTGGTCCTGTTCAGCCAATATACATCGGACTTCCAATGCAACTCAGAGTCCTGCCACATGCAAAAGATCGCTGATGACACTGCTATTGTGGGCTGCATCAGGAGTGGGCAGGAGGAGGAATATAGGAACCTAATCAAGGACTTTGTTAAATGGTGCGACTCAAACCACCTACAACTGAACACCAGCACAACCAAGGAGCTGGTGGTGGATTTTAGGAGGCCCAGGCCCCTCATGGACCCCATGACCATCAGAGGTGACTGTGTGCAGAGGGTACAGACCTATAAATACCTGGGAGTGCAGCTGGATGATAAATTGGACTGGACTGCCAATACTGATGCTCTGTGTAAGAAATGACAGAGCCGACTATACTTCCTTAGAAGGCTGGCGTCTTTCAACATCTGCAATAAGATGCTGCAGATGTTCTATGAGAAGGTTGTGGTGAGTGCCTTCTTCTATGCAGTGGTGTGCTGGGGAGGCAGCATAAAGAAGAAGGACGGCTCACGACTGGGCAAACTGGTGAGTTAGGCAGGCTCTGTTGTAGGCACAGAGCTGGACAGTTTGAGATCCGTGGCAGAGCGACAGGCGCTGAGCAGACTCCTGTCAATCATGGAGAATCCACTGCATCCACTGAACAAGATCATCTCCAGACAGAGGAGCAGCTTCAGTGACAGACTGCTGTCACTGTCCTCCTCCATTGACATACTGAGGAGATCATTCCTCCCCCACGTTATGCGACTCTTCATTTCCACCCGGGGGGTTAAACGTTAATATTATACAAAATTATTGTCTGTTATACTTTCATTGTTATCAATCTTTAATTTAATATTGTTTTTATCAGTATGCTGCTGCTGAAGTATGTAAATTTCCCCTTGGGATTAATAAAGTATCTATCTATCTATCTAAAACCTGACTAAAACTTGTCAAGAATAGCATTTATTTATTTAAGTGATCATTTAGCTTTGTAATTACTGCCTTGTCTAGAATTTAACTTAAGAAAGGCAGGTCAGAAATAGATCTAAAGTCAAAAACAAGGAGTCGAGATTATTTTTGATGAGTTTACTATGTCAAGCACACTATCAGTTAACACATCGGATACTTCTTTGAAAAAGCTTGTTGGCATTGGGTCAAGGACACATTTGGAGGGTTTCAGTTGAGAAATTATTCTACATAGATCGGATAAATCTTTCCTGGAGAAAGATTTTTTTTTATTTATTAATTTTATTGTAATCATTCCATACAAATCAATGAATTTTTACAAAAAGTAGGAGTGAGAACAAGTCGACCCCCACCCCTGAGAGAAAGAGCATGGCCAATGGGGTAAAAGTTAAGGCTTGTAAACATACCTAAATTGATGAGTTTGATAAGCCAATAGAGATGAATGGAGAAGAAAAAGAAATGCAGAAATAACTGCTTCCTCGGTGCTTTAAGAGCTTATTCTAAAATATTACTGATTAAATCCTGCCAAGTTTTGAAAAAAAAATCTGTACAGATCCTCTAACTGAGTATTTGATTTTTTCCAATTTCAGATAGTATGAAACATAGGTTTCTCAGTGACTTAAAAGAGGAGAGTTTGGATTCTTCCAGTTTAGCAAGATAAGTCTGCGTGCCAAAAGTGTAGTGAATGCAATCACAGTTTGTTTGTCCTTCTCCACTTTAAACCCATCTGGAAGAACCCCAAACACAGCTGTTAATGGGTTAGGAGTGATTGTGACCCCAAAGCTGTCTGAAAGGTAATTAAAAATTTTGGTCCAGAATGATATTAATTTGGTGCAGGACCAAAACATGTGACCCAGTGAGGCTGGGACTTGATTGCAGTGTTTGCAGGTTCTGAGTGAGAGAAGCACAATTGGGTTATCAGTGTATTGCCGATAACTTGCATTTACTGGGGCACAAATCAGGAAATATAAAGAAGTACTGCAGGATTTTACTTCTATTGTGGACCAGGTCTATGTATGTTCATCTATTTGTGTCCAGGATTTTATAGCTTGTATGTTTGCTGTCTAGTAATAAAACTGAAAGTTAGGTAGAGCCATGCCACCTTCTGCCTTTGGTCTTTGTAGGGTCGTTCTTTGGATATGTGGATGTTTTGAGTTTCAAATAAATTTGGTTATTGTTGAATCTAATTGCTTAAAAAATGATTTATTGATGCATATTGGAATATTTTGAAATAAAAAAAGAAGCTTAGGAAGGATATTCATCTTAACAATGTTCCAGCTAGAGTGAGATGAAGGATTGACCATCTATGCAAGTCTTGCTGAATTTTTTCTATGCAGACGGCGAAATTTTGTTGATAAAGAGCTTTATGTTTACTTGTGATGTTTACCCCTAGGTATTTAAACTGTTCTGCAATGATAAAAGGTAGGGTGTCTAATCTAATATTATATGCTTGAGAATTCACTGGAAAGAGTACACTTTTATTCAGATTAATTCTGAGACCAGAGATCTTTTGAAATTCTGTGAGTGCTGTTAAGACTGCAGGCATAGAATTTTGTGGGTCTGATATATACAGTACCATATCATCTGCATATAGAGAAATTTTCTGTTCCAGTCCTTCTCTGATAATCCCCTTTATCTTATCAGCATTTTGACAGTGAACTGCCAGTGGTTTAATGGTGATTGCAAATAGCAGCGGTGACAAGGGGTATCCTTGTCTGGTACCTCGTTCTAGTTTAGAGTAGTCTGAACAAATGTTGTTGATACAAATTGAAACATCTGGATTGGTATACAGTAGTTTGATCCATGCACGAATGTTCAGGCCAAACCCAAATTTCCCTAATGTATTGAATAGGTATTTCCATTCTGCATCCAATGATAATAATATTTCAGGGATGTTTGACTTAGTTGGTGAGTATATTACATTAAACAGGCGTAGAAGATTGGAAGATAAGTGTCGACCATTGATAAATCCAGTTTTATCTTGTGATATTACCGAAGGGAGCACTTTCTCCATCCTTCTAGCTATGATTTTTTTATCTAAACATCATTATTCAAAAGTGAAATTGATCTGTATGATGCACATTGTAATAAGTCCTTATTTTGTTTAGGAAAGACGGTGATTAATGATTGGCGAAAAGTTTGAGGATGAGTTTGATTGTCTCTAGCTTCTGTAAATGTTGCTAATAGGAGGGGAGTTAGCTGAGCGAAGAATTTCTTATAAAATTCTGCAGGGTAGCCATCAGGGCCTTCTGCTTTCCCGCCTTGAAGTGACTTCATAGCATCTAGTAATTGTGATAATGCCAGAGGTTTATCTAGTTCCTCCACACTAAAAGTATCTATTTGTGGCATCTGTAATGTATCCAGAAATATATTAGATTGTGTGCTGTCTTCTTTAAACTCAGTAGAATATAAGGATTTATAGTAGTCTCTAAATGTGTGCATTATATTTTTATGGTCGATGATTTTGTTCATGTTGGTGATTACTGGGATTGCGTTGCGGTCTTCTTGCTTGTGGATTTGTTTAGCTAAAAGCATATTAGCTTTCTCTCCGTGTTCATAGTAATGATGTTTGGATTTATAAATTAGCTGTTCAGTTTCTTTAGTTGTCAAGAGGTTGAGTTCTAAATGCAGAGCCTGCCTTTTCCTATGTAGAGCCTGGCATGTTCTTCATCTATTCTAGTAATTTCGCTATTTAGCTCTGATACTTTCTTGGTTTTTAATTTATTTCTGTGGGAAAGATATGAAATAATCTGTCCTCTTAAGAAGGCCTTAAGAGTTTCCCAGAGTATCCCTGCAGAAATCTCTGAGGATGTATTTGTCTATAGGAAGAAAATGATTTGTTTGGATATTAATTCTGTACAATTCTCATTTGCTAATAGAAGCGGGTTGAGACAAGGAACAAGGCTGGAAAGGATTTTAGGCAGATAAAACAGATGTAATATGAGCATTGTGCGGTCTTAAATCAGTATGATGGGATCAAGAATAGATGGAAGAGGTACTTTGAGAAGCTTTTGAAAATCCTAGGGTAGTGGTAGGGGGTCCCAAATGATAGGCTACAGTAGTACCAAGAATAAGGGAAGAGGAAGTAAATGAGGCACTAAATAGAATGAAAAATGGATAAGCAAAAGGACTAGATGAAATACCAGCAGAAGTGTGGAAGAGTTTAGGAGAAGAGGGAGCAGATGTGTTGTGGAATCTAATGCAGATGATCTACAAACAGGAGAGAATACCAGAGGAGTGAAGGAACAGTATGATTGTACCCATTTATAAGGAGAATGGCAATATTCATAATTGTTGAGAGTACAGAGGGATAAAGCTGGTATCACACACAATGAAAATTTGGGAAAGGGTCATAGAGAGAAATCTTAGAAAAGATACCACCAAAGAGGAGGAGAAGTTTGATTTTATGGCAGGTTGAGGGAAAACTGATGCAGTCATGGTATTGTAGAGAAGCTTTAAGAAAAACAGGTTTGCATATGTTGTTTATTAATTTAGAGAAGGCTTATGACAGTGTCACGTCAAGAGGTCTGGAGTTATATGAGAAAGAAGGAAGTACTAGAGAAGTAGGTGAAGATTATCCAGGATATGTGTGAGGGAGTGAGGACTTGGGTTAAACATGGTGTTGGGGAAACAGAAAAGATCCCAATTAGTGTAGGTCTGCACCAGGAATCTTCTTTAAGTCCTTACCTTTTTGATCTGGTTATGGATGTGTTAACCCATGGGATAAAAAAACTGTCCCTCTGGTGCATGCTTTTTGCTGATGACATTGTGTTGTCTGGCACCACAAAAGAGGGAGTGAAGAGGAAGTTAGAATAGTGGAGAAGGGTTTTGAAAGATTGAGGATTGAAGATACAAAGGAAGAAGACAGAATGTACAAGGTTTAATGATGATCAGGATTCAAAAGTTAGCCTGCAGAGAGAGCTATTAAAAAGAGTGGATATGTTTAAATATCTAGGATCAGTGGTAGCCCAGTACGGAAAAACAGATGCAGAGATAACCCATAGAGTGCAGTGTACATGCAATAATTGGAAGAAGAATCAGGAATATTGTGTGATTAAAGAAATAAGACAGAAGTAAGACCATTAATTATGTATGACACTGAGACATAGGCAGTAAAGTGAGCACAGGAGAAGAAGTTAGATGTTGCAGAAATGAGAATGTTGACATAGATGTGTGGAGTTACAAAAAAAAAAAGGACAGAATAAGAAATGTGAAAATCAGAGGTACAAGAAAAATGGAAGAGATATGTACTGTAAGAAAGCACAAAAAGTGGGTTGAAGTGGTATGGACATGTGATGAGGAAAGAGTGATGGGAATAGAAGTACAAGAGAAGAGAAATTGAGGGAGGTCAAAGCTTAGGCAGATGGATAAAGTAAAAGAAGACATGAAGGAAAAGGGTCTGTGTGGTGAGGAGGTGCAGGACTGAAGTGTGTCGATAAGTTTGGTCAAGCACATTAACCCCACAAGATTGAATTCATAGATAAAATTTCCTTGTAAGACAATGAGAATGACCAAAACAATTAAACACTATCTCCAGTGAAAAGCAACAGGAAATCCTGATCCATACAGATGGTATAGCCATCTCAGAGCCTTAACCTCAACATCATCCAGCCAGTCTGGGATTACAAACAAGACAGCCATAGTCTGCAATGGAACTATGGCAAGTTCTCCAAGACACTTGGAATATCCAACAATGTGAATGACTTCAGGAACTGCATGGAAGTATAGATATTTGCGTCTGTTTTTGGATGTTTTCACCAAATATAGATTTTTATCTGTTTATTGCACTCTCTAGAAAATATGTTGATTAATAAAAAAAATATTTATAGAATTATTTTCTGCTTTACAGCATATTTTCACTAATGTCTTGGACTTTTGTACAGTACTGTATCGTTTTAAATATTACAGTATATATACACTGCCAGTAAAAAGTCTGGACACACTCAGAAATGTTCTTGTTTTCCATGGAAATTGATACATTTTTATCAAGATATCTTTTAAATGATATTAAAATACGGCCAAGACATTATCTGTGTTGCTAATGACTATGCTAGAAATGACTGATTTTTAATTTATTATTTATGTGTAACTGCAAAGGAAAAGATGACTCTAGGATGCTGACCATAAAATGCTTTTCCAGTCTTCATACATCCAATGTCTGTGTTCTTTTGTCCATTTTCTCTTTTTCCTCTTTTCAATGACACTGGTATGTGGTTTGTATTTATGGAAGAAACCAAATGAGCGTGTGTTGATCAAACTATTCTTTTAAGGTCATAGCATTATCTCCACCTATTTGTGTTCTTTGTTAAATATAAAAGAAACTATTATGACACAGGTAAGGGCGGCAATAATTAACTGAAATCAAAAAGAGTTGTAATGCCACATATTTTTAAACTTCCTACACAGGACACACTAATCTGTACACATCTACAAAAAAATCAAGAACCCATTGCCATTAGGCAGGAGTTGATGGCAGATTTTAACAAAATAATTTGAACAAGAAACAACAACAGCAAGGATCTCTCTGGCCTGAGGCTCGAAACCAGAGTCTCACCTGTCTACAAGGCACAACTCATTGGCAGCCTGACCAGAAATGGACAATTGTAAAGTCTGCTACTCTGTCCTCTAAGATATCAATTATTTGGCTGAAAAACTACTACTGAATAATCAAAAACAAAGAAAATTCACATAAATAATAGTTGCATTGCAGATTAAAACCTGACCTCTGGAGTACCTTTCATTGTGCAGGTCAAAAGTATTTGCTCTGCTAATGAAATACTTTCGAAACGCAGAGTGAATATCTACCACTCCCATCCCTGTAAATCATGTCTCTCGTTCTCAGGGTGTGCAGATGTCACCTGCGAGGATCTTTTGTTTGCATGAACTGAAGATGTTAGGCTCAATCTCAGCCTTGGGGGCTGCTCAGTAAAACCCCCACCACCTCAAAGAAACTGAAACTTTACAGTATAAAAAAACAAAATTTTATAAAGAGCCTTTTATAATTAGGGTTATAATAATTTTTTATAATGAGCACTACCACAAAACCTTACAACAACAACAACAACATTTATTTATATAGCACATTTTCATACAAAAAATGTAGCTCAAAGTGCTTTACATAATGAAGAATAGAAAAATAAAAGACACAGTAAGAAAAGAAAATAAGTCAACATTAATTAATATAGAATAAGAGTAAGGTCTGATGGCCAGGGTGGACAGAAAAAACAAAAAAAAACTCCAGACGGCTGGAGAAAAAAATAAAATCTGCAGGGATTCCAGACCATGAGACCGCCAGTCCCCTCTGGGCATTGTACCTCACATAAATGGAACAGTCCTCTTTGTATTTAGGGTTCTCACAGAAGGACTTGATGATGATGGTCATGTAGACTTCTGGCTTTTAGTCCATCAATGTTGGAGCTTCATGATGCTTTGAGTAGATGGTGGTGGCGCAGGCCACTACCCCAAAGAAACCGGAAAAAGAAACAGAAGAGAGAGTAGGGGTCAGTACGGATTTCAGAGCCATAATGAATAGTTATTATAATGAATTGAACATACAGAGTATTGGGATTAAATTAGAGTGAGGTTATGAGAAGGCCATGTTAAAGTAATGTGTTTTCAGCAGTTTTTTAAAGTCCTCTACCGTATCAGCCTGGCGAATTTCTATTGGCGGGCTATTCCAGATTTTAGGTGCATAACAGCAGAAGGCCGCCTCACCACTTCTTTTAAGTTTTGTTCTTGGAATTCTAAGGAGACACTCATTTGAGGATCTAAGGTTACGATTTGGAATATAAGATGTCAGACATTCCGATATATAGGATGGAGCGAGATTATTTAAGGCTTTATAAATCATAAGCAGAATTTTAAAGTCAATCCTGAATGACACAGGTGACCAGTGTAGTGACATCAAAATTGGAGAAATGTGCTCAGATTTTCTTTTCCTAGTTAGGATTCTAGCAGCTGCATTCTGCACTCGTAGCAAACAATTTATGTCTTTTTTGGGTAGTCCTGAGGTGAGTGCGTTACAGTAATCTAGTCGACTGAAAACAAAAGCGTGAATTAATTTCTCAGCATCTTTCAATGATATAAGAGGTCTAACTTTTGCTATGTTTCTTAAGTGAAAAAATGCTGTCCTAGTGGTCTGATGAATATGCGATTTAAAATTCAGGTTACAGTCAACAGTTACCCCTAAGTTTTTACTTCCGTCTTGACTTTTAATCCTAATGCATCAAGTTTATTTCTGATAACCTCATTGAATCCATTATTGCCAACCACTAAAATTTCAGTTTTCTCTTTATTTAGCTTGAGAAAATTACTATTCTTCCATTCAGAAATACCAGTAAGACATTGTGTTAGTGAATCAAAAGAGTCGGTGTCATCGGGTGCTATTGATAAGTACAGCTGTGTGTCATCAGCATAGCTGTGGTAGCTCACATTGTGCCCTGAGATAATCTGACCTAACGGAAGCATATAGATTGAGAAGAGCAGCGGACCCAGGATAGAGCCTTGTGGAACACCATATAGAATATCATGTGTCTTTGAGTTGTGATTGCCACAACTCACAAAGAATTTTCTCCCTGCCAGGTAGGATTCAAATCGATTTAAGACACTGCCAGAGAGGCCCACCCATTATGATCAATGGTGTCAAATGCAGCACTCAGATCGAGGAGGATGAGAACAGATAAATGGCCTCTGTCTGCATTTACCCGCAAGTCATTTACTACTTTAACAAGTGCAGTTTCTGTGCTGTGATTTGTTCTAAAACCTGACTGAAATTTATCAAGAATAGCATGTTTAACCTCAAAGATTAAAATTAATTTATAATTTTTATACAATATTTCCTGAAATATTTTTCATCTGAGTAGAGAAATGAAAAAATGTTAACTTTCATTTCTTAGACATGTCACTTGCATTGAAAAAATCCATCCATCCATCCCACTATATCCTAACACAGGGGACTGCTGGAGCCAATCCCAGCTAACACAGGGCACAAGGCAGGAACCAATCCCAGGCAGGGCGCCAACCCACCACAGGACACACACACACCCCAAACAAACACTAGGGGCAATTTAAGATCACCAATACACATAACCTGCATGTCTTTGGACTGTGGGAGGAAACTGGAGCACCCGAAGGAAACCCATGCAGACACGGGGAGAACATGCAAGCTTCCACGCAGGGAGGACCCGGGAAGCGAACCCGGGTCTCCTTACTACGAGGCAGCAGTGCTACCACTGCGCCACCATGCCACCCGCATTGAAAAAATGTTTTATTAAATATAACAAATGAATCCCAAAAGTTAACGTCTCAATTCAGATGCATCCTTATTTCCTAGACACTCCGAGACTGGCTGTTAGACAGAATCCTTTCAGTGTGTCCTGAATTCAGTCCAAACCAGGGTATTTTCCCATAGACTATGTTTTTTACACCCCCTTGGTAGGTAACCTATGCAGTTATCACTGCAATTCTCCATTACAATGTCCCAGATCATGGAACATCTGTTATATAGTTGTAGTTACATACCCTGATGTTTTTATTACATTTTGAAAGTACAGATACAATGTAACTATGTAAGTACACTTGTTTTTGGATCAGTGATAAATTGTTACATTGTCATTATATTAACTGTGGAATAACAATGACAACTGAGTAATTAACTATAACGTTAGTTTGTATTACACAGTAAGTACGGAGTAATAACTCGTAGTTACACTGTACTTATACAGGTAATTACATAGTAGTTACAGTGTAATTATGGACACTTAATGTAAAGTGTTACCATAATTTTAATAATAATGGTATATAGATAAAGTCAGGTATAAGGTAACTGTTGTAGTTAATTATATCACATAAACCAACAGTTTAAATATATTTTTATTTAGATTAGTTATTGTATTTATATTCAAACAAAAAGTGTAATTTTTATTTAAACAGTAGCATATATATACTCTACCTGTCAAAAGTTTTAGAACGCCTTTTTGTTCCAGTTTTTCTTCAAACTTAATCAGTTGAAATGCAATGAATGACTTAAAATGGTGAAAAGTTAAGCAGTAAACTGCCAGAGGTTTAAATTTAAAGTTTAAGTTATCAAAAATTAAAAAAAACAAAAAGAAATATCAGAAAATATCTTCAGGGAACAACTAATAGGTCACAGCCTATAGATTTTTTGAAGCAATTAAAGTAAATTAAGCATTGCAAGTTGAAGCAGTTTGAACAGTTTGCACAGGTATCCTAAATTTTGTTGATTACTTAAAAACTCTCTGCAGAGTTGGAACAGATTGTGTTACTACACACTTACTACTTGAACAATATTCTAGTGATAATGGCAATTAAATGAAATAAGACAGAGCATTATTACCCTTAGAACTGTATGTCTTTCATTTAAAGAAACTGCAAAAAAAATATCAAAGTGTCAGTGAGTGTTGTGGTGTCCTATACAATCAAAAGGTAATTGAAAACTCTGATAGGATGAGATCTCACAGACCCAAAATCACAAGCCAGTCAGAAAACAAGTTTCTGTAGATCACCAGCTTGCATGATAGGCGCCTCACAGCATAACAGTTAATTCTATATTTCTGCACAGACATACACAATAATAAAATATAACTCATGTAAGATAGAAAATAATAGAACAAAGACTGTTTTACAAGAGTTCTGAAATAATGGATTTATGTAAAACTGATAAGTTTGATTTCACATAGGAAGCCTTAAAGATGGGACAAGAGTAAAACAAGAGGGAGAGATTTGGAAAATTAAAGCACTGGGACTTTTTAACCTTTGAAAATTCAATTAATTTCACTCATTTGTTAAACAACACTCTTTAGCAAGCCTTTTAAGCAGATTGCATTGAAAATTTAAATTTTACAAACACAAATAGTACAAATCTAATACAGTGATTTATACTAGACCGGATTTTAAAAGCATATTGTTACAAAAACTGCTTCAAAGACTTTGTTAAATGAAAATATCCTGAGTTATCTTGGAATCATCCATACTTCTTGTTACTCTGGGGGAATCCCCATGTCCATCATAAACTAAATTTAAGTCCAGCATTGTATTTTGATATTTATGAATGCCGATACTAATTTACTTGATTGATTGTTGGATAACTACTTGAAGAATATACCACAGTTTTCCAGCCGCTGTTTTTATTAGTGTTTATATATACTGCAAAAAAAATGAAAGGAACACTTTGAAAATGCATCAGACCTCAATGGGAAAAAAACATGCTGGGTATCTATACTGATATGGATTGAGTAATGTGTTATGTTAGGAACAAAAGGATGCCACATCGTTTGATGGAAATGAAAATGATCAACCTACAAAGGGCTGAATTCAAAGACAACTCTTAAAATCAAACTGAAAAAATGATGCAGCAGGCTAATCCATTTTGCCAAAATTTCACTTCAGCATCTTCAAATCATACTCAGTAGTTTGTATAGTCCCCATGTGCTTGTATGCATGCCTGACAACGTCCTACTGAGACGACGGATGGTGTCCTCCCAGATCGGGACCAGGGCATCACTGACCTCCTGGACAGTCTGAGGTGCATTGAATGGACCAAAAAATAATGTCCCAGAGGTGTTCTATTGGATTGAGGCCAGGTGAGTGAGCGTGAGGGCCAGTCAATGGTATCAATTCCTTCATCCTCCAGGAACTGCCTGCATACTCTCGCCACATGAGGCCGGGCATTGTCGTGCACCAGAAGGAACCCAGGACCCACTGCACCTGCACAGGGTCTGACAATGGGTCCAAGGATTACATCCCGATACCTAATGGCAGTCAAGGTGCCGTTGTCTAGCCTGTAGAGGTCTGTGCGTCCCTCCGTGGATATGCCTCCCCAGACCATCACTGACCCACCACCAAACCGGTCATGCTGAACGATATTACAGGCAGCATAACATTCTCTGTGGCTTCTCCAAACCCTTTCACATCTGCTCAGGGTGAACCTGCTCTGATCTGTGAAAAGCACAGGGCGCCAGTGGTGGACATGCCAATTCTGGTATTCTATGGCAAATGCCAATCGAGCTCCACAGTGCCAGGCAGTGAGCACAGAGCCCACTAGAGGACATCGGGCCCTCAGGCCACCCTCATGACGTCTGTTTCTGATTGTTTGGTCAGAAACATTCAGGAGGTCATTTTGTAGGGTTCTGGCAGTGCTCATCCTTTTCCTCTTTGCCCAAAGGAGCAGATACCGGTGGGTCCTGCTGATGGGTTCCTGTCCAGCTCTCCTAGAGTAACTGCCTGTCTCCTGTAATCTCCTCCATGCCCTTGAGACTGTGCTGGGACACACAGCAAACCTTCTGGCAATGGCACGTATTTACCTGTGCACACAATATTAGACTGGATATCTACCCATTTATTTTATCAGATCAGTTTAAATAGGTAAACATTTCAAGTATATATAAAGACCTTTTTTGACCAAGTTTTTTCTAGCAGCTTGGAAAAAATTAAAACAAGATGTGGACAGATGGTCTACACTCTATCTCATATTAGCAGAGAAAACAAATGCAGTCAAGATGAACATGCTTCCCACACCTTTTCTATTTCAGAACACTCCCATATACATTAGTAAATAATTATTTATGAAACTAGACACAATTATAACCTAATTTATTTGGAATTGCGAGACACCCACGTGACTCTGCAAAAACCTAAAGCAGAAGGTGGCATGGCACTACCTAACTTTCAGTTTTATTACTGGGCAGCAAATACACAAACTATAAAGACCTGGACACTGACACAAATTGATCAAAATACACAAGCCTGGTCTGCAATAGAAATAATATCCTGCTGTACTTCTTTGCATGCCCTGCTTTGAGCTCCAGTAAATACAAATTATCATCAATAAATCAAAAATCCAATTGTCCATCAATCACTCAGAATATGGAACCAATGCAAGAAGCACTTCAAGACAGAGCAGCTTTTATGGGTTGCTCTTCTACATGATAATCACCTTTATCTGACCTTTCAAACCTACACAATATTTAATGTTTGGAAAACATCAAGGATTAAAACACTTAGAGAACTGTATATAAATAATGTCTTTACGTCTTACGATCAATTACACTTCAAACTTAATTTCCCATCAACACAATTTTTCCACTATTTTCTAATCAGAAACTTTGCTAAAAGGAACCTACCCAATTTTCCATACCTCCCACACATTTCTGTTTCAAAAGAAATACTGACCAGTCTTGAAGGCACAAGACAGCATATCAATAATATATAAAAAGATATTAATATCTCTTCATTTTCAAGATCCTAGGGTATGGTGGGGAAAGGATATTTCACTTAATATCTCAGAAAAGGAGTGGAAAGCCATGCATAGAATATACTATGCACAAAGCATTCAATCTTTCACTTAAAATCTTTCATCAATCACATTTATCTGATTTAAAATTGTCTAAAATGTATCCAGAGCAAGAATGAACCTGTGAACATTGCAATCTAGCTCCAGCCTCTCTGGGCCACATTTTTTGAAAGTGCACCAAATTAACATAATTTTGAACAAAAATCTTTAAGTGCCAATCAGATAGCCTTGGGGGGTCACAATCACTCCAAACACATTAACAGCTATGTTTGGTGTACTCCAAGATGAGCTTTAAATGGAGAAGGACAAATTGATTGTAATTGCCTATACAGTGATCCCTCGCTATATCACACTTCGACTTTTGCGGCTTTACTCTATCGCGATTTTTTCTCAAACACGCTTACGTCACTACGCATGTGCTTTCTGAGAACTTTTATCTAAGCCCCACGAAGGCTCCTAAACGTGCTGCTTTTTCTAAGCCTTCTGACAATAAAACTAAGTGCCGGAGAAAGATGCTTGCTATCCGGGAGAAGGTGAAACTCTTGGATATGATCAAAGATGGCAATACCCTACAAAAGCCTCCTCACGCATATGAAAAGACAGCGCCAGCAACTGCCTATCAAGATGTTCTTCAGCCGCGCACCCAGATACCCACTGCCTACTCTTAGTACTCCTTCAGCGGAAGAAGATAACGATGCACCTGCTGAAGATACTGCACCACCTGAAGACTCTCCTACTGAGGTTGTGCCTTCATAGGTTAGTGGTTGTGTGTAAGAACTGTGTGTGTGTAATTAAATGTACAGTACAACAATCTACTATATAAAAGCGGTCGGGATTGCAAAGCGTAGCGGTATTCCGCTTATCACAGACTTATTACTTGCGGCTTGCGGTACGAAGCGACGCGATGTGAGCAGAGTTCTGCTGCTCCCATCGTCCCCTTGCTTTTGTGCGCGATGCGCTGGAAAAATAGACAAAATTATGTCTCTGGAAATAATTAATGTTGATGGAGTACAAATGCCTCACCGCGTAGTAAATATCAGGGGAGATGGTGCTTGCTTATTTTCATCTATAGCTTATTTAGTGCATGAAACTCCGTCTTTAGCGGTACAGATTTGGGCTGACATTGTACGACTTTGGACAGGCACTCGAGGGGATAAAAAAAGGTTTTCGGGAGATGTTATAAATGGGCACTTTAATGTTCTCATTCCCTACATTTACATGCCTGATGTACACATGGAGCGCACACAAATTGAGGATAAAAGTCGGTTGCCTTAAAAGGCGGGTGAGCCTAGTAATAATGTATTTGTAACGTCTAATATGTCTTATTTTCTCTTATTTTGTCTAATATATTTGGTAATACGAGTGTAATGGTGACTAAAGTGTGTTATTTCATGTCTAGAGGGCTCTAATAATGTTAAAAAACGTATTTAGAAGGTCGTAAACAGGTTTTCTATACTCTAACTGCAAAAATATTCGATTTATAAATAAAGAATCCTACTTCGCGAAAATTAATTTATCACGGTAGAGTCTGGAACGGATTAACCGTGATAAACGAGGGTTCACTGTACCACACTATTAGTAGACTTACTTTGCTCAACTGGAAGAATCCCAGCCCACCTATCATAAGTCAGTGGGTAAATAATGTTCTATACTATTTGAAAATGGAAAAAAAAATCTAATTCTTGCTTTCTGTTAAAAACTTTTTAAAAATATTCCAAGATCCAATTAATAAACTTTTACAGTAATTTTCCCTTATTTGTTGATTTTCAAAGATTTGCTCTTGCTGTTGGTTTGTTAAGTTTGATTTGATCGTATCTACTGTAATTGTTATCTTCTTTGTTGTACAAGTATTATTATGATTATTATTATTATTACTGTCTATAAATAAAAAATATTTAAAATAATAACCCCCGCTGGCACAAAGTAAAACAGCATGTCTTCAGTGAAATAGTTATAAGCCTTTGGGTGATAGCTAATTATTGTAAAGTATTTTAATGGCTCATTTTCTCATTTGAGTTGCACACCTACTTTTGTGATTTTAAGGTTATATCGGAGACCTGCATAGCATAGAACTGGAAAGACAGGCTGTCAGCAAGCTGTCAAGCCTGATGGATACCATTGGAGAGTTCTCAAGAATATAGGGTTTGCTTACGTATACAGCAACATTAATGAATTGTAAGGTATAAAGGTAGCATCAAGATGGTGTGGGTACAACAACTGACAGATAAAAAAAATGCACGTAAACACAAACAAAATTATAATAGATAGGTACATGGAAAGGTAAGTCTGAAGGTTTCTTTAGCACATACCCATATACTGTATGTAATAAAATGACATTTGATAAAATAAATTATTGCCTGTAATTAGACACAGATGTGGACAAATTTGTTGGTATTGTTACAGCTCACTGAAAAAGTGCTGACTGCCTCCTGAAAGTGATTAAATAAAAAGCCATTGTCCAATGTATACCTTTAATATGTTAAGTGTGAAAAGAGACCAAGTGTTGTTTATTCTATAAATATATTTTAAAATGGCCTGAATACATTTGTTGGTACCCCTAGAAAAGATCATAAATAACTGGATTTGAGTGATTTTTTCAAACTAGTTGTTTACTTTAATGAAAAGAAGAGGAGACACTATGAAATAATAATAATAATGAGAAATAATAATACTACTGTTTACAAGACATTTCTGTCCTTTTGATAGTAGAAAAAAGTGCACAGCATCAGCACAGACATACATATTTCTCTCACTTTGTTTTGACAAAATATATGATTGTGCGTCTCTGACTGCATTCTTTCAACTTTGATCTCACAGAGGCGCGGTGGTCTAGTGGTTGGAACTACTAACCCAACAGCTCAGGTCACCCTTTTGGCCACAATAATTGGTCCAGTATAGCTTTAAGACATTTCTCTAACCCTCAAGGACACTTTAAAGATGATTGCACCATTATAATCCAGTCAAATCTAGTTCAGTTAGTCCTTCTTATTCACTTAAAAGCATTTCGCCAAGTTTGACAATATTCACAAACACTTCTGTGATTTCTCCGACTTGAGGTGAAGTGAACACCGTGGTGTTTGCTCATCATTAGTCTCCAATCATGAAATCAGTCATTCATCATATTTAAATGGAGAAAAGTACTCACTCTATTGCTTGGTATCATCAAGTGTCCCACACTGAATATGGACCAGAGAAACCAAAGGAGATCAGAAAGAAAATTTTAGACAAGTATGTTAAAGGCAAAAGCTAGAAGATCATCTCCAAGCAGCTTGATGCTCCTGTGACAACTATTGCAAATATTATTAAGAAGTTTAAGGTCCATGGGACTGTAGCCAACCTATCTGGACATGGCTGTAAGAGGAAAATCAACCCCAGAATGGGCAGAAGGATAGTGAGAACACCAGATGAAAAGCCAAGGACAACTTCCAAAGAGATACAAGCTGAACTCTAAGGTAAAGGTCCATTGGTGTCTGATCATACCATACATCAATTTTTGAGTGACAGGCAAAATGGAAGGAGGACTCCATTGTTGAAAGCAAAGCAATAAAAAGCCAGATTGGAAAGCTGTAAAATGCATATTGACAATCCATAATGCTTCTGGGAGAATACTCTTTGGACAGATGGGACAAAACTGGAGATATCTGGCTAGTCACATCAGCTCTTTGTTCACAGACAAAAAATGAAGCTTTCAAAGAAAAGAAAACCATACCAACTGTGAAACATGGAGGAGGCTCGGTTATATTCAGTGTCTGGCACAGGGTGATTTGAGTCAATGCAAGGAACAATGAAATCTCAAGACTATCAAGACATTCTGGAGCGAAACGTACTGCCCAGTGTCAGAAAGCTCTGTCTCATTTGCAGGTCATGGATCCTCCAACAGGATAATGAGCCAAAACACACAGTGAAAAGCACTCAAGAATAGTGAAGAACAAAATGTTGAACTACTCTGAAGTGGCCTTTTATGAGCCCTATGTTGAATCCCATCAAACATCTATGGAAACAACAGAAACAGAGAAGGCACCCTTCAAACCTGACACAGCTGGATCAGTTCGCTCAAGAACAGTGGGCCAAGCTACCTGTGGAGAGGTGCAGAAGTCTCATTGAGAGTTCCAGAATTCACTTGTTTGCGGTAATTGCATCTAAAGGTTATGCAACAAAATATTTGTTTAATAGTCCCATCATTGCCAATGATATTTGCATTTGTGCTATTATTTGAAATAATCTATTGCAGGGGTGCCAAGACTTTTTCAGCTTGTGAACTACTTTTAAAATGACCTGGTTGAAATGATCTACCTACATTAAAAATGCTATATACTGTATGTATATTGTCAGAGGTGCCAGGGGCGACGACCCGGCCGGGACGCCATGAAGGACTGGAAGAGGGCGTGCGGCCGCCTTGGATCACGTGGGGGATTCCACCCTGGTTGCTTTGGGGGCCACGGGTACAGAGCTTTGAAGCTCCACCCTTTAGGGGCCCGTGGTCACCGCCAGGGGGCGCCCCCATGCCTTTGGAGCCCTGGACCTCAGCACTTCCGCCACACCAGGAAGTGCTGGGGGGAAGAAGAGCAGGGACACCCGGAGTGCTTCCGGGGATGCAGCCGGCACTTCCGCCACACAGGGGCGTGTCGGCGGGTGATTGCTGGAACCCACCTGGAGCGCATCCGGGTGATAATAAAAGGGGCCGCCTCCCTTCATTCGAGGCAAGAGTTGGGAGTGGAGTGGACTGAGCTGGAGAAGAGAGAAGGAGGTGGTCTGAAGAGAAAGGCATTGTGTGGCCAGGACTTTGGGGGTTTGTGGTGCACTTTTGAACTGTATATATTTGTAAATAAACGTGTTTGTGGGTGAAATGAACGTGTCCGCCTGTCTGTGTCTGGGCCAGTCTCTACAATATTCATAGCATTCGGTCTGAATCACAGTCTGATTGTATGGGTGGTTACCTACCAGGTAACGCTTGAGGTTGGTCTGCAAGTCGGCAAGTAGGTAGACGCTAATGTCTGAGGTTCGGAATATATAACACCAAAATATGATTATATAAAGTCAGCAGTGGAATATATAAAGTCACTCCTGAATATATAAAGTCAGCATCGAAATATATAAAGTCAATAAAGCTAAGTCTTGAAACTGTCTGTCAAAGTCTGACAGACAATTTTCAATCTGCTCTGTGCAGCATATGCTGTCAAGTTGCGCACACGCCTTCCATTGTGTCTCCATCTATATATATATATTCATAGCATTCGTAGTCTGAATCACAGTCTGATTGTATGGGTGGTTACCTACCAGGTAACGCTTGAGGTTGGTCTGCAAGTTGGCAAGTAGGTAGACGCTAATGTCCGAGGTTCGGAATATATAACACCAAAATATGATTATATAAAGTCAGCGGTGGAATATATAAAGTCACTCCTGAATATATAAAGTCAGCATCGAAATATATAAAGTCAATAAAGCTAAGTCTTGAAACTGTCTGTCAAAGTCTGACAGACAATTTTCAATCTGCTCTGTGCAGCATATGCTGTCAAGTTGCACACACGCCTTCCATTGTGTCTCCATCTCGGACGCGAGGTTTTGGATGTTCCCCAAATCAAGGCGCTGCAGCTTTGAGGACAGATGTTGCATTTTTCGTTTGAATGCATTAACTGAGCTAATCATATTGACCATGGTTTTCTCTTTTCCTTGCAGCTGTAAATTAAGCTCAGTCAACGTGTTGGTTGGAAAAAAAATGCCAAGTCTAGAGGCCATTGATCTTTATTAAGTTGCTTGTTTTCTGCATGTTTAATGACAAGGTGAAACTCCTTTTTCTCCAGCCAGGGGTCTTGAAATCTCAGCAGGAATTTCTCCCTAGCCATCTGCCTCAACGAAGGCATCTTTTATCATCTCTCCATCTTGGAATGACTTCTTATGCTTATGCTTTTTCTGCCTTTGCTTTTGAGTGAAAAATGACAGCTGTCCGATTAACTGCGATTTTAGTTCCCTCCATTTTCTGTTTCTCAGATCGCTTATCAGAAGGAAGTTAGTTTCGTAGTTTTTATGAACAGTTCGAAAGTGCCTTTCCACATTTTCCTTCTTTGGAATAACAATGATAGATTGACAGATCAGACAAACGCACTTTGATTGTGACATTGTGAGAAAAAATTCCTCTTCCAATTCCACATGTTCAGCCCATAACAATTTTTTTTTTTTAAATCCCTTCTTTAGTCGATATAGATTGGAAGGCTAACTAGATCACTTAGATAGCCGGAGTTTTGCAGTAGCTCGCACGTTTGATCATACGTGTGGTATGACTAGTGTGTTAGAAGAGAAGAGATCTCAGACTGGCCGCCCTGTATGTCAATCAAGTGGCAAATGCCATAGGGAGGATATATGATAGACTAACATTTAAAAAAAAATTTTTTTGAATGCAACGCGATCTACCTGCACTACCTTTCCAATCTACCGGTCGATCACGATTGACACATTGGGCACCCCGATCTGTTGAATCAAAGCTCTAAAGCATGGTCTGATTTATGTTAAATATGGAATAAACAATGATGAGTGACAATTACTTTTGTCAGTTTCAAGTTATTTTAAAGACAATTGTGGGTTCTTCTTTTATAATGGAGGGGTACCAACAAATTTGTCCACATCTGCATCTCATATATAAAGCTGAATGTGTGTTTGTATGTTAGTGTTTGTCCAGTACTCAAATCTACACCATTGAACCTGTCTCTAGAAAATTTAGCAGTTTCCCTGTTTGTACAGGGAAAGGCCATAAGCTATGTTTTGTTCCAAAAATCAGAGGGTGCTCTCACCACAGGCACCACCAGGTACCCCAGTTGTTTTTTTATATGTGGTACGATTTTAAGTCAAATATTACCAAATTAAAGCAGTTTGACATATACCTTGATCCCAGAAGTTTTGTGCAACCACTTGGATGCCTAATAAATAGGATGAATCTGGTTGTTAATTATGAATCTAAAGGTAGTTATACAATAACTGAATCTAAGGGGCCATGAGTTTCTCAGACTTCAGAGCTTGATAATATAGCTACATGAATCAAATCAGCGTTTAGTGCGATTTCTTTATTTTAATTCTATTTCGGTATGCATATGCATTAACATCTCACAATATTTCAAAATGTCAAAAATATGCACAGATTCATACTTCTAAAAAAAGCACATATACACTTATTGACTGCCAGTTCTATGTAATAATATGTAATATTATTATTATTATTATTTATTAGTAGTAGTAGTAGTAGTTCTGGTGTGGTTAAATATTGGGAATATTCCTAATAGATATACAGTATATTGTAAATGTTCCTTCTACTGGCAAAACACTATGCTTGCAAAATATAGGAAGGAAAGGAACAAAAAGTACATGCATGTATCCAAAGTCTGCATCAACCAAATGTCAAAATAAGGATGAAAAAAGATAAAAAAAAAAATTCTCCAAAAAGAAAGTAGTATTATAACAAAAGTAAAACAACAAATTTGCCCCTCAAGAAACTAAACAAGGATGTTCAGTGTAAAGAGAGTCTCTGTGAAGCCGAGTGCTGTGCTTTCTGGGATTTGGAAGACCACCTGTATATGGCTCACATAGTTCATTAAATGTTGAGTTTGCGAGCATGTGAAAATAAAGTAAAACAATATAACAGGGATAGTGAGACTTGGGCAGTTGTAGCGAGTCTGAGTGTGTTTGTAAATCATGGTCTGTATTAAAAAAAAATGCTCCCACCCTAGGTGACTGCCTAGTTAGCCTAAATGGCAGAGCCAGCCCTGTACTTAGTGAACATATCTTGATGGGGACTACACAGCAGAAACATTATAACTAACCTTCTTTATGTTTTCAGAGTGAGAATAACCTTTACCTGTTTCCTTCAGTAAGTACAGTATTTTTAAAAAACATCACATTCTCAAATACACATGTGTATACTTGTTGTAGTTATTTCCTTTTTCTTTCTTTTATAAACCATTTTGGAAAATATATGTTTAGTTATCTGCATTACAAATAAGGTCTTTAAAAAGTCATGAACCACCTGAGGGAAGTTGTTCATTCTTTTTTCTTTTCATTGTTAACATACTGGGTGGAGCTGGCAGTTGAAATTAGTTGCTACCAAAACTAAAATAAAAATGACATTTTAATTTTTTCAGCCGAAAGGTGTGTCTTGAAAGGTCTATTTAAACAAACAAAAACATTCCATGTTGCAGCTTAATTAAATGATGTAAAAACTGTTTCAGTTCACACAGGGGAGTCAGTACACCTACAATTTCTGCCACTATGATGTCATTCTACCTGCAAATTAACCACATTAACTTACGAGTCTCCTTTAAAGTATTCATATTAACTAATTATTATAACAGATGAAATTTCAAAAAGGTAGCACAGCAGCAAAGTTTACTAAATCCTCCTGAAACAGCAAACCTTTTACATCAGAGTGCAGCAATAATCCCCCTCCAATCTGCAAGATTTAATACAAGATGTTCACATTCTTATAATTAGTTGATATATTTTGTCCATCGAAGGTAAGTCCTGCATTTCAAGAAATATTTTACTAATTTCTTTGTCAAATGTTTCCTATTCTATCTATCCTATTGATATTTTTCTGTCACTTTTATCTAGTAAATCATATGGTAGTAAATATTTGTTTCAACAATTGTATCATTAGCAAGTGAATTGACCTGCTCAGGAGGGCACAGACAGACATTACTGATTATAAAACTGGATGTATTAGCCATTATGGCACCATGCGGCCTGCCTCAGGGTGTACATAGCTGCATTAACTTATGAGGATCCTTAATGACGATCACTGAACAATTCCTTTCAACACAGACTATATGACTCAGTGGTTTTATAGTCCCCTTTCTGAAGACTTGTACATCACTCTGGATAAAAAGCATGTGAAAACCAGTTCAGATGTTCACTCATGAAAGTTTACCAGCAGTCACATTCAAATAAAGCTTTAAAATGCATAACTACTCTTTTGGATTCCAATCAAAGTCTAATTTGAATCATTTATGCCAACTGTCCCAAAATCTGATTCAACTCCTATGACTTAAAAGACGATGTTTACAAATGGGTATTCTTTTAACTTATATTTACAGTTATAAATCTTGTATTGTATTTTGTTGTTCTGAAATATATTCTAGTTTGCCGTGTCAAGTGTCTTATGATGATGGTCTCTGTCAAGGGTACCATATTAAATAAAGAATGATCAAGTGTTTGAATACATGTATAGTAATAAAGTAATCCATTAATTCCACATATGAACGTAGTGTAACATGCAAGTGTCAGATGTTAATAATCAGTTCATCTTTATCAAAATTGAGCATACTGGGGCTTGAAAGACTCCCATCTTCCATTTTTCAACTTGGAGAATACAGAACTATAAGGCACAAAGCTATTCAAGATAAGGAAGACAACAAGGAAAAAATAAGATAAATAAAGACAGATATCCTGGCATCAGATATGAATATAAAAAAGAAGGGAATGTACAGGGGAGTTGACTTAAAAGAAGTCGTGGAAGACATCAAAGCATCCTGAGTAAGTTCAGCAGGCTTCAGTTTTTCACAGTATTTTACAATTCCGGAAGTGCCAAATCTAAACTGCACAATTGAGCCTTTGGGAAACAAACAGCTAAGAGACTAAGATTTAGTAGGTTGTGCAACGAGGTTTTGGGATAACAAGAAGAATGGTTTCAGAATCTCGCCAGTGCCTTATTGGTTTATGTAGAACTGAGAGAGCTAGCAGCTGAAAGTTTTGTAGCAGAGTATGACGACAATTTGATATTGGCAGGGATACCTACAAAGAAGAACACAATGGGTAACACTTTATAATAACTGCACACTATGAAGCATTAGTTAAGCATG
>JANRMT010062789.1:21364774-21381636 GCA_026402145.1 Polypterus bichir lapradei
CATGCTTAACTAATGCTTCATAGTGTGCAGTTATTATAAAGTGTTACTGAACAATGTGTTAATCATGTTTGGTTCTGGAGATTTATTTTAAACTTCTCAATTTTAAACTTTAATGTGATTTTCAGCTGTCTTTTGAGAAGAACTCTAGAATTAACTGAATTGAACTATTGTGGCATAGTGGTGAAGTGGTTAATATTTCTGTTTTACTGCTCCGAAGTCAAGGGGGGTCAGTAACATCCTGACCTGTGTGGAATATTAAGTTCTCCCTGTGTATCCTTGTTTTCTTTAGTTTCTTCAATGATTACAAAATATGCACATTAAGTAAATTACTGTCTCTTGAGTTTACAGATGATGAGGAAGTATAGCTGTGTGAATGAGTGCTCTCTGCTATAGACTGCAGTCATGTGACCGTTTTATTTCTCTCTTACACAACGCAATGCTGGGATAGGTACTGGCCCCCCACAAACCTGTCTGTACTGGAACAAACAAGTTTAGAAAACGAGATCGCTAAATTGAAGATCATGGAAAAAAGACTTACCGTTATCTCCACCTAAGAGCTGCTGAAGGTAGGTTGGAGCATTACTACATCGTACTAAGACAGGTGATATTAGACTTGTTTTACATGTGGTATTAAATTAGTTTCAATTACTGCCAAGTTGTGACTATTCTCAAAGTTGTTTAAAGCTAATTAAAGAGGAAAATGGGATAGGCTTAAGATTTAGTGAGGAAGCTGGAGACTACACATAAAGCACTTTGCCTAAAATAAGGTTTCTTCAACATGCAGCATGATGTTACTAAATTAGTGTTTACTAAAGAAGCTGATCTTTGTAAAGATGAAAGTACACCAACACTAAATTTCCAGCTCTTAATTTTCCCAGGGTACTTAGCATGTACGTTACCTTGTTGGTTTAAAGCATAAAACGTCTGGCGTGAAAAGGCACATTATTAAAAAAAAAGCTGAACCTGCTCCCTTTGCCATTTCTTTCATAATTACATTAAAAATTCCAGCTCATCCAGTTCCATTTTATAGAATGTTCCAGGCTTCAAAACGTGCATTGTGTTTACATATCCTAAAGATGGTGTGTTATTTTGTGCCAACCTGAAACTCGAGCACTTGGCTATTTGTTCTTCTTACCGTCTACATAATGATCTTTCTGTGCTATTAACTAGATAAACATGTCTGTACTCTTAATGGCGACAAACAACAATACTTTTCAGAGTCAGACACTGGTTGCCAGGCTTTGTTTTTCACAGTGTACTTATGTGTGACACACAACAAAGCTGTGTTGCTTTTATTGTGCAACAATTGAACTGAGAAGGGTGTCTGCCATTTGAAAAGGATAAGAAAATAAATAGAGAATGCCTCACTCTGGTCGTTGCTTTGGGTGTTTTGCTGTTTCATAAATAAGGCGATGGAATTACTTTGGAATGTCAAGGAAGCATGGGTAGGGCAGGACAGGGTGGGTCACAGCAGCCTGGTCACAGTGAAACATGATCTGGACATTGTTACCTTTAGAAATGTCACAAAGCCGACTGCGTTCCAGTCTCCCCTAAATATGTTTGCCTGCAGGAACCCCATAGGCACAAAAAGTTACATATGTTACTTTTTTTTTCCTTGTGCAGAATGTTTTGGTAAGATAATCATTTTTAAAACATCCACCTAGCCATTTTCCAAACCCACTTTATCCTGAGCAGTTTTTGAGAAAGATGGAGCTCATCTCAGCACGCATAGGGCAAGACAACACCAGCATTTATTTCAAAGGCACGTTTTCTTACACAGGATGTAGTTTAAAGTGCTTTACAAGATGTTAAAAAAATCAATACACACATAAGAGATGTTTACAACTTTTTTGGTATCCTTACAGTTCATTTAAAGAGTGCTATGTGCCTCCTGAAAAGTGATTAAATGAAAATCAATTGTCCTATGTATACCTGCAGGCCTTTGATATGTCATGGAGTAAGGTATAGTAAGTCTGAAAGGAGATCAACTGTTTCTCATTCTACAGAGATATTCTAAAATGCCCTGGACACATTTGTTGGTACCTCTAGAAAACATCACAAATAATTGGATTTGGGTGATTTTTCAAATTGCTGTTTTTTTTAATTTGTATCACACATCTCCAATCTTTCACTCAATCATTTGGCCGATTTAAATGGGGAAAAGTACTTTGGTGTCAACATGTGTCCCACACTGAAGATGCACCAGAGAAAGCAAAGGAGAGAGTTGTCTGAGGAGATAACAAAGAACATTGTAGAAAATCATGTTAAAGCAAAGACATGTAAGACCCTCTCCAAGAAACCTAATGTTTCTGTGACAACAGCTGCAAATATTATTAAGAACTTTAAAAACCATGGGACTGTAGCCAACCTCCCTGGGTGCAGTTCCGCAAGAAGAAAATCGACCCCAGAATTGGCAGAAGGATAGTCAGAATGTAAAAGCCAAGGACAACTTCCAAAGAGATACAAGCTGAACTCCAATATTAAGGTTCTTCAGTGTCTGATTACACCATTTGTTACCTTTTGACTGACTGTGGGTTCAATAGAAGACCTAGGAGGGCACCAGTAAAAAGGACAGACTGGAATTTGCTATTTGTCTTTGGACAGATTAGACAAGACTGGAGCTAGTTGGCAAGTCACATCCACTCTATGTCCATAGATGAAAAGAACACCATACCTACTGTGAAGCATGGTGGAGGCTCTGTTATGTTTGGTGCTGCTTCACAGCATCTGGCATGGCTGTGTCTTGAGAAACAGAACAGTGAAATCTCAAGACTATCGAGACATTCTGGAGTGAAATGTACTGCCCTGTGTCAGAGGGCTCTGTCTCGATCTCAGGACATGGATCTTGCAACAGGATAATGAGCCAAAACACACAGCTAAAAGCTCCCAAGAATAGCTAACAACTTTTCTGGACTATTCTGAAGTGGCCTTCTATGAGCCCTGATTTGAATCCTATCAAACATCTATGGAAACAACTGAAATATGCAGTCTGGAGAAGAAACCTTCCAAACTTGACACAACTGGATCAGTTTCTTCAGGAACAGTGGGTCAAACTACCTGTTGACAGGTGCAGAAGTCTCATAGAGAGCTCCAGGAATTGATTGTTTGCAGTGATTGCCTCTAAAAGTTCTGCAACAAAATATTTGGTTATAAGTCCAATAATTTGTGTTGATACCATTTTCATTTGTGTTATTATTTGAAATACTCTGTTGAATCAAAACTCTAAAGCAAAGTCTGATTTTTGTTGAATGTGAAACAAACAACGTGTGCCAATGGTTTTTGTCACCTTCAAGTTATTTCAGAGACAATTGAGGTTTTTCTTTTTCCATGGGCAGTACCAACAAATTTGCTTACATCTGCATAAAACAGATAAAGGATTAATAGAGAATTAAGATAATTAATATTTAAGTCTGTGGGCTATGGCCGGCCGTTCATCCCGACCAATACCCCCACGCCGCTAGATGGAGGTGCCCTGAATTCCAGCAGGGCATCATGGATATTAGAGTTTTCCTTCACAGCCCTGCTGGATACCATGGGGGCCACAAGGGGACGCTGCAGGGAGGCTCAGAGACTTGTATTTGCCCTAAAACCCGGAGGTACGTCTTGGTCACAGGGACAGAGGGAATGACGTACTTCTGGGATGAAAAAGAAGAGCTTTTGATCTGACCTGGAAGTGCTAGGAAGTCACATGGACTGAGGGTTCAGCAGCACTTCCGGGTCAAGGACTATAAAGGACTCTGGGAAATCCCAGACAAACAAGCTGAGCTGGGTGGCAGGGTGGCAACGCGTCTGGGAGAGAGGAGAATTATTGTTATTGTGGATTTGTTTATAATTTATGAGTATTGTGAAGAAGAAGGTGCTTTGTGCACTTTATTATTATAATGAATTCAACTTTTGGACTTTTAACTGGTGTCTGACGTTTGATCCGAGGGTTCAAGGGAGCGATAGCGCCCCCTATCTGTCACAAGTCTCTAAAGATAAGTCAGATGATAATGTCAGAAGGCTTGAGAGAACAGAAAAAATAATTTAAAAAATCCAGATAAGCTGAAGAAAAAAACAAAATCTGCAGGAGTTCAAGATCAAATGACCACCCAGCTCCCACTGGGCATTCTACCTAACATAAACGTTCTTAACTAGTTCTTTATTATTTTTAGGGACTTTAGGTCTTCTAGGAACTCATTTTCATTCAAAGTGACTTTGATCAGGTGGTGGTGATGCAAAACGTCATCATAGAAAAATGAAAAAGAAAGCAAAGTACAGATTAGTAACAAGTGCAAATTAACTGAAGAATGATATTTCTCTTCATGGGTAGTTTTGTAGAAGTAGAACTATACTTCCGACTATACTTCCTTAGAAGGTTGGCGTCCTTCAACATCTGCAGTAAGATGCTGCAGATGTTCTACCAGACGGTTGTGGCGAGTGCCCTCTTCTACGCGGTGGTGTGCTGGGGAGGCAGCATAAAGATGAAGGACGCCTCATGCCTGGACAAACTTGTTAGGAAGGCAGGCTCTATTGTAGGAATGATGCTGGACAGTTTAACATCTGTAGCAGAGCGACGGGCGCTGAGCAGACTCCTGTCAATCATGGAAAATCCACTGCATCCACTGAACAGGATCATCTCCAGACAGAGGAGCAGCTTCAGCGACAGACTGCTGTCACCGTCCTGCTCCACTTAGCGACTCTTCAATTCCACCCGGGGGAGTAAACGCTAACATTATTCAAAGTTATTGTCTGCTTTTACATGCATTTTTATTACTCTTTAATTTAATATTGTTTTTTGTATCAGTATACTGCTGCTGGATTATGTGAATTTCCCCTTGGGATTAATAAAGTATCTATCTAACTAAAATGTATCTATGAAAAAGCCAAATTAAAAAAGTGGATTTTTACGAGTTTTTAAAATGACCTGCAATGTTACCCTGGCAAGCATTTATTGGTAAATTCATTTTGGTACAAACCAGCAAAAGGCCACCTCACCGCTATATTTATGCTTAGCTCTTGGAATAGTCTGCAGAGCACCATTAGAGCATCTAATGTTATGACTTGGAATGTAGAAGGACAGACATTCCAAATATTCAAAGGAGCAAAATGTTTTTAAAGCTTTATATACCATTGATTTTACTTTAAAATAAATTCTATAGGACACAAGTAACCAATGTAATGATGCTAAGGTTGGTGAGATGTGCTCAGATTTTCTTTCTTAGGAAGATCAGTTAGGAGTGCATTAGAGTAATCTAGTGTCCTTAAAACAAAAGGAGTGCATTCATTTCTCAGAAACTTCCAGTGTTATAAGAGGACTAACTTTTGAAATCTTCCTTAATCGGAAAAATGCAGACCTAGTCCTAGTCATTATCTAATTCTTCCATGTGAAGCTTGAAAACCATGAGGACTGATTTAGATCATTTATGTTAGGTACAAAGCCCAAAGGGGCCGAGTGGTCTCAGAACGTCTAAAGAATTTTTTTTTTTCTCCAGCCCTCTGAAGGTTTTTTTTTTGTTTGTTTTTTCTGTCCTCTTGGACATCGGACTTTACTTTATTCTTTGTTACTTAGTATTGCCTAATCTTATTTTTATATTTTGTGCTATATAAATAAATGTTGTTGTTGTGGTGTGGTTAAATGTGAGATTTAAAGTATGGGTGAGAGTCCATGATTACATCTAAATTCCTTACTTCTGCCTTGACTTTTAATGCTTAATTTCTAAGACCTTCACTGTTTCCACTTTTACCAACAACTAAGATTTCTAATTTTTTTCCCCCTTTTTTACCTTGAGGAAATTACTACTCATTCATTCGGAGATAAAAATAAGACACTGGATCAAACAGCCATGGTCATCAGGTGTCATAGATAAGTATGGTGGTCTGTCATCTGCACATCTCTGGTAGTTTGTAGATTGAAAATAACAATGGGCCCAGAATAGATCCTTGTGGTACTCCATATACAACTTAATGGATACCTAATCTACAATCACCAAAGTTAACAAAGACGTTTCTGCCAGATAAGACTCAAACTAATTTAAGACAATGCCAGAAAGGACCCACCCATTAAGATATTTTTAAAGAATAATGTGGTCTATGGTGTCAAATGCTGCACTAGGAGAGGAACAGTCCACAGACAGATTGCCAGTCCATTGCAGAGTAAACACACACAAAGGCCAATTTATCACCACCTAACCTGCATGTCTTTGGACTGTGGGGGGAAACTGGAGCACCTGGAGGAAACACACATGGACACAGTGAGAACATTCACACTCCATGCAGGGAAGACCCCGGATGTGAACCTGGGTCTTCTTACTGTATGGCAGAAGTGCTTCCACTGTGTTGCCCATTTTCAAAAACTATCTGAAGCAAGGTATTGTCCAATATTTATTTATTTTGATTTGCATGTTTAAGCAAATGTAGCATGGTATCATAGTAGTTTTGCACAGCTGTTTAGAAAATGTGGATTTGAATCCTAGCCTACCCATGTCCGTGTGGAGTGGAGTATTAACATCCTCTTAGTGAGGTGGGTATTTTTCTCACTTTTGACAAGCTAAAAGTCTATTTTGTAGTCCATTCATTTTTGAAAGTCTATTTTCCCAGTTGTAAGTCAAACAGAGTCAAAATGTATTATTCAATACTCCAGTATCAGACAGAATAATTTATTCAAATACACTGCCAACTGTCCCAACCAGTTCCTGGATGCTTAATAAACTGAAGCTTTTGCTGAATGTGTGACAGTATGAAAAACAAGAATTATGCAACAAACTGCACAATACAATTCACACCAAACTGAGCAACATGTTTGAAAAGGACCCGATTACTTAAATATTAAACACGGCAAAATCGTTGACTTTGAACAAATGTCAGCTAAAGATAATTACATAGTAAGAATATATCAAAATACCAAACATAGCAGTTGTGTTTAAAGCTGAAATCATAGTCATCATCAGTTCTTCTGTCTTGTGAAATGTAAACATTCATGTGTATTGAGAAACATGAAGAAAATACAGATGGGAAAATGCACCTTCAGAATACAAAGACATTAAACAACATTCTTGGTAGCAATACCAACAGGAACTTATTATTATTATTATTATTATTATTAATAATAATAATAATATTAATAATAATAATAATAATAATAATAATAATAATAATATTACTAAGCACACTAGTCCATCACTCAAAGTTCTTGCACAGGAAGAATCTATAACCACTTACCTATAGAAAAGCAAGATTTTGGAGTTTGGGAAAAAAGAAGATTCTTAGCACGAAATCTACAATACAAGACATAGGACGAAAATGAACATTCCACACAGAAACCAATCAAGCAAAGAACTTATTTTTGAGTACCACATTGCCAGTATACTTCATTTTTTAAAGGTAGTCATGGTCAGGGACCAAATTAGGCCGAAGTGGGTGACCCTGGAAGGGAGGCCAATATTAACTTGTTCTAGTAGGAATGTCAAGCTAGTATTTTGGGCAGTAGGGGATGTAAAATTAAATTGATTTTCATCCTCAAAGGCAACAGCAAAGAGAAATATATACATAATAAAACAAGCAACAAGCCCCCTAAACACACATAAGAACTTCTGGCTTGGATACTGGAGAACTGCTGCAATCAATAACAGCACTATAGGTGGCAGAAAGATTGTCAGACCTGTCCTATTCATCCTAGGTGTTTTGGTACCTCCCTGTCTTTACAAAACATGTGATGGGCTGTCTAGTATATAAGGCAGTGTCAGAGGGGAACAGCTAGTATAAAACAAACACAGGGACATGGCCAGACAAGATCCTAAAAAATGAAGACAAGTACATGCTTCTGTGATGATGTAAATTGCCATGCCAATGCACAAGCAAGGGTGTCACCAGACAAGGCAGAATGCCATATTAGCAGGGGATTGATAGAAGAACTGGGGTAATTCTTCAGACTGTCAGGTCAGGTTAGGGAGCATGCACTGATACAGTGTGTTGCCACCCCCACCACATGACGAAACAGCTCGGGATTCTGGCAAGAACCGTGGACCCAGAGACAACATTCTAGCCAGAGGATCAGCTTTAAACAGCTGCTTAAAGTAACCAGACCAGCAGGTCACAATAGCAGCATCATCTGTAAGGACCGTTCCATCACACACCCTGACCGCAGCTCTCCAAGGAACAGATTTGGATGTGCATAATGCTTTGATTCCTCTGAAGCAGGACATAGGTCACTAGACTATACCTGTAGATGGTGTGTCACTTGCTCACAGATTCCTTTAACAAAACCCTCCTTATCTGACCTCAGAGCCATCTCAGTTCCCGTTGCAGGCTGGAGTTGCCATCAAGCCATGTGCTTCGACTCCTCTTGATAATATCCAGGGTACCCTATGAGATGAAACACATCCTTCTGGGAGCACTGGTAACACCAACACAGCCCTCGGCAACCTTCGTGATCTTGTCACAGAAGGTCTATTACAACACAATAGGATCAGCAGCCACACCCAAGTCTGTAAGTTCCTCACCCAAATTGTGTGTAAACTCATTTGAAACAGCCTGATCTTGGAGTCTGGCCAGGTCTGGTCTCATTCTCCTAGTAGGTGGTATTCTACTGGACCAAAGCTGGATCTTCAGAGTAGCAAGAACGAGTCTGTGGTCTCAATTCATAGACTGAGCACTTCTGTAGACCCTGCAGTTTTGTAAGAGCCTCTAGCGTCTGCCCCTGAGGATGTGATCGATATCCTTCACTGCACCACCAGTATTGGAGTACTAAGTCCAGCAATAAGTCTCAAGGCCCTGAAACCAGGATCCAACCATCTGCAGCTCCTAACCTTTTGCAAAGTCAAGGAATATGGAGCCACTTTCACCACAGTCACTAGACCCATGGGGACCGGCACAATCCTCATAGCCATCCCTGTCAGTGCCAGTTGTGCACTGAAATCACCCATGACCAGGGGAGTGTCATCTCGCGGGCACCCATCAACCTACGAACAAAACTGAGAATAAACTGTCTCCCTTAATGACACATCATTCACTATAGTCGGTACATACTCTGAGACAACAGACAAGGCACTCAGAGAGTGCCGTAATCCGAGTCTCATAATACGTTCATTGAAAGGAGTGACATTGCATGCCATCGGAAGGAGCTAATCTGCTACAGCAACAACTACTCCCCGAGTATGACATTCATCAGAGTGACCAGGCCAATAAAAGGTGTACCCACCTACAGAGATTTGGCCAGTCCCAGGTCTGCACACCTCAGAGTGTGTTGCCACTGAAATGTGAAGTTTACAAAGTTCATCTTCTTCTAAAAACAGAGGAAGATGATCATCATGCCGAAGAGACAAGATGTTCTATGTGCCTACCTGGATGGGCCGCCTCAAATTGGAACTCAAATGGTGCCATGCAGCGGGCAACACCTCAGCACCACACCAGGTCCAATTCCCAACAGGCCTGACCCCACTGACTCTCTGCCGGTTTTGATTCTTCCGGGGATGAGGCACCCTGACGGCTTTCCTCCATCCCCTTCATAATGAGAGCAGCCATGGCAGAGCTACTCCCGCGTAGAGCAGAAATGAATCCTGTCTGTCATTTCAGAGCTGCGTGAAATGTTTTATGGTGGCTAGAGTGCCAATCCTGCCACCGACCCCCCCAAGTTTTCCTTGCAAGTTGAAGGACCATTTAACATCACACCCAGGACCAAGACTTTTAGAAGAAAGAATTAGTATCATAAATAAAAAAGGTTAGACTTTCCTACATATTAAAAGCATGCAGTCCAAAAAAGAACAAAAGTATTTGGATTTTTAATTAGGAACTGAAGATATTTTAGAATTAAGTGAGAGAAACAGAAAGCGAAGCAACACCTGCTTAGGCTTGTTTGTTTAACTCTGTGTATGTGTAATTTTCTCTCTTTCATGTATTTGTAAGTCTTCTTTATTTATTTAGATTATATACAAATGACTTTTACACCTCTTTGTCTTATTGCTGTTATTCTGAAAAAAGATGGGATGCTACAAGAACACTTCTGCTTAAAGTATTAATGTTCTTCTTGCATCTAATGTTTCCTTTCTTTTCTTTTCATGTTTGAAGCAATCAGTCATGGATTAAAATATTGTATTGTAATTTGGTTGTGAGGGGCAGAATTTCTTCTCAGTTTTTGAAACAAATTTTAGGTTAATTCTGCACAAAATCTTATCTTTTAGAAACCATGTATGTTGTGCATCTATCACTAGGAATTTTAATTTGTTTATTATTTTTGTTGGGCGGCACGGTGGTGCAGTGGGTAGCGCTGCTGCCTTGCAGTTAGGAGACCCGGGTTGGCTTCCCAGGTCCCCCCCTGTGTGGAGTTTGCATGTTCTCCCCGTGTCTGCGTCGGTTTCTTCCCACAGTCCTAAGACATGCAGGTTAGGTGCATTGGCGATCCTAAATTGTCCCTGGTGTGTGTTTTCTGCAGTGGGCTGGCGCCCTGCCCGAGGTTTGTTTCCTGCCTTGCACCATGTGTTGGCTGGGATTGGCTCCAGCAGACCCTCGTGACCCTGTAGTTAGGATGCAACGGGTTGGATGGATGGATTATTATTTTTGTTAATGTTATGCCCACCGAGAAGTCTGACTCAATCGTCAGGTGTTTAGAGATGATGCTGTCCTTCATTCAAAGGAGCACAACTGTTCAGTTCAGCTGGCTAACATTAATCTCCCCAGCTGACTGTATTTTGTGTTTGAAGTGAGGTCAATAGTACAGACCAGTAAACTTTAATGCTTCTGGTACAATAAGTGATCAGTATTATAGGTTGTGGCTGCAGGTGGGTTTATAAATACCTTAAACAACTATAGTATCCAAATCAATGTACTGTACTATATTTAATGGACTGATACAGGCAATAAGCTTTATACACTTTACACGTGCTAAAGGGATCAATAAAAATAGTTACAATACAAATATATGCTTGAAGAAAAATTCTGTGCATCTCCTCTGCGTTTGATTTGAAACGTTTTGTTAATCTCCCAAGGTGATATTGTCTTTTTGCATGACCTTTGGAGGTCACAGCGCAGGGTCAGCCTCTAGTGGCGTTTTTATTAACCTCATTAATGTGCATTTTGAAATTGCGAAGCAAAACAACAGTAATACAGAATGTGAGTTTTGAAAAATCAATCTCATAATTCTCCAAAAAGTTTATATGGTTGCTTGAGGTGGTTTCTCAGGTGACTCGACAAAGCAATAATTCACAAAACTGCAAAACATTTTTTTTCCGCATTTAGCTTACATGACACGAATACAGAGGCATCATGAGTACTACCAGGTGACACAACACAAATGTCCCTGATCATTAATCTGTCGTCAACGACTGCCCACAGATCAACAGATATCCAGCATTTCCTGTTACATAATCCCAATACCCGTCTCTTGGTGCACGATGACCGATATGTGAGCCGTCGATTGCACCGTACACCTGAGGTATTTTGTGTGCCTCGTAATTGCACTACAGAATCTGCCATGCCTCTTTCACGTCAGGTAAAGTGATCTATTGTCTGATTAGTTTGGAGCATATTGCCTGACACACCCCATACTGTATACACACCTGTGAATGGTGGTCTTGCTCACACTAAAAGTCTCGGTAACAGTCCTGTATTCTGCACAGGTAGCCAGTTTATAAAGCCGATGGTTGTGCTCTTCTTGGTTGGGACTGGCACCCTTGTGTATGCTACAGCAGGGGACACAAGAGGGCCTATTGCATTGCATAATTCGAAGAATGCTGACCTGCTCATCCTAAAATTTTGTACCCAGTAAAATCCTGAATACGTTGCCTCTGCCAAGTACAGTGTAGGGACTTTGCCTTCACTTTATTATATTCACTCGTTCTCGTTGCCTTTGATTACAAACGAACCTGGCAACTGTAGACGCAATTGAAATAACAGAACCAACACACATCATATCAGTTGCCATTTTTAATTTAATAGATGATAAAACAAACTTTATTTGCATAAAATCACTCAGTGGAAACACAGACAATTTGCATCTGTGTTTTGTCGATTTTTCAGAAGTGTCACTTCTATTTTGACGATAACTGCAATTTAAATGCAGCTATTATACAGCATCCCTGGAGCAATTTTCACATTAAAGGCCTTACTCAAGGGCCCAACGGAGTACCATCTTTTCTGGCTTTAACGGGATTGGAACTGGCATCCTCCCAGATACCAGCCACTGAGTCACTACTGTAATACAATTTAAATACAAACATTGTAAATAGAGCATGTGATGCAAAAGCAGGATGAATTCTCACAACACTGAATGCTACCTAAAATAACTACGGATGTATAAATGTGTCTATGATCTGAGAAGAAACAGTGCTATCATGTCAGCAATTAGAACAGAAAAGGAAGCTAAAGGTGCATTGCTCTGAGACTTGCCATGAGCAAAATGAGGAAAGCATGGAATCACATCTTAATGCTTTCACAGTATCAATACATTTGATATTGTGGTATTGAATCTATCGATTTTCTGAACCACATATTCAATGAAGCTTTTCTGAAATCCAAGGCCTTAGCCAGGGCAAAGCAAGAGCCAGCTCTAAGGGGAGTACTAATTCAAATCATTTCAATTTATTTTTCTATAGCCCTATTCAGTGAGTGCAGGCTCATAATGCTATAACAGGCTCCCAAGTAAAACACAATTACAAAATACTAATTACATAATGCACACACATTAAGATCGTACAGATTAGTTTAAACACACAGTAAAACAAAGCCATTTCAAACTGAGTGACGTGAAAGGATTCTAACAACATACTATATGTTCACTAATATTATTTGAAAACAAAAACTCTTAAATCAGTAGCATCCCTGAAGGAAATTGACCTTTGTGGGGTCTCCTGTTGACTAAAATGCAAAGTCAGACACAGTCACAAATCAGGAAATCAGGGAACAATGCCTGCCAACTTCCTCCTGGGCAATATTCAGTGCAGCCTATAAGAGAACAGAATATTGGATTATAAGGCTCCCTGTATTTGTTGTATCTTTCCCGCACACATCCAAAAATAATTACCACCAGTCCAACTTAGATTAGCAAATAACCTAAATTGGTGTATTTGTCTTGGGGTGGAAAGCAAACTCCTCAGAGGAAACATAATGTGAACACAAGTGAGCAGCACAAAAACAACTCCAGTCAGGAAATGTACTGGGGACAAAGAGCTGTGACGTGTACAATAGTACACAGTATTCAACATTTTTTACCACAGTGATGGAAATGTTATTTTTCTTTTAAATTATCCCTACCCTACACTGCTCCTTGATACTCCAAGAAGGCAGCTCAACGACCTTTCTGTACTATGAGATGTCACACATGTACGATTAGGAGGCAGTCAAAGAGCCTAAAGGTGAGCAAAACATCGCGAGATAAGGGGTTGTCACGTGGTACTTACCTAAACTCTCTTTTGCCAACAGAAAACAAGAAGAGAAATAATCCCACAACTTCCGGGTTTCAAAATGGCCGCGAAGACGTCACTTCCAGCCAACATTGATGACGTCACTTCCGGCACCTACAAACCACCTCACTTCCAGCTCCTCAAAATGACGCCGTTTCCGGTTCCTGTTGCAACGTCACCATTTTTGCCAACCATTTCCTGTCACCTGTTTTCTGTTCTATATAACCACCATTTTGTTACAGTAAAGTTGTTCATTGTGCTTTCAAGACTTTGTATCATCGCATTTTTTTCATTATTGTCTGTACGACAATATATGGGGATGGTCCCCAAATCTCTATTCTGGTATTTGTGACGTTCTTTCTACCACAGAGATCATGAAGTTTCTCCAGCTCCATGATCCAAATATCAAAGGTGCAGTAGATTATCCATCCATCCATCGTCCAACCCGCTATATCCTAACTACAGGGTCACGGGGGTCTGCTGGAGCCAGTCCCAGCCAACACAGGGTGCAAGGCAGGAAACAAACCCCAGGCAGGGTGCCAGCCCACCGCAGGGCACACACACACTAGGATCACCAATGCACCTAACCTGCATGTCTTTGGACTGTGGGAGGAAACCCATGCAGACGCAGGGAGAACATGCAAACTCCACACAGGAAGGACCCGGGAAGCAAACTCGGGTCTCCTAACTGTGAGACAGCAGCGCTACCCACTGCGCCACTGTGCCGCCTGCAGTAGATTATTTGAAGTATTACTTTAATTATTGATTAACTTTCAACTTCTGAAAAGAGCAAGTATAGAAAACTTTTCCACTTAAATGAACAAGTCTGAAGTACATGTATTATAACCAAAATAACTTGCAGTACCCAGAAACACCAGCTAAGAATGTGTCAGGATTAAAAATTCTGAAAGAAAAACTAATAGCCATTACTAACCCAATCCAGACATAATAATTCTGCTTTAATATGACCGATTCATACACTGTTAAAAGGCGGGCAGTTAATATTGCAAACATGGAGGCCTAATTCCTGTTGAATTAGATGTGGAACAACGCAGGAGCAGGTTCATATTTGAGTGATTCATTGGGTGACCTTGAGCCAGCTTGTTAAGTTATAGGATGTGTTGCAATTCGATTTAAAAACCATTATATGAAATACCTCTTTTTAGGATGCATGGCAAAGAAATGAGGCCACATATACATATAAAAATGATCCATCCATCCATTATCCATCCCGCTATATCCTAACTACAGGGTCAGAGGTATCTGCTGGAGCCAATCCCAGCCAACACAGTGTGCAAGGCAGGAAACAAACCCCGGGCAGGGCGCCAGCGCACCGCAGGGCACACACACACCAAGCACAATTTAGAATCGCCAATGCACCTAACCTGCATGTCTTTGGACTGTTGGAGGAAACCAGAGCACCAGGAGGAAACCCACGCAGACACGGGGAGAACATGCAAACTCCACACAGGGAGGACCCGGGAAGCGAACCCGGGTCTCCTAACTGCGAGGCACAGCGCCACCGTGCCACCCTATAAAAATGATCTCCATTCAAACTAACATTTTCACATCATTTACAAAAGTGTTTCTGCCCACACTCAAATAACCGAAAATGCATGCGACATTGCTGTTTGACTACAGTGGACCTGCATGCACCAGGAGAACAAGAAAAGCAATTGTCTTGTTTGAAGTGATGGTTATACAGCTGGCCATGGGATTTATCACAATACTTTAATGACTGTCAGAGTATTTGCCTTTTCTAAATGTACACAGCATTCAAGTGTACAAAACACACTTTAGATGCATACATATAAGAAACACAAGCTCCATGAAAAACAACCCCTAACCAAATTAAAACTGTTGAATTTAATTCAAGGGACATTATGCTACTGTATATGATGCACTAGTAAGACCGCATCTGGAGTATTGTGTGCAGTTGTAGTCACCATGGTACAAGGAAGACATAGCAACACTTGAAGCTGTGCAAAGGAGAAAACCAAGTGTATCCAAGGACTGAAGGGCATGTCCTACTCTGACAGGCTAGTGGAATTAAGCCTGTTCAGTCTCGAGCAGAGGACTCTGCGTGAGGACCTAACCCAGGTATTTAAAATTCTCAAAGGTATTGACCCAGCAACATAAGGGTGAATCACATACTTGAGAACATCAGCGGAAATTTAAGAAGCACTTCACTAAAGAGTTGTGGGACGCTAGAACAAACTACGAGACATGGAGATGAAGCAGAAACCTTGACAACCTTTCGTAAGAATTTGGATGAAATATCGGGACAGCTTAGCTATTAGCTAAACAAACAGTCTTGATGGACTGAATGGTCTCCTCTCGTCTGTCAAATTTCTTATGTTCTTATGTTTGCAATGTTGGAATATAGTTTTCTTCTGTCAAATGTGACCAATCAGGAAATTAGACATTCTAATAAGCTAAAAAGGGCCACCTCATATTAAGTACAAACCAATCAGAGCACAATTAGACATTGCGTTAAAAGTCTACATTTTTGCCCGTCCATACTGCAAGCTGAACCAGCATTTTCAGAAATATATAGCTATGCATTGTGTTTTCAAAAGTCTCCATTTAAGGGGGTTAAAAATGATGGGGTACTGTGGACAAAAAGTGAAAACAGAGACTAATGTCAGTGTGTTTAATATAAATTATAGTGTGGATGTAGAGAGTCCATCCATCCATCCATTATCCAACCCGCTATATCCTAACTACAGGGTCATGGGGGTCTGCTGGAGCCAATCCCAGCCAACACAGGGCACAAGGCAGGAAACGAACCCCGGGCAGGGCGCTAGCCCACTGCAGTGTAGAGAGTCTATTCTCAGAAAACAATACTCTAAAAAGTGTTGCTGATTCGCCATTTATTGGACTTGTTAAACAAGTCAAGCATTCCTGCACTAAATGCATACATCCCAAGTCTGCCTTCCTCTGCTCTTTATTAATACAGGTCTAGCCATAACTATGAGTCTTTCAGACCCAATTACATACTGACATCGCTCACAAAGAAAAGGGAATTCAAGCAGCACATGAATCTACAGAATCTACAGTGTTCACCCTGCTACCTAACAAACACTTTATAGATGTCACAATACTGCATCACTTTAAGGTAACTGAAAAATGATGTACTTAAGATTGGCTTCACTCTTAGTGCCTGGCGCAGACTGTTCTCTACCCGTGACTGGACCAAGGCCTTCATATTTAATGCTTCTCAGCAAAGCAAATACACATGTAGCCTAACTCAATGGGTGAAAGATAATGATTCCATTTTGGTCTTGGTGGCTAGTACCATTGTATTCTGCTCTGCAAAGAGCCATTACATTTGTTGAGCACTGTTATAGTACTAAACTCAATGAGGCAGGCAGGAAGAGATTTAAACCCTTTTGGAAACAGCACAAATGCAGTCAAGTTGGATGAGAGTGGTAGAGCTCAAATAGATAGATAGATAGATAGATAGATAGATAGATAGATAGATAGATA
>JANRMT010062789.1:21381646-21393904 GCA_026402145.1 Polypterus bichir lapradei
ATAGATAGATAGATAGATAGATAGATAGATAGATAGATAGATAGATAGATAGATAGATAGATAGATAGATAGATAGATACTTTATTAATCTCAAGGGGAAATTCACATAATCCAGTAGCAGTATACTGATACAAAAAACAATATTAAATTAAAGAGTAATAAAAATGCATGTAAAAGCTGACAATAACTTTGAGTAATGTTAGCATTTACTCCCCAGGGTGGAACTGAAGAGTCGCATAGTGTGGAGGAGGAACGATCTCCTCAGTCTGTCAGTGGAGCAGGTCGGTGACAGCAGTCTGTTGCTGAAGCTGCTCCTCTGTCTGGAGATGATCCTGTTCAGTTGATGCTGTGAATTCTTCATGATTGACAGGAGTTTGCTTATCGCCCGTCGCTCTGCCACAGATGTCACTGTCCAGTTTCATTACTACAATAGAGGCTGCCTTCCTAACAAGTTTGTCCAGGCATGAGACGTCCTTCTTCTTTATGTTGCCTCCCCAGCACACCACCACGTAGAAGAGGGCACTTGCCACAACCGTCTGGTAGAACATCTGCAGCATCTTATTGCAGATGTTGAAGGACGCCACCCTTCTAAGGAAGTATAGTCGGCTCTGACCTTTCTTACACAGAGCATCAGTATTGGCAGTCCAGTCCAATTTGTCATCCAGCTGCACTCCCAGGTATTTATAGGTCTGTACCCTCTGCACAGTCACCTCTGATGATCACAGGGTCCTCCTAAAATCCACCACCAACTCCTTGGTTTTGCTGGTGTTCAGGTGTAAGTGGTTTGAGTCGCACCATTTAACAAAGTCCTTGATTAGGCTCCTATACTCCTCCTCCTGCCCACTCAAATAATCAGTAATTGGAGATTGGAGATCACTACACTATTATAATATAAGCTTTCATAAAAAGTGTTTTACAAGTTGTGAATGGAATGACAGTTTTGTTCTAGATGGAATTTGCTGAAACTCTCAGCCCTAATTACTAGCAATACATAATACATATACTAATATTGGAAAGCACTATTCATTTAATCTGTTATTTACATGAAACCTCTAATTCTGTCATCCAATTAATCTGTCTATCGATCCATTTTCTAACCCACTTATCCAATTCAGGATCACAGGGCCTGGAGTTTATTCCTGGATTTGTTTCATCTTTGCACCTTGCTGGGATAATTCTTTGATAAATACAATATATACAGACACCGCATACAAAGCACCGTTTTGGACTAAACATATGACTTCTCACAAAGGCTTTTGCATATATTAGTTTTCCTTACTTCTACTTACTTCCTATTTTAATGACATTCATAAATGCTATAAGATATTACTATGCTATAAATTTTGAAATGCTGACTCAACATGGTTTGTCTGCAACTGAGACCCAGTCCAGCTGTAAGAAAAGCATAGCAACGTCAAATGGAGGTCAAATGAAATGTATTTATCCATTACAATAAATCAGCCTAAAGTGTTAAATCAACTACTATTAGAGCTCAGATTGTCATAAAAAAGTTTGACATGAGTTGTTTTCAGAAACAATAAATTAAAGAACTCATGTGAAAGATAATAAAATCTTATAGAAATGTTTTAAAAAGTAAGATTTTAGACCTTCAACAACAGTTGTACCAATAATCCATCCATTTATTAATCTTATAGGTTTATGTGGAACTGAAGGTTGACCTGACAACAAAAGGTTGCTGGCCAGTATGAGGTGCCAATTCAGCACAACTAATCCTCAAATACAAATGCCAACACTAACTCCCACTGGACGAATAAACCTAACCAGAACATCATTGGAATATGGAAGGAAAACTAAAAAAACGCATGTAGGTAAGAATGTCCACATTCTGCACAGATAAGGCCCAGCCCAAAATCTGAACCCAGTCTTCAAACATGATGCAAGAGAGAAAGGTCTTTAGTTTTTAAACTTGTTCTTTAATTCAATATTTGCCAACCTAGTGTGGCAAACCTGGATGGTCCTGGAGCCCTAGAGGACAGCACTTCCGCCACACCAGGAAGTACAGCCGAACCAGGAACTGAGTACGCCCAGAGTGCTTCTGGGTGCAAGGGCAGCACTTCCTCCACACCAGGAAGTACAGCCGAACCAGGAACGGAGTACGCCCAGAGTGCTTCTGGGTGCAAGGGCAGCACTTCCTCCACACCAGGAAGTACAGCCGAACCAGGAACTGAGTACGCCCAGAGTGCTTCTGGGTGCAAGGGCAGCACTTCGGGTGCAAGGGCAGCACTTCCGCTGCCAGAAGACCATTACAGAGCACCTGGAGCACATCCAGGGCGAAATAAAAAGGGCCGCCTCACTCCATTCAAGGAGCCGGAGTTGAGTGGAAGAGGATGGAGTTTGCGAGAGGAGTGGACGCGGCTGAAGGAAGGAAAAGGACTGAGCGTAGTGTGGTGATTTGGGCACTGTGTTATTGTTGTGTGTTACACAATAAAGGGTGCATGTAAAGTTTAACTTTACTTTTATGCACCAATGATATGAAGACTGAAACAGACTACTAACCACCAAGTTCTCTCTTGAGCAAGAAACCATAAATATAACAGTCATATATATGTACAACCTAAATATCACACAAACAGTGGGAATGGTAAAACATACCAAATGTGAACAACCCTAAAATGGTATCTGTATCATTAATTCTCAGTCCATCAGTACTGCTAAGACTGTCCTATTTGTTATTGCTAACAAGACAGAGACCATAACTGAAATTTTTTAAGGATTTTAAGTCAGTAGTTTAGTAGCCTCAGCAATAATGAAACAGTAGTGTTTCTGCAGTCTTATCATACTGAACTGAGATGTTCATATGTAGGTTCCATCAGATCTGCTGTAATAAAAGACCTCCATTAGAACAACTGCAGTATTTATCTACGCTGTTATTTAAAGGAAAATTCCCTGACAGTTTGCTGCGTAATGCTGCTGCTATGCTTACTAGTAAGGGTTAATGGGTGAGGAGTTAGAGCTCTTATTTGTATTAGGTTGGTCAGTGTTGGTGGGTGGCACGGTGGGTAGCACTGCTGCCTCGCAGTTAGGAGACCTGGGTTCGCTTCCCGGATCCTCCCTGCGTGGAGTTTACATGTTCTCCCCGTGTCTGCGTGGGTTTCCTCCCACAGTCCAAAGACATGCAGGTTAGGTGCATTGGCGATTCTAAATTGTCCCTAGTGTGTGCTTGGTGTGCGGGTGTGTGTCCTGCGGTGGGTTGGCGCCCTGCCCGGGATCGGTTCCTGCCTTGCACCCTGTGTTGGCTGGGATTGGCTCCAGCAGACCCCCGTGATCCTGTGTTCGGATTCAACGGGTTGGAAAATGGATGGATGGATGGATGGTCGGTCAGTGCGGGCACAGACTTTCTTCATTTTAAAACCATGAGTCGGCCAGTCATTATGTGAGTGAAAGTTTGGATGAAGTTATTAGCCTTACTGTAAAATCTGGAATCAGAATTGCTGAACATATCATAGAACAGAAAAGAAAACAGGGCGAGCCCAGTACAGCTTTAACTGAGGCAAAAGACGTGCGAGTTCTAACAGAATCAGAGACAATAAGTGTGAGTTTGAAAGGATGTAAACATAGAGCAATGGAGTCATTAGTTCTGGAGGCTCGGGGCACATAGTTGCTAATTGTCCTAAGCTGCAGGAAAACTAAATTACCCAGCTTATGTCAGGATTGGTAGGGTGGACCTATAGTCAAATTCTTGTTGAAAATTCCTCACTGGTATCTGTAAGAAATACTGTACGAGTTTCCTACCCTGGAGGATTATGACATTTTGCCAATTAAAGCACATGCTGACTCCATTTTATTACTGTATATTAGACATATACAGTAGAAATGACAGACCTGTGTGCGTGTGTCTGTGTGTGTATGGAGCAGCCTGACTTGCTCACACTCAACCACAGCCACCAGATGACGCATGCATGCACTTATAAATTTTTTGTTTGCATGCTTCTCAGTTCTCTCTATGGAAGACCTGTGTGCAGCAAACACCGCCTCGCAACATTGACGTCATGTATGCTAATGACAAAGATGAAGAGACAATGTCAAAACAAAACAAACACTGCAGCTCAACAACGTACAAATGAAGCACCTCAACAGTGGAGGGCAAGGCTTGACGTTTTCCCTAAATACCTTGTCTATCTGGAATAGTTTCTTGAGACAAAGATTAATAGGACTCATATGCCAGTGATACAGCTAAGGTATGGTATCACCAGTGTCTTCATTATGAAAGCCAGTGGGGCAGCAAGCACAGGTGGGTCCACATCCTCTGCCCTGGGTGGCAGTTCTTAAGAGTTAGCGGACACCTCCCAAGTTTACAGATATAGTAAAACTGCTAGGGAGCCTTTGGGTTGTTTTTTTGTCCTGAAGACCACACGTAGCGAGTATGTATATGTTTCAGCTTAAATTGCATAAACACGTTGTCTTTTGCCAAAACTAAATTACAAGAGATGACCTTGAAAACTCTGTCGGTTGTTTGAAAGGCCTGTGTGCAGTATAACTGATTTACTGAATTACAAGGCACCCTTGTCAAAGGGTGACTCAGGTAGTGCATCTGGGGGCAGTGACAAAATAACTAAACAAGGATTACAAAAAATAAAGATCTTGGGAAGAATACAAAACGATTCCTGAAAGGCTGATTAAGACATTTTAAGGCTAATTAACAAGTGTATAGTTTGTTGTTAACACCTAAACACTGCAGAAATCAAGAGTTCCCTACAATGAGGACAATGCCGGCTTTGCAGGAGTTGTAGTAGTCAATGTTTGTTAACTCCTCCACTCTTCCCAGGCAAGCTTTGTCAACCTCTCCCAACTCTGACACCCCTGGATAAGGTGAAGTAGCTGTTTTTATGCCAGACTGGGAGCATTTCTAGTGCCAGATCATTGCACTCAGAAAGCACGTAAGCATGAGGCAGAACCGCCACAAAACAAAGGTGTCCTCTCTCCCAGCAGTGTCATCTTCCAACAGGGCCGCCCTCCAGAACTACAATTCCCATGTGGTCCTGCAGCTTTTTTTTTTTTACCGGACCCATACCTGAGGAGCACTGCCACTTGGCATACTGGGGGGGGGGGGGGTGGGCTCCCTTTGTTCATTTGTTACTCTCACTTTCCAAATGAGCGAGGAAATGGTGCCTATTCTGCCTGGGATGCACATCCTTCAGTGTTGTTGTCCTTCCCTTGTTAAGACCTCCCAGCAGATTATGAACATGCCATGCACTCCAAAAGGGGTACTTATCTTTCCATAATGTCAGTTATATTGGCTTCCCACAACAGCCTCAGCTAGAAAAGGGAACAATAAACATCTGTGTCGGGATACTCCTCCATCGCCTTGGACTGTCCATTACAGTGGCGTCCCGGCCAGGTAATGGAGTATAGTTCATCCCAGCCCAGAAGCCATCCCCTCCATGACAATGGGTTTTTGATCAGATCAGACAAATGCGGAAATTTTTGGACAAAATCTGGAAATGCAGCATTGCAAATCTCTCACTATTACTGTTCAGCCTGATGATAGCAGCACTAATACCAAAACAGAGTGGGAAGTTTGACAAGGAAAACATAAGTGCAGCAATATACAGGCAAATTTTGCTCCATATACTTAAATACCATATGTATAAACGAGTTTGGGGGGTGGATGGAAATAGATGGAAAAAAAACAACAAGGTAAAAGCAGCTTTATAGTTCGTGCCTAGTGACGCCAATAATGTATAAATATCACATTGCCACTGCATACAGTAGCTGGCTTAAGCCTGTAACACATGTCAAAGATACAGACACAGAAAACTAGTTAATTTAAATGTTTTCAGTTTTTGATTTTTTTTTTTTAGCATTTTAAGAATATTTAACCAATAAAATAGATTTAATATTTTATAAATATTTTACTATAACAAATCTCAAATCTGCTTAATCCAATTCATGATCACACAGGGACAAAGCTTATCCTGGCAAGATGCCATTTGTAATATTGCATAGATAAAAAAAAGGCCCTGCCTTTCACCCAGTGGTGCGGGGATACAGTGACTTCATATTAAATTATGCAGAAATTAAAATTGTTTAGCCTGAAGAAATCCGGTATACAAGTTGCCAACAAAATTAATTTCAAGAAATATACCTGCTCTTGCAATCGCAAAACAATTCAGCAGATGGCAGCATGAGACCAGAGTTTGCTAAAACCTGTTAATTGTACTTCTGCAGCATTCTGCGAGTTAGATGAATTAGCAAATTACTTAACGTCTTCCAGCAAGTGCTCTCAGTTTTTCCTCAAACTTAGATGCATTTTCCAGCATACAGTACCTTTAAAGACTGCCTCAAAGCGATTATATACACGTTTCTCCGGGTCTTTATTATCCTGCCGCAGCTTCTCGTTTGTCTCAAGCATACCATATTTCTTTCTTTCTTTCTATCTTTCTGGAGCTCCTTTATGTCTTGAGCGGTGGACGTGACCATAGCACTGATCATTACCTTCAGCTTGGACAGATCGTTTCGGCCTTCGTGCTCCGCAGGTGAAGTAACAAGCCCTGTTAAAGCCGATGCTCCCGACTCACGAGGAATAGATGAAAACGCGGAAGGTAAGGCGATTTCCAGTTTCAATTGATCTTCTGGAATCGATGAGCTATCGTGACCTGCATCACTTGTGCATTCGCTCCCACTTGGAGACGATGAAGTGGTCCGGGGACCCAGGAGATCTGTGATTTCGCCTGTCTGCTCCGGGTCAGTCTCTGTAAGGCCTTACCTTGAGGTTGAACTTGGACTTGATGCCTGTCTAGGCTTTGGTATAGTTTTGGGTTTTTTTTCCGTTTTTTACTGCTCATGTTTATGTATGCTTGCATAAGAGGTGTGGCAGAAAAGTAATGAGACTGGCAACACTGCAAGCGATCTGGCAACGCTGCGCTGTTGTCCTTGATAGAGCACGTGTATCAGTACCCTCCCATAGCTCAGTGCGAGTTTCAACTCCTTCCGTTAACTACGTGATTTTTGTGACTGCTATTAGCGAAGTTGTGTTTTTGGTTGTGCGTCACGCAAAATGGAACAGCGGAATTTGGAGCAACGTTGTGCCATTAAATTTTGTGCTAAGCTTGGAGAATCGGCAAGTGTGACGTTTGAAAAGTTAAAACAGGCCTATGGGGAACATTCTTTATCCCGAGCTCAAGTTTTTCAGGGAGGCCTTCAACTTCGAAAAGCAATGAAAACATCGAACGTGTGAACACTCTTGTGAGATCAGACCGTCGTTTAACATTAAGAATGTTGAGTGAACAATTAAATTTGAACAGATTTACCGTTCATCAAATTTTGACTGAACATTTGCACATGTGAAAGGTCTGTGCCAAAATGGTGCCGGAAAACCTCACAATTGAGCTGAAGGACAATCGAAAAAACGCATTCCTGTGGTTCCCCAGCCCCCTTATTCACCTGACCTCAGTCCGTGTGACTTTTTCCTTTTTCCTAAACTGAAAAATGTCCTCAAAGGACGTCATTTCGGGACTTTAGAAAACATCCAAAAGAGTGTAACGGACATGCTGAAGACCATACCGGTTGAAGACTTCCAGCGCTGCTACCAACAGTGGGAACAACGTCTCCATCGGTGTGTAGCTGCCCAAGGGAACCACTTTGAAGGGGATAACATTGATGTTTGAAAAAAATAAAAACTTTGGTAAATAAAAAATCAGTCTCATTACTTTTCTGCCACACCTCGTATACTGTAATAGAACCTCCTCGAGTTGGGTAAATACAGGATACCTCAGGATGATAAAAATAAGAGAAATTTCCACTTCAGACATCCATCTCCCGTAACTGACGAGACCAACTCCCAGATGAATTAGCAAATTGCGGTCCGCTGGTGGAGGCTCAAGCTATTCACTCGTTACTAGATGACTGTGGGTAAGTAGACCACCCGTGGACCGCTTGGTTACATAGATGTGCAAAATTAAACTTAAAAAACTTTTAATTATGAATAGTGCTTTTAATTTGTATTCCTTACCACAAAAAATAATTATAATGTTTCCATCACGTCACATTTAAGAACAAAATTGAAAAAAAATGTAATTAAAATTATACAATTTATTAATGCATACAGTATTGTTCTAAATGAATTTAACATGTAAACATTTAGTCAATCTAATATTCTTAAATATGTAGTGCATGTAAAGAAAGCAACAATACATATTTACTGGCTTACATATAACTTCTCCTGTTCTGTCAATTCTTAGTTTTTTTTTGTTTTTATTCAAAAATTAATTTGGTGGCCTGTCATTTGCACACTTTTTCTGATGCCTCACTATGATTCATCCAGCAGTAGGCCTCCATCATATGGACACCCCAACGTCCCTGGTACTTTCTTTCCATGGTCTTGATATCCTGATGGAGTCTTTCACCCTGCTCTCACTCGCCACGGCAAGATTTTCAAGGAAAAATTCAAATGAGAATCCAAAAAGTAAAGTTTGAGACTCATGTTGCAACCCAATTTCTTAAACCTTTAACTAATACATTGTTTCACAATCTAGTTTATGAAGCTCAAAATCTGTTTGTGTGTGAATATGCCCAGTATACAAATATACACCATTGGACCATTCTCTGCAAATATTTGCATGGCTCCCTCATTTGACCAGGGTAAGACCATAGACTATGTTCTGACTGACAGTTTTGACCTGATTTATCAATATTTCAGGGTTTAAAATTGTAGCTCTGCTAATGTTCACTTGACTGTAATATAATTTAATGGGATACATGAACACCACCACTGACTCATGGACAGACAAGTGAAGATGGGCACTGTACCGGATGGGAAAAAAGAGGTGCCATCATGTTTGCTATGGAAACTGAGGTGTCAAATAGAAGGAAAGAGGTTGGTACAGCACAAAGAATACATACATTCGCAAGAGCGCTTTAAAGGTTGAGTGTGGGTGCCATAAGCAGCCCCTGAGGATGTAGCTAAGTAATCTATCTAGTCTGCTTATCACTTCTGATATTACACCCAGAAGAAACACGCAGTAATATATCTATTTAAATTATGTCACACCCACCCAATACAGTAGACAAGTGGATTGTTGCAAGACAGTGAAAGTCACCAGAAGAGGTGGTGGAGGGGGTTATTCTTAAAGAAGTCCCAGTACTCACTGGTATGCTAAGAAACTCCATGTTGAAACTGGAAGAGGTGCTGCACTCAAGAACCGACTGTTACCTAAAAACAAACATCTGTCCATCTGTGGACCCCAGAAGTCGGGCCTGCTCCATTTAAATATTAGTGACTTTATATATAAACCTGTGGTACAATCTGAGCTGTTTTGACCCCATCTTACTCCCACCTATAACCCTGTTGTTGGTTTTGATGGTTATATATTGTAAGCTGGAAGGGTGATCACACCCCAAGAGGACACAGACACCCCTGGGAATACCCCTGAAACACAGTCTACCTTCACATTGCTCCTTACCCTTCTCACTTGCGCTATAACGCGTGATAAACCTTTCGCACGGTACTCCGCTAACGTAAAAGCCTTGTGCGGTGCCTGTCAGTTTTGGAATTGATTGTTTTGCTTTTATCTCTCTCTGACATCCTCTGCTCCTAGTGGAACTGTCATCTCTGACTTGTCATGGAGCACGTTTAAGCTCTTGAAAAAGAAACAAGTGTTTGTTTGCAGTGTTTGAATAAAATTCCTGTTTTATACAACCTCCTGTGTCTCTGTGCAAATTCTGTGCCACAAGCGTGACAATATATACTGGCTAACATAGCTGAAATACCCGGCGTCCCCCAGGAGGAAGATAAAGTGTTTTTTTTAATTGTTTGAGAAAAATATAATAAAAAAAAACACAACTTTTAAAATAAAAATATATTAACAAACAATGAAGGCTCACTGATGTGCTTGTCCTGCAGTCTTGTATGCATGTTATCATCCAGTTGACGCTCAGAACTGGCCAACTCTATTTAACAAACTCAAACATAAAGAATGCTGGCTGTCATCCTCTGGCGATAGTTCCAAGTGTCAACTGAATGATCACATGCATACAAGACCGCAAGATCACCCCCCACCCTACCCAGAAGGGGGATGGGTTAGAGTTGATTTCACCTTAGTCGACCAATGAGAAACATGTGTATCAACTCTCATGAAAATCGCTCCAGCCGTTCGGAAGTAATGCTAGAACATACATTCATAAACACACACATACATTGACTTTTATATATATAGATGGTGTTTATCATGGCTGCCACAAGTTCCCAGCATTCTTTTGATTCATCCTCTGAGCAGGTACTCAGAAATAAACTCGACGCGTTTGCAAGTTGCAGTACCAGCACCACGTCGGGGGGCGCAGTGTGATCAAGTTGGAATGGACGTCAGAGTCTCTGTTTACTATCAACATGCGACAGAAAGCTGCTTTGAGGATCCTACGGGATCGATGTGCCTGCTTCGAAGTTTGATGTGGTGAAGCAAAATGGCGACATACAGATGCATTTGTGGTGTTTTTATATTCAAGCGTCGCATATTCCCGATTGTAATGACATGATACATTTTAAAGTCTCACATACCATCTTTTGTGCCATCTTTTTTTTTTTTTTTTGCGCCTTCACAACAGCAATAAAATGTACAGCACTGTATTTAAGCCACAGAGAAAAAAAATAAGAACACAGTGAAAAGGAGAATTTTGTGATTAAAGTGGAAATTTCAGCTTTAATCTCGAAAAGTCCACTTTAACCTCGTAGTTTACTTTATCATTTAAGTAGACCGTCGTAAACGTCATCTTAAAACCGACCCAGTTGTTAATCACTTCCTGCTGCTGGGGCTTCCTCCTGACCTGACAGCAGCAGTCGCCACACAGAACACGTCACATTTCTGATATTCCGGCTCTCTGCACATTTAGAATCCTTAGATTTATACTTGGTATCACTTTCATGATGAAATGCATTAAAGTATTTATGTTACATTTTACAGATAAATTGTTAATTTCATTTAAATAATGAACACACATGTTGTGGTGACACGGTGGCGGAGCGGTAGCACTGCTGTCTCGCAGGGAGTCACGTCTCTGGTGTTCCCTGCCTGGAGTTTACATGTTTTCCTGCTGGGTTTCCACACTGAGCTCCAGTTTCCTTCCAACCATATGCAGGTTTGGGGATTTGGTGACGTTAAAGTGATGCCAGTGTATCTGTGTGCTTGTCTTCACCTTGCAATGAGCTGATGCCTCATCCAGGGATTGTTTCTACATCATTCCCAATGTTAGCTGGAATGGGCACATCCTTGGACTGATGGATGTAATCATTAAACATCCATCCTTTGAGATATTGTGGTAAGGTGTCCTCAGAATTTAACGAGTGTTTCAGGCAATTCACAACACAGCAAAGCCGAACCTGTTCTCACCGTGATGATATCTTGCACTGCCACCTGCTGGAATCTTCCAGATTTACATAAAATATTTGCACAGTAAACAGTACGATGTTTGTGTAGCAGTAGTGTCTGCTGGAGTGAAGTATAAACCCGGCCTTACAACTACAAACAGCGAAAACAAACATCACGCAAAGGTTCTCATGAGCCAGAGCCTCAAACTGCAAGTTATAAACCATCTTGGGGGAAAATGACAGTAAGACATGTTTAAACAAAGATAATGACTTATTCCTGATCTTTCTTTAGCCAGGCAGAGCTTTACTCAAAGTACTGTCGATGAGTTTGGCATCTGAAAGCAATTAATTAACTGTTATACTATAATGCTAATTTATGCAGATGTACAAAAGGAACAAAGCACGCATCTGGACTGAAATTTCAACCTTCATTACCTAAATCTATACTAATAAAAGGCAAAGCCCTCACTCACTCACTAACTGACTGACTGACTGACTGACTGACTCATCACTAATTCTCCAACTTCCCGTGTGGGTAGAAGGCTGAAATTTGGCAGGCTCATTCCTTACAGCTTACTTACAAAAGTTGGGCAGGTTTCATTTTGAAATTCTACGCATAATGGTCATAACTAGAAGCTATTTTTCTCCATTTACTGTAATGGAGTTCAGCTTGAGGGGCGGAGTTTCGTGTGACATCATCACGCCTCTCACGTAATCACGCATTACGTAGAAAACCAGGAAGAGCTACAAAACGCGCTGAAGAAAACATGCATTATATAATTAAGAAGGCAGCGAAACAATTAGAAGTGAGCGAGTGACATATAAAACCATATTCAGCGGCTCACGTGAACTGACGCAGTGCGCAGACAAAAAGTAACAGTTCCAAAGAGTGCTGAACAAAAACTGAATTACACTGCTACGCTCAAATAGATAAACCA
>JANRMT010062789.1:21394897-21406312 GCA_026402145.1 Polypterus bichir lapradei
AACACACTACTTCTCCGCTGCCAAGCGTGGTTATTTTGCTATATATATATATATATATAGATATATATATATATATATATAGATATATATAGATATAGATATGGGAACAACACTCATATCAATGACAAAACAATTACATTAGCAATCATGTTACGTTATTTTTCCTTTTCTTTTTCATACCTTCTTTAACACACTACTTCTCCGCTGCGAAGCGCTGGTATTCTGCTAGTAATGTTCATATAAGGAAAACAAAATAACACAATAACAAGAAATCATTACCAACTATGAGATGTTTATGTTGAAGCTTTGTAACTTCTGAGGCCTCACTTGAATACTATATTCAGTTTTAGTCTCAGTATTACAAAAAAAGTTTGGATAAAGTTGTTAGTCTTGCTGTAAAATCTGGAACCTGAATTGATTTATGGCAGCATGGTGGTGCAGTGGTAGCGCTGCTCTCTGCATGGAGTTTGCATGTTCTCCCCATGTCTGCATGGGTTTCTTCCCACAGTCCAAAGACATGCAGGTTAGGTGCATTGGTGAACCTAAATTGTCCCTAGTGGGTGAGTGTGTGTGTGCCCTGCAGTGGGCTGGTGCCCTACCTGGGGTTTGTTTCCTGCCTTGAGCCCTGTGTTGGCTAGGATTGGCTCCAGCAGACCCCCGTGACCCTGTGTTAGGATATAGCAGGTTGGAAAATGACAGACTGACTGAATTGTTTTAAAAAAGCAAAATTCTGAAAACTAGTCTTGTTTTCATTTTTTTATTCCCCATTTTTATTTTTTCTGGTTTTTACACTTTTTTTTTTTAAATTTTTGTTGGAAACTTTTACTTTTTTCTTAATACAGAGTGATCCAGATCTAATTATGCAGATCCAGATTGTCTGGATGACTGATTTATGCGGGGACGATTCTTCATGTTGTTAGTTCGCACCCTTATCGTGATTTTCTATGTAATAAACTTAAAAAGTTATAGCATAATGAAAATTGCATAATTAGATCTTGACCACCCTATAGTTTTCATTAATGAGAAAAAGCACTGAACATCGGTTTGGTTTGTCATTTTGTCATTAAGCGTTATTTCAGTGGCTTCTGCCACCTCATGAATCATTTCTGGTAAATCAGCATTATCACTGCCAACTGGTACTTCATTTTCTGCAGTCGCAGGAGGCTTCTGTGTGGACGTGGTAGGGACAGAGTTCTGGTCAGACTCTTTGAACACTAATGTGTCTGTCCTTCTCTGTTAGTTTGAGTCCATGAGTTTCTCTTCCAGAAACTTTTTACTTTTAATATTCCATTAAAAAAAAATAAAACAACTACATTTGCAGTCAGGTTCAGAGGGCACCCTATAGCCACCGGGTCCTTGGGCATTAGATTAATACAACCTTAACATGTCAGTCATAATCAAAAGAAGAATTCAAATTATTAGACAAAGTGGTGCAGCAGATAGAACTGTAGCAGTCTGGTGGTGCATTACAGAATATCAGACTTGGTGTTTTGCTCATCAGATATTCAACTTCTCAACCACCAAAAGAATCTCTCACTCACCTCCCAGTTTCTCCATTTCTCCCTCTCTAAACCTCTGGCAAAAGTACCTATCTCTCAGACGTTCCAGGGTGTTGTACCATTATGGATTAGGTGAGAACTTAAGTAAAATCACACCTTTTATTGGCTAACTAGAAAAATTACAATATACAAGCTTTCGAGGCAACTCAGGCCCCTTCTTCAGACGAGATGTAATTTGTGTATTATAGAGCAGCATGTTATTAGAGTGGAAACGCTTTCTATTTACATAAGCAAATTCATTCTCTGAAGGTACCTTTATAGCGTAGCGACGGCACCAAGCGCCACAATGGGTAGATTTTCTCCTCTTTACTTGGAGGTGACTTGCTAATCCTTAAAAGGACTGCTTGCCCTTTGCTGCACTAGTTGGAAGAAGCACCTGCAACTGTGCGGAGTTGCCGTTTTTATAAGCTTTCCTGCTATAGATGATGAAATGCCAGCTCATTCTTTTGCCGATTCATCCCTGGCTGATGCAGCTTGTCCAGCGTTGTTGCAATAGCAATGTGCATGGAGATTACCACACCGATTGCATTTTATTGCTAACTAGAAAGATTACAATATGCAAGCTTTTGAAGCAACACACTTTTTACTACATCAGAAGTTCCAGAATTACAGGCAGGCTTAAGAACACATGTAAATATCCTTAGGACAAATTCACTAGATTTCCAGGTATTCCTGCATTTCTGAACACACCTTTATATAAAATAAAGGCCAGGTAGCCTGCTTTTCAAACACAGTAGTGTCCCTCCAGTTCTCATAGTAATTTGGAGAAACATAAAATAAACTTTAATTGAATTTAGCTTTTTTAATGATGCTGACACAATGAATGAGATCAATTGAGCTAAAAAATGTTTTCCTGCTTATTTTCATTTTTTGTTCTCCGCATCGGATGTATTTCAGTTCAGTGTCCAGCAATAGAGAGTCAGCATCCATGGGTTCCACTTGCTCAGGTACCACTTTTCCATCATTGCAATGGCTGCACCAAGATTAGCTCCAAGTGTAAATGCAGAAAATTAATCCTTAGCAACATGTTAAATGTGATGGTTTTGTATGCTTAAAAGAGTGCTGTCCGCCAGTTAGAAGTAATTTGGTGCTCTGTAGTTGCCAAGAAGATTTGCCACAGTATACTTGAATGTTTTTCATGTGATTTCCTCAACTCTCACTAGCAGATCTTTCAACCACTGGTCATTGAGGTCTGAATTTGACCAACAAAAATGTCTTCCTTCATCTTGGCATCAAGTCTTTGTAAAAATATGTCTCAGATATCAAAATCCTTCACCTTCTTTGTTCACCCAAACAACATTTTTCATCAGTACAGGTTTTATATGAAGAGGAGGCAAAAATATCTTTTTTTGGTTTGATAAGCAGTTTATGTGCCTTACATTTCTCTCCTGGAACCAAATGCTTATGGAATGGCGAGTTCTTTTTCATGCAATGAGACTCTTTAGCTTTAGCATGGCTGGCCCATTCGCCTATGAACCAATAAGACTTGGTACAAGCAAGCTGCATTCTTACTTTTAGATCAACACAGATCTTCCAGTTGTTGTTGTTGTTTTACTATAAATGTATACTTTGTAAGAAGTGGATTCTAGGAGTCACTGCTGCCCCCATTTAACCCCAACAGACAGACACATGAACACAGGTTAAAAGCACCAAGAAGTTACTTTTTATTCTTCTTTCTTCTTGTACAGTGTCCTGAGCACCACAGCCACAAATACACAATTCGACTCACTCTCTTTCTCCATCACAACTCCCAGCAAACCCTGTCCTACCCCTCCTGACTCCAGCTCGCTTGCTGGGTCTCCAGAAGTCCTTTAAATAGTCCTTGACCCGGAAGTGCTGGCAAGTCACGTGGGAAGAAGAACAGAATCACTTCCGGGTCAGATGGAGAATCCCAAATTCTTTACTCAGCCCGGAAGTACTTTGGGGCTTTCGTCCTCATGACTTCCTAGTACTTCCGGGCTGCAAGGGAAGCATGACTCCCCAGGTCCTTTCACAGCTCCCCCTGGTGGCATCCACGGCACCCAACAGGGCCCAAGTCCCAGGATGCCCTGTGGGAATCCGGGGCACCGCTACACTCCAGGGGAGCTGCCATCTAGCGTTTTGGGGGAGGCAGTGTACTGGAAAAGCTGTCTTCCTCCATCCTTACATCTCAGGGGCTTCCCGGCCGTCCACCACAACTTACAATGCGAGATGAAATCACGAAAAAATGTAAAACAATAAAACAGTTAAAGGTGATTTTTGTGATCAATAGGTCAAAAGCCACACGATGCATCAAAACTGTTCATGAAGCAAAATTTTCACTCTCTGGTGTTGTAAGGGACCATACTGCCCCTAGTGACCCCTGTTCAGTAGCCATGTGTGGGGTCAAACCTTATTAGGTCTCTCCCTTATTGTGCTCCCCTCACATCAGTTATAATGTAGCAGGGCTCAAATGGGACAAACCTACTGTGAAGAAAAGCTCCCTCATAACCAGAGGTGGGTAGTAACGAGTTACATTTACTCCGTTAAAATTTACTTGAGTAACTTTTCTGAAAAATTGTACTTCTACGAGTAGTTTTACTGCACCATACTTTTTACTTTTACTTGAGTACATTTGTGAAGAAGAAACGCTACTCTTACTCCGCTATATTGGGCAACACTTTTCATTTACACATTTATATACGCTATATTTTAGTTGGAGAGAAGCCGCCAGTGGATCTACTGAATGACTGCTTCACCAATCAGACATAGCAACCATAATCACATGACACCGTTTCACCAATCAGACGTAGCAACAATAATTACATGACTCTGTTTCACTAATCAGACGTAGCCATGCAGTCACATGTCCACACACAAACTTCCTGCCTCTGCAGCCTGTGAAAGACTTTTTAGTCATGCGGGGCTCCTGGTCAATGCTAAATGGTCACAGCTTCACTGCAAGAACCTTCAGAACCAACTCCTGCTGAAGCTTAACCATCACTTCACTGAGTGAAGAACAAGCAGGTTTTAACCAAACATGCACAGATACACACATTCAAGGTAAAGTGAGACTTCTTGTACGTGCACAAGCTGCCTTGTTCTAATGTCATTTTCTATCAGCTGTGCTATTTGGAAGGCAAGTGAATATGCAGTATTACAGTGGGATGCAAAAGTTTGGGCAACCTTGTTAATAGTCATTATTTTCCTGTATAAATCGTTGGTTGTTATGATAAAAAATGTCAGTTAAATATATCATATAGGAGACACACACAGTGATATTTGAGAAGTGAAATGAAGTTTATTGGATTTACAGAAAGTGTGCAATAATTGTTCAAACAAAATCAGGCAGGTGCATAAATTTGGGCACCACAAAAAAGAAATGAAATCAATATTTAGTAGATCCACCTTTTGCAGAAATTACAGCCTCTAAACGCTTCCTGTAGGTTCCAATGAGAGTCTGGATTGTGGTTGAAGGTATTTTGGACCATTCCTCTTTACAAAACATCTCTAGTTCATTCAGGTTTGATGGCTTCCGAGCATGGACAGCTCTCTTTAACTCACACCACAGATTTTCAATTATATTCAGGTCTGGGGACTGAGATGGCCATTCCAGAACGTTGTACTTGTTCCTCTGCATGAATGCCTTAGTGGATTTTGAGCAGTGTTTCGGGTCGTTGTCTTGTTGAAAGATCCAGCCCCGGCGCAGCTTCAGCTTTGTCACTGATTCCTGGACATTGGTCTCCAGAATCTGCTGATACTGAGTGGAATCCATGCGTCCCTCAACTTTGACAAGATTCCCAGTCCCTGCACTGGCCACACAGCCCCACAGCATGATGGAACCACCACCATATGTTACTGTAGGTAGCAGGTGTTTTTCATGGAATGCTGTGTTCTTTTTCCTCCATGCATAACACCCCTTGTTATGCCCAAATAACTCAATTTTAGTTTCATCAGTCCACAGCACCTTATTCCAAAATGAAGCTGGCTTGTCCAAATGTGCTTGAGCATACCTCAAGCGGCTCTGTTTGTGCTGTGGGCGGAGAAAAGGCTTCCTCTGCATCACTCTCGCATACAGCATCTCCTTGTGTAAAGTGCGCCGAATGGTTGAACGATGCACAGTGACTCCATCTGCTGCAAGATGATGTTGTAGGTCTTTGGTGCTGGTCTGTGGGTTGACTCTGACTGTTCTCACCATTCGTCGCTTCTGTCTGTCCAAAATGTTTCTTGGTCTGCCACTTCGAGCCTTAACTTGAACTGAGCCTGTGGTCTTCCATTTCCTCAATATGTTCCTAACTGTGGAAACAGACAGCTTAAATCTCTGGGACAGCTTTCTGTATCCTTCCCCTAAACCATGATGGTGAACAATCTTTGTCTTCAGGTCATTTGAGAGTTGTTTTGTGACCCCCATGTTGCTACTCTTCAGAGAAAATTAAAGGAGGAGAGAAACTTACAATTGACCCCCTTAAATACTCTTTCTCATTATAGGATTCACCTGTGTATGTAGGTCAGGGGTCACTGAGCTTACCAAGCAAATTTGAGTTCCAATAATTAGTTCTAAAAGTTTTGGAATCAATAAAATGACAACAGTGCCCAAATTTATGCACCTGCCTTTTGTTTGAACAATTATTGCACAATTTCTGTAAATCCAATAAACTTCATTTCACTTCTCAAATATCACTGTGTGTGTCTCTTATATGATATATTTAACTGACATTTTTTATCGTAACAACCAACGATTTATGCAGGAAAATAATGACTATTAACAAGGTTGCCCAAACTTTTGCATCCCACTGTATACTGTCAGTGTACAGGAGATCTCGTCACTGTAAGTAGTTTGCACTGTTCAAACATACATATTACCTACTGTAGGTATCGGCTTCGAAATCTTTGTTGTGAAAAACTGAGATTTGGAACTTTGTGTTATTTGTGCATCTTTATTTTGTAAATATCCATTTTCCAACCCGCTGAATCCAAACACAGGGTCACAGGGGTCTGCTGGAGCCAATCCCAGCCAACACAGGGCACAAGGCAGGAACCAATCCTGGGCAGGGTGCCAACCCACCGCAGGACACACACAAACACACCAAGCACACACTAGGGCCAATTTAGAATCGCCAATCCACCTAACCTGCACGTCTTTGGACTGTGGGAGGAAACCGGAGCGCCCGGAGGTCTCCTAACTGCGAGGCAGCAGCGCCACCGTGCCGCCCTATATTTTGTAAATATGTTATTTATTTTTACTCATTTTTAATTTTGCTATTTGGAAATGGCAGAATTTGCACATTATTTTATATTTTTGTCTGTGTTGTGTGAAGCCAGTGTGCTAATAACAATGCGATGATGCCATGCAATGTTTTAATCTAACAAGCCTACAAAGTCACATAAATCACCAGTTATTACAATTACTATATTCTGCTGTTAACAAAGTGGATGCTGCTTTTAGTGGGTTAACATATGTCAAGTGCTAAGAATTCTTTAATGGCTTATTATACACATAAATACAAATTACACCCTAGAGATGTTCTCCTTTCTGATTTTTTCTACTTTAAGTTTGGTGTTCTCACAGCACTGTGAGGATTTTTTTTTTGATTTCTCCGTTTCTTTTAATACCATTTAGCAATACCTGTTAAGGTTGTAAGCTCAGAGATATGCAGGTGGATGAGCCTATCTGTTGGGTAAATAGAAGTTTGTGAAGCTCACTGTAATGTGGCTGTGAGCAACACTGGAGCGCCACAAGGAACAACATCACCCTGTAGATCACAAACTTTAAATATGCGGAAACATTGGCCATGTGATTTGCTAAAATTCTCAGATAATTGTACACGAATGTGGTTTATTGATAAGGGAGATGAGACAGAAGATAGGAGTCAGACGGAGAATGTTGTTTATTGGTGCAAAGAAAACTGTCAGAAGTTCAACATCAGCAAAATCAAGGAAGCTTTTATTGACTTTGACTTTATTGACTGCACCAAAGAGTGTCGATGTATAGTCACTACTCAAAGAGTGGATGTGGTGGTGGTGGTGCACACTTATAAGTTCTTGGGGTCCACTTTTTTGATTGGCTTAACTAGTCTTGTAACAAATGAACTACGTAAGAAATGGCAGAGCAGACTTTTTACTTAGGAGACTGCATTCCTTGAAAGGTGGGACGTGACATCCTTTACATATTCTACAACTCTGCGATGGCCAGTGTGACTTTCTACACTGTAGTGTGTTAGTCCAGTAACTTCATTTCAAGAGAGGCTGCTGAAACAATAAGCTGATTAAGAAGGCTGTCTCAGTTATGGGACATGCTTTCGACCTGCTGGAAGTAGTATGACAGAATGAAGACAAAACCAATGGCCATTATGAACAACGCTGAACATCCTCTCTCTGACACACTGTGTACTTTCAGCCAACAAATTTTTCAGCAGAAGTGTGTCAAGAAACACTACTGGGACTTTATACAAACAGCAATACATCTTTATACTCTAAGAAGATTTTGACCGGTCTTCTTATTTTTAGTTTCCTTTCTCTGCTGTAATTTTGGAATATATTTCAGGCATGATGTTGTTGTTTGTTATAATATTTGTTTGTTCAATTGTTGTGCATCTGTAAAAAGCTCAATATCTATCTATCTATCTATCTATCTATCTATCTATCTATCTATCTATCTATCTATCTATCTATCTATCTATATTTGTAAATTATGCAAAATCTGAGGTATGGGCATCTAATTTTTAAACTTGATACTTCTTGTTAATGTTTGCTGAAACCAGTTGATTTAATTGCATATATGCAAACACAGCCAAAATACAACTAACTCCGTATGGCCAAAAAACAGGCCTATGATTAAGCTTTTAATACCCAAAAAATTGTGTTAGGTGGCCATAATGCCACATTCTATCTGCCTCATATCCCCATTTTTCTTTTAGCTCTGTCTACATTCACCAATATTAGATTAATTTAAAGTTGCCAGTTAGCCTGGTGTCATGTTTTTGGATTTGAGAAGATACTAGTATACATGAATCTCTATGATTCCTGGTGTACTACAGAAAGCAGCCCTATGTAAGTGTTTTGATACAGTGCATTGATGGGGTGGAATTATTATTGGGATTATTCAAAGATATTAAACCATATGCACAGAAATCCCTGAAGTTCAAATATGATGTTAAATACTTTTGTGTCATATTCATGTAAGAATGATTTCTAATATGTATTACCAGTAACGGTGCACTGCATGATAGCGTGCAGTGAATACACTTGACTTGAGCATTCCTAGTTTTCCTCCTCTTTCTCTGTACGTTTACCATTCATTTTCTCAGAGGTTGATGTGCTTGCTGCTTCCTGAGCAGCTCTTCTTTTCTCCACCCTAGAGGCCCACTTCTTCTCTACATTTGTCTGCATCTATTTGTGTTAAAACTGATTAAGTCAGTGTTTGTGTTGCAATTACTTAGTACGTTTTCCTTAATTTTTCACTTAAGCTGGCACTTAAATCTTCATTCTGCCTCAAGAATGATTTTAGATATGAAAAGGTAGGAGAAGTGATGGTGAAGGTGGTAGGGATGAGAACGGCGCCATGCTGGCCACTGCCGAGAGTTGATTTTACAATAAAATAAAAGAGGAATACCCTTGGAGGTCAATCATCACCCCGAAAGTGGATAGTAGACGTCACATAGTATATGTGTACCAAATTTCAGGTCAATAGTTCAAACGGTTTGTGAGCTACAGGCGATTTCAAATCCTGGACAGACAAACGGACAGCCACAGTAGCGTATTATATAAGAAGATACAGTGTATGTTGAAGCAAGAAATATTTTTAATTGAATTCAAATTTTTTTTTTTTTTTTTAGTTTTATCAGTATGGCCCCAAAGCTATAATCTAAAGGCTGAAAGGTATCAATTATTATTCAAAATGAGGTCAAAGGTCTCTAATAACATCACTAAAAGTTCATTAAAACAAAGCACTTCTTTCTTTTAGTTTTCCAAAATTGAAAGTTTGTTTTCTTCTAAAATGAGTCAGGACCAGATTAGTTTGTATATAAATACATATTCAAATTTTATTATTAAAATACTCATTTATATTTTGAATTGAAAATCAACAACAAAGTGCTGGCAGTGCCATTTTATATGTCACATGAAGTATATAAAAATTAGAAACATTAGGTTTTTGTTTACAATTTTGTTTTCGCTGGCATTAATTTAATAATAATGTAAACATTCGTGTAAAACTATATAAATAAGAATATATTTTTGCAAAGTAAATTAATTGCACTGTCAGAACTGAGTAAAATATATATCTATATTTTTGTTCATTTTAATTTTGGTGTCCTCCTTTCATTCTTTCTCTTCTGCTCTTCTGGTGTCTCTGATTCTCACTTAAGACGTGTGTAAGGCAAGTTCTTTGGCATCTGCGTTATTTCATAGGAACCCCTTCGACCATACCAGCTGCTTCGAACAGTCTGAAAAACAATTAAAGAAGAAATTTAGTTCAGTGGGAAATCTAAAAGTTTACCGTAGGGTATCACCACACCTGCATAGTTCCAATGATAATAAAGAGAACAAAGAGTGCCAGTTAAAGTTAAGTGTTTGTGTGACCGAGACCTCTGGCATGGCTACAGCTGCAGCATAGGTCTAAGATAGGCAGTCATGATGAGGACATGCCATGAATGAAATCTTGAAGCCATTTTTTGAGGCTCTACCATTACCATTCTGAATTCAGATGAGTTTCAAAATGTAATGTTGAGGTAAACTAAATGAACTATTAAAATCATCAGCTACAGTAGATTAATATTTGCAGTATACTTGTAGAGCATTTTTCAATATATACATTTTTAGGAGTAATTTCACCCTGGCAGTTTAACTGAATGGGTTACCTCTAGACCATATATACTGTATATACAAGTCCATCTTTATGAGTATTTCTTGTTTGGACTTATATCTAATCAAATGTTAGTTCTTTTTGGTGTATTCTGTGCAGAGGAGTTGGGATGAGTTTTTTTTTAACCCCTATACTTCTGTCTTTTAAAAATCACTTTCAGAAAAAAAAAATGATAATGAGCTTAACTTGTACAGTACTCAAAAAGTCCAAAATGCCACCTTACCACAAAGCCAAAGAAAGCGATCATTGACAAAATCAGCGTGATGCCCAAGCTTATTAGGATAATGGCCCAATAGGGCACATACGGCTGACTCGGGGAACCAATGCTGTCTTCTGTAAAGGACAAGAGAAGATATTTAGAAAAGACATTTGACTATCTGTGAAGGAAGAAGTAAAAGAGGCTGCAATAATCATTATTAATTACAAGTACACTATACTGAGTTTGTTAGCTACCGCAGAAAGCTCAGGGGATCATCTCATCCAATAGTAATAGTGATCTCATCAGACTTGCCCCTACTGCAAAGAATCTTGGTGTCATTTTCGATTCCTCCCTTTCTTATTCCGCCCACATAAATCACATTAAGAAACTTTCTTACTTTCACCTCTGTAACATATCCTGTGTTCACTCCTTCCTCTCCTTTTCTAATGCTGAGAAACTTGTCCCTGCTTTTATCACATCCCGCATAGATTATTGTAACTGCCTACTGGCGTGTGCCCCACCTAATCTTATATCACAGCTCCAGCTTATTCAAAACTCAGCTGCAAGAATCCTTACTAGAACCAGCAGCAGCGAGCACATCACACCCATCCTGCTCTGCCTTCACTGGCCCCCTGTGTCCTACTGAATCGAATATAAAATTCTATTAATAACCTACAAAGCCTTAAATGACCTCGCGCCAAATTACATCAGTGACCTTCTCCATCACTATGTGCATGTCCATCCACTAAGGTCCTCTGATTCCCCTTGGGATTAATAAAGTATCTATCTATCTATCTATCTATCTATCTATCTATCTATCTATCTATCTATCTATC
>JANRMT010062789.1:21406322-21421224 GCA_026402145.1 Polypterus bichir lapradei
ATCTATCTATCTATCTATCTATCTATCTATCTATCTATCTATCTATCAATCATTCTGGTAATCTTGTTGTGCCCCACACTAATCTACACTCCATGGGTGACAGCAGGGCCTTCAGCTCCATACCGCCCAGACTCTGGAATGACCTACCGAAATTAATCAGGTCAGCTGACTCCATGAATTCTTTTCAAAAACAACTCATCTGTTCAGGAAGGCGTTTAGCTCTACTTGACTTTATTACTCTGTCAACCTCTGTCAAGATGCTCATGTAACTTGTGTGTGACTGTATGTGTGCAAGACCATAAATTATGTTGTCTGTTAGGCTTTCTCTGAATTTACTGTCTTAATCTTCTTTATTTATTTGTTTGGTTTGTACAATGCTATATACTGTATACCCTGCTGTTCTTTCTTAAACTCTGTGAAGTGTCTTGAGCATGGGAAAGGCGCTATATAAATTAAATGTATTATTATTATTACTATTATTATTTAATGCCCACATAGATTAACACACCATCAGGAGAAACTTAAATGGTTATCTGATGTAGTTTGTGCCAGAGCCCTGCTGCTCAGCATTTCTATTATGTTTGGGCGAAACATAAAATACTCCGGTCACTCAATACTCAAGTCCCCTTAAATATGGTTAATAGTCGTGATTATCGGGGATGCTAATTTGGATGTGGTTTAAGGCTGAATCATCGTGTGAACAGGAAAAGCCAAAATTTCTTTTCTGTAATTCCAGTAGCATTCAGTTTGGCCAGTGGGTGTCCTCATTGTTAATTACCATGCATTGTTACATGGCGTGAAAATATTCTCATTTCTTATAGAAAAGCACAGATGTGCAAATGGCTGGCTAAGAAGTGATCAGACTTGCCAATCAAGCAACACTTTGCCTTCAAAGTAAATGTGCCTGGTGAGTCAAATAAATGAATCACAGTTATTACAAAGCAATTCTATCATTAGCGGACTATTCTGTAGCAAATCTCACCAGTCATTATTTACTGGTGCTTCTGACTTTAGAAAAAAACACAAGCAGATGAATACAATTGTACAATAGCCATTTCACATGATTTATGTGAATAAATTATATTTGCTTTGCATAATATATATTTTTATTTTTCCTAAGCCAAATATATCTGCCTTCAACTTATACAAAAAGGTGCACCAATGCAGAAATTAAACCTGGAGTTAAATTAGGCAACATCCATTTTATAATTTAACGTGCATGTAATATAATGCATGTCAAATTCTTTCTGCAGCAGTGACCGGGAAACATTAGCCATCGATGGCACCGCCACACAGAGTTGCTTTTCTTGTTGAAAAAGTCGTCTGCAGAGCTGATTGGATTGCACAAGACTTTTTCCAAGTGGACTGGCTCACTGATTGTTTGCTTATTAAAAAGACTGGTAAGTTGTTACAGCCTGTACCATGACACTGGCAGTAGAAACACTTTTTAAATACATGTTCAAAATCTCAAGTCTTTTCTTCTCAGATGCCTGAGGAGCTATGGTATTTTACAAATATTGAAAATGAAAAATATGAACAATCCAAACAACCCTGTCTGTTCCATTCATGCATCCAGACTGATCGCAGCAAACAGCTTTAACACACCTGATGGCTGCTCACCTTAGTTTTGTATCCTTACCAAAGCTTGTCAATTTTATACCACCAAACCTGAACAACAATGCACCAGCTTGGTCCTTCATTCTCTTCACGAATCATTTCCTAGATCTGGAATTATTTTATTTATTTATTTATTTTTCTTAAACATACTCAAGTATGCATTTGCCAATCATCATCTCAAAGCAAAAATAATATTGTGGGTCAAAATTAGAAATATTGCCATTATATTATCACCATATTGCTCACGCCAAATGTATGTAGCTATTTTGATTTGCTGATTAGGCTAGCACATTCAGATGAAGTGTTCAGATGCTCACACAATGCAATAAGGAAGAGTTTGGATGAACAATTGGTTTCTCATAACACTTTACATGCATAGAATAATATACAGTAATAAAGTAGGAAATAGTCATTTGATACCTTGACTGGTTCAGCTCAAATAAGTTACATCCATTATCTGTTCTAGTAATCATAAAGTTTTAACACATACTGTATGCTTGACTTTCATAAATTAACAGTTTTTGCTAAAGTTCTCAGATGGTCAATTCAAAATAATATAATGATCTGAATTGATTTATATGATATCCTACATGGGCCAAATCACAAAATAATAAACTCATGAAATACTGTGACTGTTTAACAATGAAATTCCAACTTGGGCAGGCACACCATAATCAGGGATTTAAATAGCAATTTGATGAGGCAAAAAAATAAATATTTAGCTGATTACTTGACACTTTAAAATGTCCAGAATGATCTGTTTAGGCATTCAGTTTGTGATTTAGTACCATACCTTCTACTGACACACTGCTTGGATCCAGCTGATAGATTCCGCCAAGTAGACTGGAGTTATTAGTTCCACTTACAAGTATATTCTTCACCAAGGTTAAGGTGAGTATGGGGCTTGGACTGAAGACACAGACAGAGCTCACCTTCACAGAGCCTTTACTGCCAAGATAAAAATGTCATAGTGATAACAATTGGCAATGTGCTAAAGGCAGCATCGTTTTGGGAGAGGTCTTTGGAGAAGCACATTATCATCTCTTTTGAAAAGAAGAAAAAGAAAACATTTTTTCCCGAATTAGAGGTCCTGGAGCAGCACGGTTCCATTTCATGACATTTACTCTGACAAAAGAGGGAATGCTTACCTAAAGCCTTTCACACTGGCATACTTGAAGATGCTGGATAATTCACTGTTCTTATAGAGACGTGTGAGCTGCAGCGGGAAAATAATACATGTTTTTTATTACTTTAGGTGATCCTACTACCACTGTGCTAAACCAGAGAGGGATAGGTTTGAATCTGAAGGTTATTTTAAAGCAGATAAATGAAAAACAGGCCAATGACTAACAGCTTAGTCAGTTAGACATCCACCCTGTCCCTATAGATTTTGTATCAACATAATGCTAATCTCATCTTCTAAACTTGTGGCACTTGAAAGGCTCTCTGAATAATAATAATAATAATAATAATAATAATAATAATAATAATAATAATAATAATAATAATAATAATAATACATTTTATTTATATATCACCTTTCCCATTCTCAAATCACTTCACAGAAATGCAGAAAGAACAACAGAGGATGTACAATATTTGATACAAATGACATCCTCATGAAACTCCAAGTAAAGATGAAGGGTTACCTGTGCTGTGATGTTGGTCTCCAAGTTTTTATACAAAGCTGAGCTGGAATTATTCAAGTCAGATGTGAAATTTAGGTTTATGATGGTGAAGTTGATGATGAAGCGTTTGTCACTGGCATTAATTACAGGTATATTGGTCACTGATGTTGTTAAAACTGTTGTGGTGGTTACAGTTGATGAAGTTGTTGTTTGTTCTGTAGGAGAGTCAAAACAGAAAGATCTGACATTATTTTTGAAGAAAATAATGAAGTGTCCATGTAAATCCTGGAAATATTACATGGTTACTTAAGATAATTTTCAAGGGTTCATGGTCTTTGGATAAAGTAAGAAACCCAGAGAACAATAATAAGATGCTTTTATGGTCATTTCTTGCTCTGTTTAAGGCAGCACACTTTGTATTCATTTCATCATTTGACTCAACATTGATATTTTTGGCTCTCATATTAATCCCTAAATTTACCCAATTGATAATAAAAAGGCACAATACATGGCACCACAGTTTTTCCGAGGCGTAACAATATAATAAATCATGAGCATGTGCCATTGTCTGCGTCTTCATCCTTAAATGGTAAGATATTGAGTCGATACAGTGATTCAGCTTTATACACCAAGCAAAAAAAAAATTACATGTTCATAAAAACATATCTTTATATTATTTTAGTCCCATGTCTTGTTCTTCAAATATTTGCTCTAACTGTGAGCACTACAATTGAAACCAGTGTTGGAAAGAATTAAATCGGGACCCACAGTACTATGATATAAATTCAGGTGTCCATTTTTAAGATCTGATATTTCAATACTTATGTGATACATAAGTTAGCCTCAATAATGGATTGGTCACTTTACTCAGCACACTTTGCTGATATGTTCATAGTAGTCATGTGAGAATATAAATGAACTTGTTCTAATGTATTCAAATGGTGAGTTAGTATACAATGGAGGCACAATAACAGGTTTTTTATGTGGTCACGTAATTACCTAAGTGAGCCAGAATACATGAATGGTGTACTCAGAGGGGTATTAGATATTCTAAATAGTACTTCACACTTTGTCAAGGAGATCAGGTGGTCATTTAATACAATACCTTGCACTGTTAAGCTGTTTGGATTTAGAAGATACATCGCACCCAAAGCATTAGATCCATTGATTGCAGATATAAATATGTCCCTGACAGAGGCACCGTTGAGTGAGGTTGAGACATTGAGGAGTGAGTCATTTGTGCTGAAGACACAGGTACAGTCCACTATCACAGAGCCTTTTCTGCCAAGAGAAAGAATCAAGGGTTAGAAAAGTGCAATTTTTAGCAAGCACAACATCATCCAAAGCACAAGACAACTTCTCCTGTGGCTTGGAGTCTAGATACAGGTAAGTTCCCAAATTCATAACACTTAACGACCCAGGAAACAATATTTACCTAAAGCGTGTCACTTTGACATACTTGAAGAGGCGGCCCCAGTAACTTTTTTTGTAGAGTATTGTTAGCTGCAGTGAGAGAAAGAAAAACACATTAATCTGTAACCTCCTTAGCAAGCAAAAAAGTTGAATTTTTTTTCAAGGAGAAAATTATTCACTATTTGTAACATAAGCATATAACTGCCAAAATATCAACATAAGTACAGTAGGAAGGGTATGTCTCATGTTCACTGTTGTACTGACGCACCTTTAGTACATGTACATCATGTGACATGTTTTAAAAACCGTCACTCATGCATAGCACGACATTGCAATTGGGAAAGTAGAAGAGTGTTACTTTTCACAGTTTTATTATATTTTTTTCTGTTGCTTGCAAATGTAGAACACGACAGCGCAAGTCTTAGTGACTTCCACATTTCCTCTGATAAGAACATTGACAGTTGCTGCATTGTGAGCAGTGCTTAGGAGGCTAACATCTTTCTTGTCCATCCAACTCAAATTCAATCATTTTGCTTTTTTGCCCCGCATCTTCTTGCACCACACTGAAGATTCAAATGACCGAAAATAAAAGTCATATCACAGTGGTTCAGTCATATACTGTAGCACCATATGAATCAATTTCACTATCCATGTCAGCTTCTGATGAGCAATTCACATTGTCATTACTGTTGTTTGATTCAATTAATAGTTCACTTTCAGTTTTTTCTAAATATACTGTAGCTTTACAACATTTCATTTACATGCAATTGTATGTTCTGGTTGAAGGCTCTGCTTCAGTCGTATGTACTGATGAGTTACCATAAAGTGGCAAAATGCATAGAAATATTCATGTTTTTTTTTTGCAGCATGATGTTATTTCATCAACACCAGGGGTCTCCAACACGTCACTCGCGAGCTACCGGTAACTCACAACCCCTTTCCAAGTAGCTCGCCAAAGGGTTAATGAATCCTACATAACTTTGAAAACTTGATTAGTCAAATATTAGGGGTGGGTGATCTTTCCAAAAAATCATATCACGATCCTTTTAACACAAAATCACGATCCACAATCTGCATTGCAATCTGTCTTTTCAATGTAGCATACACTTAAGAGAATATCCGTACTCAAACTCATCAAGACCTAAGTAACACTTTATTTTAAATATCAAACAAAGTTGAATTCAATTGTTCTCTCGTTTGCTAACTAAGCGGAGTTAAAGACCACGCCCTGAAGCTGCCGAGTGAGTGAGGAAGGCCCCGCCCCCCTCGGCCCGCTGCGTGTTTCTCGGATTCGCGTACCACAAGTGAACTCTGATACAATAGCAAAATCAGAGAAGTTGCAAATATTCAAGCAAATTATAGAAAAAAAAAAAAGCCAAATTAATTCTTTAAAGCATGGAATGTAATTTAGAAGTGGAAGGAAATGGGATCAAATAAATTCTGTTCAGCTCCCTAGTGTTAAAAGACTTATTGAAAATGACCTATAACACGATTATTGTTATCAAAGAGTTTAACATATTAAATAATGTCTTATAAATGCACAACCTTAGTGTCAACTGTAGTTCTGTATCCTATACATATGAAATCTGAAGAGTCTTTTGAGAAGTTACCTGTAATGTGATGTTGTACTCCAGCTCTTTATATAAAGTTGAATTAGGGTTACTCAAGTCAGATGTGAAATTTATGTTGATAATGGAAAAGCCAATGTCAAAGATTCTGTCATTGGGCTCAATGACAGGAGGACTTATAGACGTTGTAGGAGTTGTGCTTGTAGTTGCATTGGACATAATTGTTGTTGTCTGGCCTGCAGGATGATAAAAGGCAGAGATCTGATTATACTGTGCATAAAAAGATCACACTGAAGTCTATTAAATTATGATTTTCTACAGATGCGCTTACATAGAAACACTGTAAATGTGAACATGTGACCCTCACTTATTAACTCTTAAGTAAGACTTTTCATCATTTCTCAGCCGAGTCACCACTTGTTTCTAAAATGACCACACTGATCACAGGCTGTGGCACTCCCTTACACCATCTGCATTTGCTGTCTCCTATAACTTCATTCATCACTCTTAGACCTGCTCCTCAGGTTAGGAAATAGGCCTTCCAGTTTTGGTTACTAAATTAATGGTCATTATTTATTTTAGCTAAGTAGTTTGTCTTGAACTTGAGAACACTATTAGTGTTTTGTGCATTCATTTTGAAAACTCAGTTATTAACCAGCTCATCATCACAAGTCACTATCCTGAGCACATCAAACAGGAGACAACCTAAAATGGCACAGGATTCCATCACAAAACACTTTCATTCATACCAAGCCAGTTTAAAGTTGCCTGGTACACAACAATACCCAGGTCCCAGGTCCCTGGCATTTTGAAGCAACTTTGCTAACCCTTCTTCCACTCTATTGTAAATCCATCCATTATCCAACCCGCTATATCCTAACTACAGGGTCACAGGGGTCTGCTGGAGCCAATCCCAAGGCAGGAAACAAACTCTGGGCAGGGCACACACACACACACACCAAGCACAATTTAGAATCGCCAATCAATCTAACCTGCATGTCTTTGGACAATGGGAGGAAACCCATGCAGACACGGGGAGAACATACAAACTCCACGCAGGGAAGACCCAGGAAGCAAACCCAGGTCTCCTAACTGCGAGGCAGCAGTGCTACCCACTGCACCACCGTGCCGCCCCTATTGTCAATCATTATTGGAAAAGTGCATTCAATGAAGAAACCAAACCAAGATGCTCATCTTTAAAGTATGTACTGTGGAAACAAGAAGTAAATAAAGCAGATACTCAAGATACATTAGCCAGATTCTAGATTGGTTAGGTTTTTTCCCTTTGTTTGGAAACAGTTCTCTGATCTTATTGTGGTTATATTGAATTTTTTATGTTACTGTGCTTGGTTCTTCTACTTTTTGGTGGAGCTTTTAATGCAAAACACTGTATTCTGTAACATAAAAAAGATAACTTTTGATCATTTGTGAGCAGTTTCTATCTTTCTCTGCTTTGCCTTCTTTTTCATTCCTAACTTCTGTTCAATATGTCTCTTAATTTCACAGCCAATCCTGTTACTGTCCTGGCAGGGACCAGGGGCCTCATGTATAAACGGTGCGTACGCACAGAAATGTTGCGTAAGAACTTTTCCACGTTCAAATCGCGATGTATAAAACCTACACTTGGCGTAAAGCCACGCACTTTTCCACGGTACCTCATACCTTGTCGTACGCAAGTTCTCCGCTCGGTTTTGCAGACTGGCGGCACCCAGCGTCAAAGCAATGCTACTGTTTCTGTGTGGTTACTCTTTTGTTTTCCTGACGCGGCTTTATAAATACAGTACACTGAAACTAACCGCATATTGTTTATTATTGTAACGCATCTGATTGTAATTAACTTGTAACAATATAATGATCAAGGGAATAGCCATAGTATTCCAAATACCATAACTGCTTTAGCGTTGTTACTCTCACTTCTTCTTCTTCTTCTTCTTCTTCTTCTTCTTCTTCTTCTTCTTCTTCTTCTTTCAGCTTCTCCCGTTAGGAGTTGCCACAGCGGATCATCTTTTTCCATATTACTCTCACTGCACCACTCCGAGTATTTATATCACTGTATCTGAGTGTGAATCACAGCAGCAGCTGATCGGAAAGAGAATTATCGGTACACAGTTTAAAGGACACGCTGTCTCAGCCACTGCAAAACGTTTTAAAGCCTTTCCCGTACGGACCTCGCGGTTCAGAAACAGTTTCATCCCAAGAACTTTAAATGCACTCAATCAATTGCACCTTGTAGAACTGTTTGTACTTATTAGTACAATCACCCCACTGTAAACTTGCACTATAGTTATAATATCGCACAACCTGAGCCACTTTATAAAGCGCGTATTTATATATGATGACGATATCATTTTTAAGGTGAAATGCAGCAAAATATGTGTATTAAATTATACAGATAAAACTTTAACTTCATTTAAATAATGTATATTCTTCACTGGGAGTGTCGTGAAGGATAGAATAATTAAACATGTACTACGAAGATATTTCAATGTTCCTTAAACGTTTTGAAGAATCGGCGCTAAGCTTACAGATAGCTTAACGTCTATTACAGAGCTGATTGTGTGGCGATCGGTTACTTGGGGAAAGAAAAGCAAGGACTGCAGTGGCGGCTACGCCAATATATATTGAATATAAAACAGAAAGAGAAAATAACAACACAGCTAAAAACGCAGTGACAAATTTCGGCAAAAGTTAAACGCTTGTGTCATGAGCACGAGGCGGCTATGCAGTGTCCACAACGGACGTGGCCATCCACCGTGCATAAGATACCTTACTGACATTGGCGGGCAAAGGAACCACCGATTCTTCCTCTGCCCAGTGCCACCACAAGCCTAGAGCCGCCCCTGAGTACTGCTGCAATAAATTATTTCATCGAAGTGAAACACATGTTTAATAACGTGCTTTAACTCCTCATAAAAATGATATCACGTATCACGTATATCTCAGTATTTTCGTTATTCAGAGAGCTGTAATATCACGAATGTAATGGATTCTGTGTCCAGTTGGAGGAAGAGAGCTGGTTTAAGAAGCAAGTAGTGATTCACACACATAGAGCACATAGAAGATCAAATACAAAACACAGCATTTAACGTGCTACTTTAATTACGATGTGATTTGAGAAACTGGTTAATTAAACGATTTTAAGATGAAGTTTATGATGTTCTACTTTAATGACAAAATAAACTACGTGATTAAAGTGGAAATGTCGAGATTGAAGTTGACATTTCGTGCTTTTTCCCCACTGTGTGCCTTTTTTCCTCTGTACCCTAATAAGCTTTCATATGACACTCAGACAGTGGGCTACAACTTGCCTTTTCACGGCGACTTTGATATTTGACTTCTTTTTTATTTCTGGCACTGTGCGATTTTGTGAACGTGAGCTTTCAAGTTTCTCCAACACGCTATGCCACTCAATCAACTTCCTTTTGTTGATTATACCACATTTTATTTAAACAAATAGTATGTTTTTCCTTTGCCTCCACTTGGTATTCGCTGAAATTCTTATATTTTCCCCCGTGCTTTTGCCATTGTCTTTTCACAGAAGGCTGAGCTTAAGGGCGATTTATATTGATTTGCATATTCAAAGAGGCGTAATTCTGGGAGGAGTTGGGGCGTTACATAAAGCGCGTGCACGAGTGTTACTTTTCACGCTGATCGGGATTTATGTAGCGGAAGAACGTGGAAGTTAGAGTACGCACAGATTCCTGCATCTGGATTTTTCTGTGCGTAAGCACATTTCGGCTTTTGTGCTTACGCCATGTTATAGTGCGAGTTCTACGCACGGCGTTATACATGAGGTCCCAGCTCTGAATAGAGAATGTAAATGTACACACCTAAACCCACTTACACAGGACTAATTTAGAGTTGCCATTTAACCTAACACACCTTTTTTTAAATGTGGGCAGAATACTGGAGTATCTGGGAGCCAGAATGTCAAATATACAAAAGAACATGAAAACTCCACACATACAGTGATCATGTCTATGATTTGAACCAAGGACTCTAAAGTTGTGAGGTCGTAGTGTTAAAAAACAAAATCATTCTGTATAAACTGTATAAACATTGGATTTCTATCTGAGTAAGCAACAAAAGTTAATAATACTATGTTCTAGACTAAGGAACTCTAGTGCTGTAAAGGCCAGGGGCCTCATGTATAACGCCGTGCGTAGAACTTGCACTATAACATGGCGTAAGCACAAAAGCCGAAATGTGCTTATGCACAGAACAATCCAGATGCAGGAATCTGTGCGTACTCCAACTTCCACGTTCTTCCGCTACATAAATCCCGATCAGCCTGAAAAGTAACACTCGTGCACGCGCTTTATGTAACGCCCCAACTCCTCCCAGAATTACGCCTCTTTGAATATGCAAATCAATATAAATAGCCCTTAAGCTCAGCCTTATGTGAAAAGACAATGGGAAAAGCACGGGGGAAAATATAAGAATTTCAGCGAATACCAAGTGGAGGCAAAGGAAAAACATACTATTTGTTTAAATAAAATGTGGTATAATCAACAAAAGGAAGTTGATCGAGTGGCATAGCGTGTTGGAGAAACTTGAAAGCTCACGTTCACAAAATCGCACAGTGCCAGAAATAAAAAAGAAGTCAAATATCAAAGTCGCCGTGAAAAGGTGAGTTGTAGCCCACTGTCTGAGTGTCATATGAAAGCTTATTAGGGTACAGAGAAAAAAAGGCACACAGTGGGGAAAAAGCACGAAATGTCAACTTCAATCTCGACATTTCCACTTTAATCACGTAGTTTATTTTGTCATTAAAGTAGAACATCATAAACTTCATCTTAAAATCTTTTAATTAACCAGTTTCTCAAATCACATCGTAATTAAAGTAGCACGTTAAATGCTTTGTTTTGTATTTGATCTTCTATGTGCTCTATGTGTGTGAATCACTACGTGCTTCTTAAACCGGCTCTCTTCCTCCAACTGGACACAGAATTCATTACATTCGTATATCGGATATTACAGCTCTCTGAATAAGTAAAATACTGAGATGTATACGTGATATCATTTTTATGATGATAGGAGTTAAAGCACGTTATTAAACATGAATTTCACGGCACAGTGATTGTGTGCGACCTTCGATGAAATTATTTATTGCAGCAGTACTCAGGGGCGGCTCTATGTCCAATAGAAAAAGTCCAATGTCAATATGTTATCGTATGCATGGTGGATCGCCACACAATCAGCTCTGTAATAGACATTAAGCCATCTGTTAAGCTTAGAGCGCTGATTCTTCAAAACGTCAAAGGAACATTGAAATATCTTCGTAGTACATGTTTAATTATTCTATCCTTCACGCCAGTCCCAGTGAAGAATTTAGATTATTTAAATGAAGTTAAAGTTTTATCTGTAAAATATAATAAACATATTTTGCTGCATTTCATCTTAAAAATGATATCGTCATCATATGTAAATACGCGCTTTTTAAAGTGGCGTAGGTTGTGTAATATTATAACTGTAGTGCAAGTTTACAGTGAGGTAATTATACTTACAAGTACAGACATTTCTACAAGGAGCGCTTGATTGAGTGCGTTTATAGTTCTTGGGATGAAACTGTTTCTGAACTGCGAGGTCCCTACATGTAAGGCTTTGAAACGTTTTGCTGTGGCCGAGACAGCGTGTGCTTAATGCCGTATACCGATAATTCTCTTTCCGATCAGCTGCTGCTCTGATTCACAATCAGATACAGTGATATAAATACTCCAAGTGGTGAAGTGAGAGTAATATGGAAAAAGATGATCCGCTGCGGCAACTCCTAACGGGAGCAGCGGAAAGAAGAAGAAAGTGCAGTTAGAGTAACAACGCTAAAGCAGTTATGGTATTTGGTATACTATGGCTATTCCCTGGACCATTATATTGTTACAAGTTAATTACAATCAGAAGCATTACACTAATAAACAATATGCGATTAGTTTCAGTGTATTTATAAAGCCGCGTCAGGTAAATAAGGAGTAACCACACAGGAACAGTAGCATTGCTTTGACGCTGGGTACCACTAGTTTGCAAAACCGAGCGGAGAACTCGCGTACGACAAGGTATGAGGTACAGTGGAAAAGTGCGTAGCTTTACGCTAAGTGTAGGTTTTATACATCGCGATTTGAACGTGGAAAAGTTCTTACGCAACATTTCTGTGCGTACACACCGTTTATACATGAGGCCCCAGGTGATTTTGCCTGCAGTACACTGATGCCATCCAGCTCCCTGGAGTAGAGATTTCATTGTGAATTGAATGTAACATGTGTAAGTTTCCTTTAAGTAGAGGAGAGCACCTCAAGATTGACAAATGTCTTTTGTGAGACTATAGGATCTTTAATTGACAAAAAATTGTCATAATGTTTTGCATGTCATTTCAAGAAAGCTGAAAATTTTATATTTAAACCTGAGACTTCAGTTTATTTTTTAACATAAATATTTCTTAAAATGACTACAAGAAAACGACAATTTTGCATTATGCTCATATATGAATACACAAGCAACTTACTAGTGCTATTAGATGAAGATTTAGATGAAGACAAAGATGATGAGATGCTGCTTGTTGGAAACCCAGCTGAAGACATTTTCTTCGAGGTAGTGGCAGATGGCAATATTTTGTCAGTTTGAGAGACTGATGAAGAGGCAGGATGATTTGTGGTAGACGATGATATTGAGGCAAGAGGAGTGTATGTGACAAACTGGGTAGGAGAAGACTGGAAAGCAATAGAGGTTGAGGTTGAAGCTAATGTTTGTGGAACCTTTGTAGATGATGCAGTATCTGTTTGGATATGTGTAGATGATAAAACTGAATTAGAAAGAGCAGGGGAGAATGTGTTGGATGGGGAAGTTAGATTCTGTTGGGGAAAGGTGCTTTGTAAAGTAGTGTTATGTGGCAAACTTGTAGATAATAAGGTGGTAGTAGTTTCTGTAGAGGACGAAGAAGTTGTGAGAAGAGTAGGAAATGAAGTGGTAGAACTGTGTGTAGAAAATGAAGTGGTAGAACTGTGTGTTAAAGTAGATGATGAAGGCAGAGCAGATGAAAGCTGAGAGGATGATGTTGGGGTAGTAGTCTGAGTTACAGCAAAAGGAGAATGAGCTGAAGTTGTTATAGATGTTGGCAGTCCAGTAGGTGTGGTTGCTGATGTGTAAGCATGTAGTGTTCCAACACTTTGGGTTGTTCTGGATACCAAAGAGGAAAGAGGTGTCACAGAATTAGATAATACTGTGGTAGTCCTTTGATTTACAGTAGATGATGCAAATGTTGGTGACATATAAGTGGCATTACCTAATGACAAAGTAAATGCCAACGATGAAACAGCCAGAGAATCAGTGAAAGATGCTGTGGCATCTGTTGAAGTAATAGCTGGCAATGTAACTAAAGTTGTTGGATCATGAAAAAAAGATGTTGTGGCAGTGTTTTGGATCCTGGGAGATGAGGATAAATCTGTTTGACCAAGTGTAGGTTGTAAAATAGTAACACTTGTAGATGGTGTAGAGGATGAAGTGGAATCACTTAGTACATTTATAGTTCTTTCCAAGGTAGCCATACGAGAAGTTGTTAATGATGAAGTTGAAACCGAGTGAGCTGATGAAGATGTGGCTGTAGTGTCTGGACCATCAACAGATACCTTAGGACTGTACACTGGCTCAGATAGCAGAAGTGAAGTTGTTTGACTGAGAGTCAGTGGTGTTACAGTAGGGCCATGTTGGGTCGATGAAAAAGTTTCTGTATAATCTGATGGTGATAAAGTATTATTCAAGGTTGTTAATGAAGCATTCTGAGTAGGTGTAGGTGATGCAGATGAAGCATCAAGAGTGTGTTTAGAGGATGCTGTGACAACACTATGAATAGTACTTGCCATTTCTGTTTGAAAATCACTTGTTTGTTCTGTAAGCTCACTGATTGTAGATTCTTTTGTAGTATAGCCACTGATGTTTTGTGCTTTTGTCGTAGGTTTGATGGTTTTAGGATTTTCTGTATGACCAGTACTCGATTCATCTGTCGTAAAACCACTCTGTGTAGACTCTTTTGTATTATAGCCACTGGTGCCTACTATATCAATAATAAAATTGGTTGTTCTAGGTTTATTTGTAGTAGTATGAATGGTACTTAATTCTTTGGTTGTAAAACCTCTTGTGTTTGGACTTTGTATTGTAAAACCAGTTGTACCAAATTCATCTGTTTTTAAACCATCTGTAATAAAGATGGAGGTTCCATGTTCTTCAGTAGTGAAATGAATAGTATTTGGCTGTTCTGTTGTAAATGTGCTTGTTCTTAATTTCTCTGTAGTAAACTCGCTGATTGTAAATATTTTTGTCAGATCACTGGCACTTATGTTTGTGGAAGCGCTGATTGTGGACTGTGTACCATAGCCACTGGTGTTTGGATTACTTGTAGTGAAGCTGGTAGTGAAATAAGTGTTGCGCAATGCATTTGTTGTGAAATGTGTTGTGCTTTGCTTTTCTGTTGCAAAACCAGTTGCAGTCAGCTCTTTTGTTGTAAAGTCACTGAATTTAGACTCCTTTGTGCTGTAAGTGGTACTGTGTACATCTGTAATGAGGTTGGTGGTTCTAGAATTTTGTATAGTAGAGTAATTAGTGTGTAATCTGTCTGTTGTGAAATAGGTTGTGCTAACTTCTGTTGTAGCACCACTTGCAGTCATTCCCTCTGTTGTAAGATCATTGATT
>JANRMT010062789.1:21421234-21469066 GCA_026402145.1 Polypterus bichir lapradei
CTTCTGTTGTAGCACCACTTGCAGTCATTTCCTCTGTTGTAAGATCACTGATTGTAGACTCATTTGTTCTATAGCCAGTAGTATTGAGTACATCTATAATAAGGTTGGTAGTTCTAGGCTTTTGTGTATATGGATAAATAGTGTCTGTCACTTCTGTTGTAAAATCACTTGTGGTTACATCTTCTGTTGTAAAACCACTTCCACTTAATTCCTCTGTTGCATAATCTTTTGTTAAATCACTGGCACTCACTTTTGTAAAGCTGCTGACAGTAGACCGTTCTGTAGCGTAGCCACTATTGTTTGGTACACTTGAAATAAAGTTGCTGGTTCCATCTGTTTGCCTAGTAATGTGTAATCCATCTGTTGTGAAATAGTTTTTGCTGACTTTTTCTGTTGTAAAACCATTTGCATTCAGTTTCTCTGTTGCAGTATTGCTGATTGTTGGCTCTTGTATGGTATAGGCACTGCTGTGTTGTATTTTTGTAATGAGGTCAGTAGGTTCTTCTGTGCTTGAGCCAACAGCACTTGATTTCTCTGTTGTCAAGTCACTTGTGCTTAAATGCTCTATTGCTACATCACTAGTGTGCAAAACATTTGTAGTGTATTCCTTGGATCCGGAGGTGTTTGCTATAAAATCAGTGGTACTGGTCTTTAGAATCATAGAATTTGTTACAGTTGATTGTTCTGTTGTAAAACCGCTGCCTCCTGATTCTTCTGTCATGAAATCAGTAGTGATTGATTGTTTTATAGTATTATTACTGGTGTTCAGTACATCTGTTGCAAAATGTGTTGCAGAGCCAGTAGTGCTTAACTCACTTTGAGTAAAATTATTGCTAGATTTCTCTGTTGTACTCAGCTCTTTTGTAGCATAATCACTGGTGCTCATTGTATTTGTTGTAAAAGCACAGGTCTGAGGTGTCTCTGTAGATGAATCACTAGTGCTTGAGTCGTCTGTAGTTAAACCTCCACTACCAGATTCTTCTGAGTTAAGATTATTTTCCCTTGACTCCATAGTAGTATAAACTTTAATGCAAGGTTTTGTAGTTGTTGAACTGGTGATGTCACGTTTCTTTCTATTTTGATTCCTGCTGCTTGATGTCTTTTCTTTAAAATCTGTTGGGCTAGATTCTTGTGTGGGATAAAAACTCCTACTTACATTTTCATTCGCAACACTGGTGTTTGAGCCAATAGGAATTAACTCTTCTCCTGCAAAATCAGTTATTTTCTCAGTAAAAGCATCATTTGATTTCTCATTCCCATAATCACCATAACCTGATCTCTCCATGATTAAATCTCCAGTGGGCACTTCTCTGCTCAAGCCATTGGCCTTTGATTCCACAGGAAGTAGGGCATCTACTACAAAATCATTTTTGGCTGACTTGTCTGCAGCAGGATTACTTTCACCTGAATTCCATTTTCTTACGCTACTATTAATAGATTGTTTTGTAGTAAAATCTCCGGCTCCCATTTCTCTTTCTAACTTTCTTGAGCTTAGTCCAGTATGAACGTAGTCATTTCTGGCGGAACTATTGGCATTTGATTGGTCTGTAGTAATATTAGTAATGCTTGGTTTATCTGTTGTAATATTACTGGTCTGAGATTCCTCCACTGTAAAATCTGTGCTGGGGATATCGCCTTTTAAATCTTTGGTACTTGAAGCAATTAGAAGAAACTCTTCAGCTGTAAATTCATTGGTAGTTGATTCTTCAATGTTAACATTACTAAGAGCTGATTTTCTAGTTGCAATATTAGATGTGGAATCCTTTGAAGTAAAATCTTCAGGTTGTACCTCTTTTTTTAATGTACTGTTGTTCGATCCAATATGAAGCAACATATTTTTTGAAAAGTCATTGTTGTTAACATTAGGTGGTGTGGTGCTCATTTCTGTAGTTTGGAAAGAGAAACAAAAATGACTCTTAAATAAGAGAACAATTTCCCAATATCTAGAATCTGTATTTAGTATAAGACCTACTTCAGCATTGTCACTGTCACAAAAAGGTAAAATTCTTAAATAAGGTTTTTTAAATAATAATCTAAATATTCAAACACAAGTTGAGTGCAAGTTGATCTCTGTGGCTTATTTAGTTATTGTTGTGAATCCTGTTAATTTTTAAGTTCTATATATCTTCATTTCATTCGTCACTTTGATTTGGTGTTGGTGTTTTGTTGTGTTTACTAGTTTTATTGTTGTGATTTCATGTTGTCGTCACTTTGAGGTCATTTCATTCATTGGTCATCTTTGTTGAGGCTTGATTGGCTGTTTTTAGTCACGTGATTACAACCTTGTGACATCTGATATGATCACTGGAAATAAATAAAAAATGGTGCCATGAAAGTTTGAATACCCTGGTTTTGAGATTTTCAAGGCAAAACTTTGAATGTGCTCAATTTTTCTTTGATTTGGAGTGCATTTGTGGATAATTTGTTTTCTGACAACAACATAAGTGAGGCTGATTTATTGTTTTAAGTTATTGGGAGATGAAATGACCAAAAAATCAAGCCAATGCAAGAGTGATTACATTAACCAAAAAATTGTTTTAGAATGTGAGACATGTTTGAAAATGATCTCAGAACTAAGATACTGACTTTGATGTACCTCCATCTTTTATGGTTGGGTCTAATGACCTTTATGGAATCTTGCAAAGGCCATCAGCATAGCTTGGCAGGTCTTTGCTTGACTTTTGCTGCTCTTTTAATTTACACTTTTGCATAATCATATTTGTGATATAGCCCGTTGATGGTGGTAGTGGATGGAGGTGGTGTATTTTCTTTTCATAGTTTCGGCATTTTTTTCCTTTTTTTTGATGAACACAGTAGTTGTACTGGTGTACATCTGCCTACCACTTTGGGATGGAAGTGTGTGTGTGGTGTTATGGGTCCACAGCTCTTCCAGCTAAGGCCGTTTTTTTTAAATAAATAATCACCGCACTCGCGGCGGCTTAGTGAGGGGGCGTTGGGCCATAGCAAGCCACGGGGCAATCTGTGGTGTGGGCGTTTCTCACCGTGTGCACTGGTGAGGGACTGCCCACAACCGTGATTGTTCCTGTGGCTAATGTGCTGCAGCTGCTCTGGCCCCTCGCTGTATAAATGAAGCGCAAGTCGGTTGGGAGAGGGAAGAAAAGGAAAAAAAGAATGAGAAAAAAAGGGAAAAGAGGACGGAGGTTATAGGGAGCGAGGAAGCAAGTCGATGCGAGAGAGAGACACACGGAGCATGTGGGCGAGCGAACGAGCGCTTGTGGGCAGCTGCGAGGAAGCTGGGTGTTAGGCTGACACCCAGGCGTTGGAGTTGGAAGTCGCTCCCGCTGAGTGAGCAGGTAGCGGGAGTGACCAGGGAAAGGCGACTGGCCGCGGAAGGCCGGAAAGGTAGCGGGAGTCGCGAGACTTGGTGTTGCAGTCCTTGGTGTGGGCGTCCTGGAGACCAAGGAGTCCAAGTCTCAGGTCTGGGATGAGTGCCAGACCGAAGCCAGGATCGGGAGGTCTCCAGACCTGTGTTAGTGATATGGAAAAGGGCAGCTGCAGGGAGCGTCTCACCTGTTGCATGGGCCCGTATGGGAGAAGCAGGTGAGACGCTAATGCAAACAAGAAAGAAGCACTGGGCTTGGCACGATTTTAAAGACTGCTTCCTGTATGAACGTTTTAACCTCTGATTTTAAAGGATTGTTTTTTCTATTGTTTTTAAACCTCCACGTTTGACTTTTAAGGATTATTTATTTAATGAAGATTTGTGAATCACTGCACTTTATTTGAACACTGTTTTTGATTGTCTTTTTAATAAAAGCACTTTTGCACATCTTTACCATCCCCTTGCTCAATTGCTATGTTATTGCCTCCACTGTCTAGCTCACCTCGGTTATATCTATCGACGGTGTTGGGTTCAAAGGCTCCCGAACAGCGATGGGAGCGTGGAGCCAAACCCGCATCGTCACAGTGTGGCATTATGGCACTAGGGATAAACTGTTTCTGGATGGCTAGCCAAATTCATTTTTAAAAAACGTCTTCAAAGCAAGAAAATGGAGAAAAAGAGAGAGAAAGAGTCTGACAGCAAGTTGGAAAGAAGTTGACTAGCTCCACTTGTCCTATTAAGCTTGAAGACCCAACCAACCATTGTCCAACCCGCTATATCCTAACACAGGCTTGTGGGGTCTGCTGGAGCCAATCCCAGCCAGCACAGAGAGAAAGGCAGGAAACAAACCCCAGGCAGGGTGCCAGCCCACTGCAGGGCACACACACCCACATATACACCCACACACTAAGCACACACTAGGGACAATTTAGGATCGCCAATGCACCTAACCTGCATGCCTTTGGACTGTGGGAGGAAACTCACGTAGACACAGGGAGAACATGCAAACCGGGAAGCAAACCCAGGTCTCCTAACTGTGAGGCGGCAGTGCTACCCACTGTGCCACCATGCCGCCCAACTTGAAGACCCTCCACTTTCTATTCCAAAATTAGTGAGGTGGTCAATCACAAATGAATACTTTAAAAGTGACATAATAAAGAAATACAAATTATTTCAGTTACAAGGATGCATTTATTTCCCCAGGCTGTTAAAAGGGATGCCATATTTGGGTTTATTGGAAGAGTTACCTTGCTTATTTAATTCATGCCTCATTTTTCCTTACCATTCATTGACATTGTTTTACATTAATACATCATAACCTACAAGAACTGTATTTATTGGATTATGTTTTGTGTGGAAGTACTTTAGAGACATTTATTTTAAAACTGTTGATGTAATTATCTATTTGAATTGCCCCTTTATTGCTAAAATGACTGAATTATTAATGTTTGCTATTACTTAATTGTCTAATATTTAGGATATTTGTTTGGTATGATGTACTAAGTACTGATTTTTAAATATTGTTCAATGAAAAAATGCAAAATAGATAGTGACAGTGTATCTACAAAGTTTGGGAGGGCTGTATAGGGGAACCATAGCACTGTTATCTCTTCCTGACAGAAAATAGCAAATGAAACATTTTATCTATAACATTTCTGACTTATATCATGAAGTATGTACTAAACTTTAGTTTATTTCGGAAGTAAGTATTCACTTCTCTGTAGTGAAAGCAATGATGAAAACACACACAGAATTCCTAGGTTTGCCAAATAGCTAAAATAACACAAACTTATTTAAAACCCCACACATAAAAACTTCTAGACCTTCCAGCTAGAATGATGGAGGACACGGTGGAATAAAGAAAGAATTTGCCTGCATCTCGGAATGTAATATTTTAATTCAGATATTTCTCAAACAGGCACCCTTAAAACCATAACAACTACAAACTTATATTGTAACCAACATTTTAGTCAGAACAATGTCCGCAATACGTATTTTATTGATTTATCAGGTCTTTGTTGAAAACATTAAAGACTACTTTATACAAAAATATGGGGATTATTTACATCAACTGAGTGCATATACTTATAGAAGGTATTAATTTATGACAGGGAATTTAATCTGTAGCAACTTTCACAAAGAACCTCATCAAAAAGCACTTAATAAAATTCACATTTCAAAGAAGGAAAAATGAATCACCAGAATATTAAATTCCAGATAAATGTGATATCACACAGTGCTCTCTCATGTTGTTCACTGTTTCCATTTTAGGGATATGAGACTATGGCTGTTGCTATTATAATTAGCCAGCAGAGGGCGTTAAGTTACTTAGCTGACTTCTCATTAAGCATTCCTGTGTAACTTGACACTCTGACCACTGATCATATACAGTAGTGTGGCAATACCACACTGTCTCTGAGATAGTTTTTAAACTTTAGATTAGCCTAGAAAGAAATCTGAAAGTAGAAATATGTGAAGTGTCTTTGGTAGGTTGTACACTATTGTAATTTATCATTTACTGTATTACATTAATTGTTCATTCTACTAATTGATGCCAATGAAAAGAACTCAGTACATCAGTGGAAATCAGATTGTCAAGGAGAACATGTTAGATAGTTACTGTATATGTAACTGTGGGAAGAGTTTAATAACCATACTTTTGCCACTTTACATTGTGAAGGACAGCCGGGTCCCATGCCCGGCATGGACGTCCCTGCTGCTTATGTTCCGGGGGAGCCACCATGGGCAGTCCAATACCTCCCCCCAGGACGCTTGGTGGCAGCCTCCCCGGCTGATGGTGATTCCTCAACCACCCGCAGGGCTCCATGGGAGATGGAGTCCTCCACTGCCTGGTTGGGGGCTCGGATGGCCACTAGGGGGAGCTGCATGGACTCAGCAGCCTGGCTGGACGAATCTTCAGCCCCACCCGGAGGTGCAATTAGGACCAGGTGGTCAAGCACCTGGAACAATTCCGGGTGGGTTATAAAAAGGGCCAGCCACCACCACTCAAAGAGCCAGGGTCGGGAGGAGGAGGACTACACTTGTGGAGGAGTGGTGGTTAAAGGAAAGGTTGTTGCTGTGAGGTGAAATAGTGCTTGGGACTGTGTATTGCCTGTGGGTCACGAGGAAGACGTGCGCCCACGGGTGAAGAAAAATAAAAGTTTGTGTTGGTTTAATACATGCCTTTGTGTCCTTCTGTGTCGGGTCAGGCACCTATATAGCGCCTTTTGTTACAACATTATTACAATGTCAATGTGCCAGTCCCTCCATTATTTTACATATTTAATCTAATTTAAAGCTGTGGAGGCTGAACAAGGCAGATACCAAGTTTAGATAGGCAAATATATCTGATCTGTTCTGTTAAAAGGAAAAATGAGAGACTAATCGGCACTTTTTAAGCTGTCAGCTTTGTTGCCCTTCAGTCAGGATGTTGCGGCTTCCCAGTGCTCAGCTGGGAATCTCCCAGGGACTACAAATTCCTCTGAAAGTTTAGACACTAGCAGTCAGGCTGAATGATAACTGTAAATTGATCCAGTATGTGATTGTGTAAGACCCAGTAATGTCCTTGCTTGCTTGTACTCTTTTTTGATAGAATAGGCAGGTTCAGAAAATGGATAGACCTAATTCTGTTCATCAACCGTCTGTCTGTGGAGGCGCAGTTGATTGGATTATTCAAGTAAGAAGCGATCTCTAACTTTTTGTTCTTAAATTTTTAATTTGGTATTACTGTTTATGATTCGGCAGCATGGTGGCACAGTGTTAACGCTGCTGCCTCGCAGTTAGGAGATCCAGATTCACTTCCTGGGTCCTCCCTGTGTGGAGTTTGCATATTCTCCCCGTGTCTGCGTGGGTTTCCTCTCACGGTCCAAAGACATGCAGGTTAGGAGCATTGGTGATCCTAAAGTGTCCCTAGTGTGTGCTTGGTGTGTGTGTGTGTCCTGCGGTGGGCTGGCTCCCTGCCCGGGATTTGTTCCCTGCCTTGCAGACCCCCCGTGACCCTGTAGTTAGGATATAGTGGGTTGGATAATGGATGGATGGATGTTTATGATTCTTTTAAAAAATCATTTTGTGCTTGTTGCATGGATACAGCAGTCTAACTAATTCCAAGTGTTAAGATAATTGCAGACAAAATAAGCAAAACCTAAAATTGATGCATTTGGTTTTCATTAGCAAAAATGGAAAACCCTCTACGAAATGAAATGGGTTTGATAAATGGAAGGATACAGTAGATGAAGATCTTGAAATAGGGACAGAGTTGGCATAGTGGGCTAAGTAATATAACAAAGGAAGTTTTTATACCAAAAATTAAAATCATTATTTCTTTGGTTTCCCAAGAGCTCATGGGATTGTTTAGAGCTTTGTTCTCTTTCTATCCCAAATTGATTAATTGCTATCTCTGAATGATTTAGGGTGAACATGTCCATGGGGTCTATATAACAAAGTTCAAGATAGACTCAGCAACCCTTTGTTCCACATTTCAGCAATGTTACATGGTGGCACTCTTGGACACTATTCATCACAGAACAAAAGAATGGAAGTACCTGCCATCTACCATTGGTATACATTTCCAGGTCTGTTGAGGGCCACTTGTAATGCTCTTTGGATAGACTTCTTACTTCCTGCTTGGTTGACTATTTTATAGTTTAACTGTGATTTCTTCCTGAGTGTTTTGTGAAAAAACATTTGAAATGTTGTTGACCTTGTTTCTTGTTAAAGCCTAGTTAATGACTGGTAACCTAGCTAGACCAACAAAATATTTCATCCTATGTTTCTTTGTTATGCCGTTCATTTTCTAGGTGTTACAGCTAAAACAAATAGAGTCTGAGTAAGTGAGTGTAGTACAGAGCACTCACAGAAAGGAACTGGACTATCAATAGCTAATTAGTGTACATATTTATACAATTTGTGTAGTCCATATTCATTTTCTGTGCCCTTGAAATGGATTCCTATGGATTTAAATGGATTCCTGTAGGTATGCTCACATATTGTATAAGAAGCAGCCTTGGCTGAGATTTAATGACACTGACTTGTATTTCTCAATATAAGCCTACCGTAAAAAGATTGTAGTGTTTAGTGAGGCATAGAATCTCAGAGTTAAAAGTAAAAGTCAGTGTTGCAAAACGGCACTAAGAGGTGATAACATCAATAATGAGTCACAGAGCCAGTTTATCATTTCACTGGAAAAATCTAACAAAGTTGTTGTTATTTCTAGATATTGGCATATAGATTGTTGCTATGACCACTGATAAAAAACTCAGAGCCACTTTAGACATTCAATCAATGACTCTTGTAGATAACTTACTTGACTGTCCATCTAGAAATTCAATTGACGATTGCTTTCTGAGCTTTCCGGTTTTAATTCATGTCATAAATATGTCACTCATTACTTCCTGTGTTTCTGATGACATTCTGATATTATAAACTGAGTATTACTTTGGTGAATTAAAGTATGTTCCTGATACTGAAATGGTGAAGGCCGACTCATTTGTCAACAAAGTACTACCATTTTTACTCGTGTACCACGCACCCTCGTTGTAAGACGCACACCCTAATTTTTACAAAGAAAATCTCGAAAATCGTTTTTCCCCGTGTACGACGCGCGTTGTGATTGTATAGGAAGCGTTTAGAGAGAGAGAGAGAGAGAGCGCGAGCAAGCAAGCGAGAGAGAGATAGTGTGAGCAAGCGAGCGTGAGAGAGTGGGCGAGAGAGTGAGCGTGAGAGAGACAGCACGAGCGAGCGAGCGAGCGAGCCCAAGCAGAAGAAATAAACATTACAGAATTACATTTCCTCGTGTATGATGCGTACCTGATTTTCTAATGCTAATTTTCGGGAAAAAATGTCCGCGTGGTACACGTGTAAATGCGGTATTTACTGTTTATAATCTACAGGACGGTAGTGAGACCAGGTATGTGATATGGGTTGGAGATGGTGGCACTGTCCAGAAAGCAGGGGACAGAGCTGGAGGTGGCAGAGTTAAAGATGCTAAGATTTGCATTGGGTGTGACGAGGATGGACAGGATTAGAAATGAGTACATTAGAGGGTCAGCTCAGGGGTGACGGTTGGGAAACAAAGTCAGAGAGGCGAGATTGCATTGGTTCGGACATGTACAGAGGAGAGATGCTGAGTATACTGGGAGAAGGGTGCTTAGAATAGAGCTGCCAGGGAAGAGGAAAAGAGGAAGGCCTAAGAGAAGGTTTATGGATGTGGTAAGAGAAGACATGCAGGTGATGGGGGTGACAGAGGAAGATGGAGAGGACAGAAAGATATGGAAGAAGCCTAACGGGAGCAGCCAAAAGAAGAAGAAGAAGAAGAAGAATGGAAGTCTGTGCTTAAGGAAACTATTCTTATATCAAGGCAGATTATTATAAACTCTTCAGAAAATAGATACATGGCCAGAAGTATCTGGTAATTCAGTCACCATTTAATTTATGTAGCACCTTTCACAGAGAATATGATCACAAAGCACAAATAAACAACAAAACAGAAAGTAGACCATAAGATTATACTATAATACAGGATACATCAAAATAAAATATTAAAAGACTGAGGAGAGCCCACCAATGTGGCAAACAGCAGTCATAATCCATAAAAAGAGACAAAATGATTTGTAACGAGAGGAAATGCTAAGTGTGATATCAAGAAGGCCAAAGTATTTATAACATTGCCTCTCCTTTAGTCATTCATCCACCCTATTGGTTAGTGCTGCCATTCAGCCCGTCATTTGCCTCCTTTGTTTGCATAAAACACTCACTCAGTGCATTAATTGAGCTGTGTTAGTGGTGGAGGAGAAAATGAAGACAATACTGGTAGCCATTATGGACAATGCTGTACATCCTCTCTATCTTATCATTAGCCAAGTCAGACATTTTTTCTTTTTTTTTCTTTTTGTAATTTTTACCATATTTACTCGTGTACCACATGCCCTCGTGTAAGACACGCACCCTAATTTTTACAAAGAAAATCACGAAAAAAGTTTTGCCCCGTGTACGACGCACGTTGCGATTGTATAGGAAGCGTTTAGAGAGAGAGAGCGAGGTCGAGCGGGAGCACGAGCAAGCGAATGAGAGACAGAGTGCGAGTGCGCGAGCGAGAGAGAGCGCGAGTGGACGAGCAAGCGAGCGAAAGAAAGAGCACGAGTGTGCGAGCGAGAGAGAGAGCGAGCGAGCCCAAGCAGAAGAAGTAAACATTACAGAATTACATTTCCTCGTGTATGACGCGCACCTGATTTTCTAATGCTAATTTTCGGGGAAAAATATGCGCATGGTAAACACGTAAATATGGTATTTGCGTTTAAGGCCAACTGTTGTATTTATATTTCTGTTTTTCTTGGGCTTCTGTAAAAGACAAATTTCACCAATGGGACTTTCAACTTTTGAGATTCAATTGGTTACATTTCTTTTTTTTTTGTCCATTTGAAGCACAGACAGTTGAAGTGACTTGATCATCTTCAAATAGTATCAGTGGCAGGATCTAAACTCATAACCTCTGAGTCTGAAGTCCATAGCCTTAACTACACATACAAAAAAAGCAATGCAGTGAAAAACAAAAAGGCTTATTTCATGATTAAAGTCAAAACTTCTACTTAAACTTTGAAATTTCCACTTTAATCTCGTAGTTTATTTTGTCATTAAAGTATAATGTAGAACCTCTGAATGGGCTTTCTTTACTGCAGCTGTTCTGTCCCTATCAAATGTATCAACCCCCAATTTCTATCCTTCTGTTTTCTTTCCTCCACATAACCAATCACCTTGCACAAAAAATATCTTTGTGAAATTAAAACCAGTTGTAAGCTTAGAACACCAATTCTTCTAAATCCATCCATCCATCCATCCATCCTCTTCCACTTATCCGAGATTGGGTCGCGGGGGCAGCAGCTTGAGCAGAGATGCCCAGACTACCCTCTCCATGGCCACTTCTTCTAGCTCTTCTAGGGGAATCCCGAGGCGTTCCCAGGCCAGCCGGGAGACGTAGTCCCTCCAGTGTGCCCTGGGTCTTCCCCGGGGCCTCCTCCTGGTTGGACGTGCCCAGAAAACCTAACCAGGCAGGCGTCCAGGAGGCATTCTGATCAGATGCCCGAGCCACCTCATCTGACTCCTCTCGATGCAGAGGAGCAGCGGCTCTACTCTGAGCCCCTCCTGAATGACTGAGATTCTCACCCTATCTTTAAGGGAAAGCCTAGATACCCTGCGGCGGAAACTCATTTCAGCTGCTTGTATTCGCAACCTCGTTCTTTCGGTCACTACCCATAGCTCATGACTATAGGTGAGGGTAGGAACGTAGATCGACTGGTAAATTGAGAGCTTTGCCTTACGGCTCAGCTCCTTTTTCACCACGACAGACCGATGCAGATCGCCGCACTGATCTGCACGCTCCATTTTTCCCTCACTCGTGAACAAGACCCCAAGATACTTGAACTCCTCCACTTGGGGCAGGATCTCACTCCCAACCCTGAGAGGGCACTCCACCCTTTTCCGGCTTAGGACCATGGTCTCGGATTTGAAGGTGCTGATTCACATCCCAGCTGCTTCACACTCAGCTGCGAACCAATCCAGAGAGAGCTGAAGATCACAGCCTGATGAAGCAAACAGGACAATAGCTACTGCAAAAAGCAGTGACCCAATCCTGAGTCCACCAAACCAGACCCCCTCAATGCCCTGGCTGCGCCTAGAAATTCTGTCCATAAAAGTTAGGAACAGAATCGGTGACAAAGGGCAGCCCTGGCGGAGTTCAACTCTCTCTGGAAATGGGTTCGACTTACTGTCGGCAATGCGGACCAAGCTCTGACACCAGTTGTACAGGGATTCTTCTAAATCATCATTATAAATGTTTAGTTACTTTATCCATCCATCCAGGGTTGCACCCATCCCAGCAAACATCGGACACAAGGCAGGAACAATCCCAGCTCATCACGGGGCAAATACAAGCATACATATAAACTACAATTAATTTATTATTACCAAACCCCCTAACCTTCATGTCTCTGAATGGAAAATAAGCATGCCGAAGATACTCACCAAGAAAACATGTAAACTCTATGTAGGGAAGACCTTACTGTGAGGCAAAGTTAACAGTTGATTTGTAAGATATAACATACATGCTTTAATGCATTTCGTCATGAAAATTATGTCAGGTATAAATCTTGGCATTCTAAATGTTCAGATAGCCGAAGTTAATTCTGTATTCTGTGTGGTGATCACTGCCTGTGGCTTCTCTCTGTGCGAGAGTCCGTCTTAGAAACATATAGCAATTAACTACTGGGTCGGGGAGCACTTAGAATACAAAGCATTCACCTGGCTTCTTTAGTTACAATGGGGTGTGAGAAACTCTAAATCAAACATCGATATTAAGACAAAATTTATGATACTCTACTTTAGTCACAAAATAAACAAATTATAATGGAGATTTCGAGATTATAGTTAAAATGTCTTCTTCCTTCACAAGATAAACTATGGGATTATAGTGGAAATTTCATCTTTAACACCAGAATCCCTGAAGCATACGAAAAAACTCGTAATCCCTGCCCACCTTAAATTTCTTCACACCTGTCCATGAGCATTTTGTACATGTGTCCATCAGCACATGCAGCAATGAGCCTGCTATTCCAAATACCACACACCCCCCTCCCCCCCCCATTTATGGAGCTCAACCTGAGCAAAAAGTTCTCTCAGCTCAAGCCAAGGCTCCTTGTCTGTGTGAGAGGTGCCTGGAGTTGTACAGGGTAAATAATACAGTATATCATTATTTGGGATACATGCACTTCATGTGTATTTTGTGTCTACAAGGATCTGGGTAAGTGTAGGATGAAAGCAAATGTGAGGCCACTATCAGACTGGACAAAGGCTGGACCGTACCAAGAGCTGAGCTGCATCAAGGAGGGGAATGGGACAGCAGGCTGCTTGCTGCTTGTGCTGATCGGCACATTTGCCAAACAAAAGACGCTAATGGAGAGAGGTGCAAAAAAATGTAAGGTGGGCCGGGATTACAAGTTTTTTCATAGGCTTCAGAGACTGTAGTGTTAATGACAAAATAAACTACAAGATTAAAGTTGAAATTTCGACTTTTAATTACATAATAGATCATTTTTTCCCTCAGTGTGTTCCAAATGTTTTGTCTTCTCTGTTGCCCTAATACTTTTCTGTGGATTAGTAATTTTTGAAACAGTAATCAAATTTTATAGTTGCTGAAATGAAATAGCAACACTATAGCATTGTAACTTCAAAACCACAGACAATGGCCTGTTCTGTGTAGATATTATATATTCTTCTGTTTTAAAAAGAGTTTCCTTCCATCACATTTGCTACCTTCCAAATTCCTAAGACACACTGCAAGGTGGATTGGTGTCCTTGTATGAGTGCATTTCAATGTGTTGACATGACATAGTATTCATCACATTACTTGCACCTGATTGCACCAGGACAAGCTCCCCAAACTTGTGACTCTCTAATACAAAAACTGAACTGAGAAAATAAATCACTTCATAGATGAATGAAAGGATCTGAAGTTTCTTTATTATACATCTAGCTACTTAGTCATAACACTGAGATAACACCAGAAAGTTTTTTTGTGTTCCGTTTAGGATTTAAAATTGATGTGAATTATAATGATATAAAAGATAGAAGGACAAGGCTGGCAGCTGAGAAAACTATCCTTCATGCAGATATTGTTTAACATGTGCCTTCTTAATGCTCAAATAAAAAAAAATAATTTTTTGTTTTAGAAATGGAGTAAATAATCAAGACAGTTTATTCTTGAGGCTTCATCTGTATCTTCAGATTTATTTTTCACTTTAATTACGGTTTGAGAAAGTGTGAAGACTGTGGTTGTGGTAAATGGCACCTGTGCTTCACAATAAGCAATAAACAAGAACAGAGGGGTGCTGGGGGGGGGGGGGGGGGGGGGGAGCAAATTGAAGTTTGCTATAATAAACTTTTGGAAAAATGTAACAATGTTGAATAGTAAAGAATGGTTGTGGTTTTCATCTTGAAGACCTTCTCTTTTTCTTTTTTATTAGTTGAAAAGAAGTGAAGTTCAGCTGTATGTAGAGCTGTGTGGTATGACCTGTTCCGTGTAAAACCTGTTCTTATGTGAATTATTTTGTAGACCAAATTTAGCTGCTCTGCTTTTAAATGTTAATGTTATCACCCTTTCTTATGAACAATGCCCTTCTCTTAGGTTTGCTAGGCAAGGAGTCACTTTGAAAAGTATCAACAAAAGCACAGTGGGAATTGATTATTTATAATGGCAGTCACGGAAGTTGACAACTAAAAGTAAAAAAAAAAAGTAAAAGTCATTTATGGGAAATGAGTACAGGGTATATAGGTCAAGTGACAAATTGCCAAACCAGTTTAACATCTTAGCATACAACAAGCTTAAGAAATTAGCAAAATACTGTATATTTCCTGCGCTGTATGCTCACACTGATGAGTTTCTCATAAAAAAAATGCTGTGGTCTTTAAGAATGTATGGACATTAAATGTTAGCAACACTGGACCAGTCATACATGATGTCTGCAGGAGCATATACTTGAAAACGTATCCAAGTGTTGTGAAAGTCATATCTGAACCCCCATCTCGCCTCAACACTATTGAACCTGTATAGTGAAAAATCAAACATTGCAGCCAACTAAGCTACCAGTAACTCCATTAATCTGTGTGAATATATAGATATTCAACTGTAAAGGGTAATTGAACTGTCCATGGCAGGCTTAATCATATGGTTAATGCAACATGTATGTTGGTCAGAATGTCGCTGTGCTCTGTACATGTGGCAATGAATGAACTTGAAATTGAACATTGTGTACTATGGCCGGCAACTTATCCCGGCCAATACCCCCAAGCCGCCAGATGGAGCCCTCCCTGCGACATGGAGATTCCAGCAGGGCATCATGGTAACGTTGGGACCACCAGGGGATGCTGCAGGGAGGCTTAGAGACTTATATTTCCCCATACAGCCCAGAAGTACGTCACAGTCACGAGGACGGAAGAAATGAAGTACTTCCGGGCTGAAGAAAAAGAGGAGTTTTCACCTGACCCGGAAGTGCTGGGAAATCACATGGACTGGGGGATCAGAAGCACTTCCGGGACAAGGACTATAAAGGACTATGGGAAACTCCAGCGAGTTGAGCTGAGTTGGGAGGAAGGGTGACAATGCGTCTGGGAGTGGAGGATTTGATTATTGTTATTATTATTTGTTGTTTATTGAGTATAGTTGAGGTGGAGGTGCTTTGTGCACTTTATTATTGTAAAAATAAAATTATTGGTACTTTTATCTGGTGTCTGGCATCTGGCGTGAGGGTTCAAGGGGACGACAGCGCCCCCTATCTGTCACAACATATACAGCTTTAGGGATGATTTAGCAATGACTCAGTACCCCTGCAGTTCAAACTGAAAGTAAAGAATAACATAAAGGCAGATTATTGTGAGCATTGTATAATTTTAAAGTTTATGTGGTACATTTCACGGTGTTCTCCATCATAAGGTGTTGTTAGAAACTTACAGAACAATAAAAGTAGGAATAACTGAAAATGACTGAGGCAATAGCTTGAAGACATCCACTAGTTAAAAAATAAATGGGTGACCAAAAGCATGTACAATTGAAAGTAGTGAGGAACTGAACAAAGAGAAGTGCAGACTTTTATCAAGGCAATACATCCATAAGAGTCAAAAATAAGCACAGAATTTGAGTAAAGTGGAATATTGTTCTAGTTCAGTTTGAAAGAGTTGATCAGTGAAACGTCCCTGACAAAGGTATTAAGGACGTGCTAAAGAGCAGCTGCATAGCAAGACTCTGGGACAGCAGCAACACTGGAATCGGAACATCTAAGGTGTCTCACCAGTTTTATATGGTGTCACAAACGTGCGCATGGGAGGCAGCTAAAGGGCTTGAGTTAAGGACAGTTCCGAGACATACCAGGATGTAGCAGAGTGCACTGACTCTTTTTCCCCCTTGCCTGCAGACCATTCACGGGAGATTCCACCTGGTCCTCTTGACGTCACTTCCGGGACCGAGCCAATGGAAGGAGACCTTGCCGGCTCCAGCCCCTGTGATGTCACGTCCAGGCTCGCACCAATGACAGAAGACCTACATGAGCCAGACCCCTTTGACTTCACTTCCTGTCTTCCCCTTTAAAAGCCTCCACCTTTTCCCTATTCCCTCAGTTCTGTATTGGACTCAGTTTTGTGCACAGCAGTGTTATCATTTAAAAGACAATTTGCAGCCAGGATACCAAATTATACGGGTGGCTGCCCCAAACCTTGCTATGTCTCATAGTGAGTTTTCTGACAATGGTTAGTAGAAATGGTGACAGTTATGTGGTGATAGGTGTTTAAATAAGATACAGAGCTTTGCACATTGTTCAGTTCTGTGTGCAAGACCAGTGTAACCATTGTGGGATAGATGTGCTTCTTGCAAGTCTGTTAAATGTGAGTCTGTAGTCTGAAAATAATCATGACAACTTGTAAATGCAACTTTTTGAAACCAGCAACACCACACTGTGCTGTAGTTCTCAAGGAAATAGTAGCTGGTGTTATGATTTGTAGTTAATAATCTCGAAATAATTCATTTACAGTACTGTTATAGTGAATGATGCATGTTGATCATATTGGATGAACCTACTGATAGTCTTGAGTCTTGTCATCTATTGAATTGATTTCCTTATTCTAGTATAGGGTTACAACAAGTGAAAGCCATTTTAGGGAACACTACTCACGCTAGGTCAACCCTGCACATGTTTAAGATGTGGGAGTATGTTACTTTATAAAGTGACCAGTCTGGAACTTGAACCCAGGTCTCTGAAGTAGTAAATGTTGTACCATTATGTGGCTGTTATGTCACCAAATGTGAAGTATTAAAGCCTTAGATCTGTTAAGTGAGTGATGTAACCAAGGTACAGTAAAATCCTTGTCAATGCTGAATATGATAGCATGGAGAAAAGTTGAATTTCTGCTTCAAACTGAACATTAGCGTCAAAAGAACTTTAAAGTGGGATTAAAGTCAAATTAATTATATAGAAGTAAAGAGTGCTGTGACATCAAATATGTGACTAATACATGTTGAATGGCAGAAAATATCCTTGTAAAATATGTACACCTTAATGGTGTGATTGCAGTGAAGAAACCAGGAAAATAAGGATTAAGTACAGTTAGCATTTTTGTAGTGAGACTGGTTTAAAGGCAAATAATAGATGATATTTTTACATTTTTATGTATAATATTTCAGGAAAAAGCTGGGAAATACATCTCTTTTTTTGTAAGCGAATGCTGATAGCATTCCACTGTGGGCAATCAAATGTGCTACTGTATGTACCCAGGTAGCAGTGATTACTTTATTATGGCCAACAGTCTCTGGACATGAGCTCATCTGCCAGAAAGAACTGTGAGAGTGGTACTACCATCCAGATTTAAGTGATAATCATATCACTGGTGTTTGCTTTGTTCCTTTGTCTGTTGTATTTATTATACTACACCTAACCAAGGCTTTATAGCCGAAAAGATGTGTCTCCTACCTTCTTTTAATTTGTAGCCTGGAAATGCACTTAGTATTATATTACTGCCACTAGTAGAACATGACAATAATCTTGAACTTGTACTTGAACATTTGACCAACAAAGGGCAACTGTGGAATGCTATGGTATGAGTGAACAACAACTTAGAAAAGTAAAGTGTTAGTGTGAAATATTTTATATGGAAAATCAAGGCCTACGTGCGATTGATTTTGAAGAACAGAGGCTGAGTGTCATAAGGGAATGAATGCTTAAAAACTGGAAATACAACATGCAAGCATTTTTTTTATTTAGTATATTTTCTCTCGGGATTATGCTGACGGGTTTTTTTTTTTTTAATTTCTTCCATTATCAACTAATAATGCAATTAGTTACTGGACAGATATTGCTAAGCTCCACTTATATTAATTGTTTTTGAACCACTTTGTTACTCGTTTATTCAAACAAATCTTTGTTTGTATGTTTACTCATTTTACAATTAATACTTTGTGGAATTTGTATCTACCTGTGATCTTATCACATTGCTTTGTGCTATGCAAAAGAAATTCCATTGAATGCTATACAAAATAAATTACATTGTATTGAACTGAATCATCTCAAAAAATCTAGTAACTCAAATAACTGGTTTCTACCTGGAGGGACTTAGGATAGCGGATAAAAGAATTGCAATGATTGCTGAATTGGGAGTTAGTACCGTCTGGGGAAGAACAGCATATTTTGAACTTTTTTAAATTGAGCTGTATTGCTGATTTAATACTGAAGATTTAATCCTGATATTGCATAGTGATATTCATTCTCATCCTGTGGTTTTCATATTGTGAGCGCTGGTCCATGCCAGTCCACTCCAAAATAATTGTCAATATTTAGGGCCAACATGCCTTCTATGAATTTTCCTAGCAAAGAAATGAATAAGGAATCCAATTCAGTAGTCCTCTGAGTGTTTTACTATTGTAATGTGCATTGTAATTTAGAAGATATATTTTGTTTCTAATATTAATATGACCACAACTGCTTTGTTGGCATGCCTTTGTCGTTATTCGTTTTGATAAAAAAAATATTTCTGGAAATGAGTTTTCTTAACAAGCAGGCCTAGTGTCAGGTTCCTTTGGGTTTGACCCACTTTTTTTCTTTGACTTTCATGCTTGCTTTGCCCTTTAAAGTTTTTTTTACATCAGTCCTCTTTTTGACTGTCTCACTTTGGTCATCCTCTTACACGATCGTGCTTTCCCACTCACTAGCAAAGTAAAAGTGGAAGTGCACCGTCAGCTGCAATAGCTCCCCAACTTACATAAAGTTTTTCTCTCACTCTGTTTCATCCCAATGGCATATGAAATCACCAATAAAGCAAAAATATAATGGTGACTGTTAACAATGTGCTTTTTAATCAGACAGTATGCTGCTGACGTTGTTCGACAGCCTGCAATCTTCCTTTTTATAAATCTGCTTTAATATTCAAGAATACGTGAGGCTATTGCTGGAAATTTGAACTAAAGCCAGCAGGGAGCAATAAAAAGAATACTGCTTCCTGCTACTGAGATGTAAGAGATCTGTCTGAATAAACCCAAATGGGCAGTTAGTGTTTTGTTTGATCATTTCTGCTGTCAAACTTAATATGGTAATTGTGTGCCTGTCTACCAAAGTGAATCAATCATTTTTGCGTGTTATATACAAAACAAACAATTCCTTAATTTTAGTACATTTCCTGTTTCAATAAGCAAGTGCATCATGTGTTTCCTTGTCCTGTTTGTCTTTTACGACTGTATATATTTTACATACACAAATTTTTTTGCTAAATGAGGACTCAAACTGGCTCAGTCACAAATAACGCATTTTTGTTTTAAACAAGTGCTTCATTTTGGGAAAAGTAATAATTAGAACATTGCATGTGTCCTACTTGTGTGCATCAGTGTCCTCCAGTGAATTCTATCATGTTTAATTTACTCTGTTTACTAAACAAAGTAGTGTTTATTCATGGCAGAGAATATCAAGTTTCACTAGAGTTTACAAATTAGCACTGTTAACACTGGTAAATCAGACAACCCGTGGGGTTAAACACACATTGTTCTTCTTCTCTACTATGAGAAGCTGAGATACCAATAACTCTATTCAAAATTCTATAATTTTACCATGAAAATGTACATTATTTACTTTATTTCAATTTCTCATATTTTAATTATAGGACCTATTATAATTTCTTAGTACCAGTTCAATTCCTAGCCCAGTTGTTGATGTTATGAAATTTAAAATGTTTTTTCTGCATGAATGATTTTTTTTGTTGTGCTTGTTTTGTTTCTGTTACTGAAGACTCTTCAAAGACATCACAAACATGCATTCTGTCTGAATTTGTCTAGGGTGTGTATGAGAGTGTGGCACCAATCCAGACCTGGCTTCCAATCTAGAGCTGGTAAATACTTTATGGCAGATACTGCCAATATAGACCCTGTGAAAGGAAGAGTGGATTCAGAAAGTGGATAGATGTTACACTAACTAATCATTTTAATTTTTACTACTATGAGAAACTGAAAGTGTGTTCACAATTATACCCTTCAGTGGGTTCAAGTTCCATCAAGGGTTTGTTCTGGCCTTGCACCTGATGGTACTAGACGAGGCTGCAGTGTCTCTGTGATGGGAAAACTATTTAACGAGTTTATCCATTCATTTTCCAAACCACCTTCTGCAAAGTTGTAACTGTAGCACTTAATGGAAGATGGGGTGCCAGTCTACTGGGGAATGCACTTGTACTCTCACTCCCATAATTGCTCACGTCGAATAATTTACCATTGCCATTAAGCCTAACCTGCATATTTTTGGGATGTAGTAGTAAAGCTGGAATATTTGGAGAAAATTGGCACTCTGACATTGAGTGATAGAACAATGTCTTCTCAGACAGTGACCAGGCTAAGATTCCATAGTAGTCCAGCTTTTGGAACAGTGATTCAGCAAAGCTAAACTTATGTAAAGTTTCACAATGGGATAATAAAGTGACAGTTACTGGAGCTATGCAATAAATTATTTAGTAACCATATTATTTATAATTTATTTTACATGAAGTGAAATCAGTTTATGATTCCACAAAGAAAAATTTGCAAACATCTGCTCAAAGGTTCCACATTAAGTCTTACGCAGAGTGAATTATTAACATGTAAATGGACTACCAATATCATATAGGTTATCAATAATAATAATATACATGTATATATTCATTTTTTTATTTTTTGTTAAATCAGCACATTTCAATTGATGATATGTCTTTCTCTACTGAAAATCTCATTTAGAACATAACAGGAGAATGAGCAGGTAACAGTTATGAGAGAGTTCTATTTCTGTTTATTTATTTATTTATTTATTTATTACTTGTAGTTTTATATTTACACCTATTTAAGACAGCAAAGAGAAAAAAATGCTTAAAGCTAGCTGTAAAGATCTAGATTTTATCCCAGCATACAGTGGATTGTAAAAGTTTAAAAAAGTAAATTCCCTTACCAGAAACTGAAATGAAGAAGATAAAATAAAGGAACAGTGGTTTCCCCAGTGATTTCCAAAAATACATTGTCCATTTCAGCTCTGTGAAGATGAGCCACATGTCTGTCCTCCACTAGTAAGTGTCTCCTGTAGAATCCAAGAAGAGACCTGATCACCACTCCCTTTTTGTGGATTAACAGACAACTTCTGTAGGGGAGGTGCAAAAAGCAAAGCACAATCCCTGAACTCAGCTTTTTCATTACTGAAAAAAGCAGATTTGTGACAACAAGGAAATACTGTTTAATTCTGAGAGGTGGTCCCTGCTAATTGTTGTTCAGTAGCTACGGTAATATGTATAGGAGACAGAGAAGAATTTACCTGTCAGGCAGGTGTATCCAAACGTTGGCATCTAAACACAGAACAATTGTGTCTTTGACCTTAACATAAGAAAGGCAAGAGAATGGCCGTGAAAAGGTGCAAGTTGGCAGACATAATAAAAAATACATATGAAATCACCAGAAGTATTTAATTAATTACAGTTTTAGGATGCTGTGAACATATGAATTTCTCCTTCTTCTAAAGCAGCAGCATTGCTATTGAGATTTCACCTATGTACACTGTTGGGATTCTTTCATTATCTGTATAGAATGTAAAGGTGCATATGCAGGGGAACATCTATCCTCCTTGCAGGAAATAACCCTGACAAGGTATGCTTTCCTGAAAGAGGAGATGAAAATGGACAAATATACTCTGGTGGGCGAGTTTCTGTAATTACTGTGCTGTATTTAGACTACTGCATTGTTGTGTTGTCTTTAGAGACTGATAGGCAGTAATTTATTACTAGTAGGAAGAATGCTGTATTTATTGTACCTGTTATGGGAAATAATAGGGTGGGGTGATGTCACAACTGGGTAACGTCACGTACTAAAACTAAATTGCTATTTGGATTCTTCTCTGAATTTTTCCTCTAGTTGGAAAGGCATTATTAATATGAAGTTTTACAGTGAGAGGCTCTTATCACCTATCTTCAGTAGTGAATATGGCATACATTCTGATTTTAAATAGTTAAAATACTCTTTGTTACTTTTGGATTGGCCATTGTACAGATTCATTAGACAGCATGTGAATGTTTTTCAGGACTTGCAGAGAAATGTTACCGTTTCACTTGGGGAATAGTCAAAATTGAAACTGAGATTGGTTAAACAAATTTTCTTTTTAATTGTTACCAAAAGTAACATGCTATCCAAAGTCATTGGTCAGAATGTAACAAGAATTCATAAGTAGACTTTCACTGGTCTTCGCAATTAGGGATCTGTAATTTCAGAGGCTTGTTTAAAGGAAACAAGTTTTTTAAATGTCATGGCCATTACAAAGGCACAGGAAGAGCTGTTCTCTCAAATTGTATGTACTGTACCTTACTAATTACTTTAGTTTTACTCTGTAAATAATTCCACATTTCCACTAAGTATTTTAAAAAGAAGATATATCTAATAACATTGAATGTGATTTCTGCAGTCAAACAAGTAAACTACATGACTTACATTAGTCTTGTGCCATTTTAATAATCTTCATATATAAAATACGCTACTGTCATTGTCCATTTGTCTGTCCAGGAGTTTAAATCACCTGTAGCTCACAAACTGTTTGAACTATTGACCTGAAATTTGGTACACATGTACTATGTGACGCCTACTGTCCGCTTTCGGGGTGATGATTGACCTCCATGGGTATTCCTCTTTTTATTTTTTATCTTATTTTATTGTAGAATCAACTCTCGGCAGCGGCCAGCAGGGTGGCTGTGTGGCGCATGCATATGGGTGCCGTTCTTCTCCCTACCAACTTCGCCATCACTTCCTCTACTTCTTCATATCTTAAATCATTTTTGAGGCAGATTGAAAACTTAATTGCCAACTTAAGTTAAAAATTAAGGAAAACATACTAAGTAATTGCAACACAAACACTAACTTAATCAGTTTTAACGCGAAAAGATGCAGACGAAAGAAGAGAAGAAGCGGGCCGCTAGGGTGGAGAAAAGCTGTTCAGGAAGCAGCAAGCGTATCAACCTCTGAGAAAATGAATGCTAAACGTACAGAGAAAAAGGATGAAAACTATGAATCCTCAAGTCAACTATATTCACTGCACGTTATCATGCTGTGCGCCATTACTGGTAATAATTATAATTTTTTATATATATGAACCAGCCAGTTAAGGCCTTAAACTCTCATAAAGAATTCTTAGTAATACAAATTATCTTCGTCGTCTTCTTCTTTCGGCTACTCCCATTAGTTGCCACAGCGGATCATCTTCTTCCATATCTTTGTCCTGTGCATCTTGCTCTGTCACACCCATCACCTGCATGTTTTCTCTCACCACATCCATAAACCTTCTCTTAGGCCTTCCTCTTTTCCTCTTCCCTGGCAGATCTATCCTTAACATCCTTCTCCCAATATACTCAGCATCTCTCCTCTGCACATGTGCAAACTAACGCAATCTCGCCTCTCTGACTTTGTCTCCCATCCGTCGAACTTGAGCTGACCCTCTAATGTACTCATTTCTAATCCTATCTATCCTCGTCACACCCAATGCAAATCTTAGCATCTTTAAATCTGCTACCTCCAGCTCTGTCTCCTGCTTTGTCCTGGTCAGTGCCACCGTCTCCAAACCATATAACACAGCTGGTCTCACTACCGTCCTGTAGACCTTCCCTTTCACTCTTGCTGATACCCGTCTGTCACAAATCACTCCTGACATTCTTCTCCACCCACTCCACCCTGCCTGCACTCTCTTCTTCACCTCTCTTCCACAATCCCCATTACTCTGTACTGTTGATCCCTAGTATTTAAACTCATCCACCTTCACCAACTCTACTCCCTGCATCCTCACCATTCCACTGACCTCCCTCTCATTTACACACATGTATTCTGTCTTGTTCCTACTGATCTTCATTCCTCTCCTCTCTAGAGCAGATCTCCACCTCTCCAGGGTCTCCTCAAACTGCTCCCTACTATCGCTACAGTTCACAATGTCATCACCAAACATCATAGTCCACGGGGACTCCTGCCTAATCTTGTCTGTCAACCTGTCCATCACCATTGCAAATAAGAAAGAGCTCAGAGCCGATCCCTGATGCAATTCCACCTCCAACTTGAATGCATCCGTCACTCCTACCGCAGACCTCATCACAGTCACACTTCCCTCGTACATATCCTGTATAATAACTCTTACATACTTCTCTGCCACTCCCGACTTCCTCATATAATACCACAACTAAACTCTAGGAACACTGTCATATGCTTTCTCCAGGTCCACAAAGACGCAGTGCAACTCCTTCTGGCCTTCTCTAAACTTCTCCATCAACATCCTCAGAGCAAACATTGCATTTGTGGTGCTTTTTCTTGGCATGAAATCATCCTGCTGCTCACTAATCATCACCGAGCTTCCTAACCGAGCTTCCACTACTCTTTCCCATAACTTCATGCTGTGGGTCATCAATTTTATTCCCCTTGTAGTTACTGCAGTCCTGCACATCCCCCTTATTCTTAAATATCGGCACCAGTACACTTCTTCTCCACTCCTCAGGCATCCTGTCTCTTTCCAAGATTCCATTAAACAATCTGGTTAAAAACGCCACTGCCATCTCTCCTAAACACCTATATGCTTCCACAGGTATGTCATCTGGACCAACGGACTAATTATAATAACTAAAAATAAAACTGACTTAATTACTTGAACACTGGTTAACATGGAGTTAGTACAGGGTAAAGTATTGATAGTGTGGAGGCCAGCAGACAAGAACACTCATAGACGGTGTGTTGCCCACTACCTGCAGTGTTTATTGTATACAACAATCAATATTCATGTGTATCTCAAATCTTGCTGCTCTATACACTTTCAAAGAAGGCATGCAGTGATTAAAAAATGAAGCCATTATAATTTGTAATAAACTGTCTTACACACACTAACAATAATGTACTGATTCTTAATTGAAATTAATTAATTAATTAATTAATTAATTGGAACCCCTGCAGATTTTATTTTTTCTTTAGCTGTCTGGATTTTTTTTTTGTTTTTTCTGTCCTACCTGGCCATCAAACCTTACTTTTATTCTATGTTAATTAGTGTTCTCTTATTTTAATTCTTATTTTGTATATTTTTCTCTTTCTTCATCATGTAAAGCACTTTGAGCTACATTATTTGTATGAAAATGAGCTATAGAAAGAAATGTTGCTGTTGTTAATTGTATTCCAATTTCTCCATTTCTGTATGAACATTAAAGAGACATGATGTAAAAATTGAAATGCATGTTGATATCACAGAAGTATATTTTACAACCCACGATGCTTTCAGTATTTTCATTTGGTTGGATATTAAATATTTTTTGTCTCTGTAAATCTAATTTGTTATGAGCTCTTTGAGGTCGCTATCCTACATTAATTGTAAAGTGTCCAAATACACACCATGGTGCACTTCCTGCTGTGTTCAGTTTGCTTAAGCACTCACCTTTTTCTCAGGCCTTCAAATTAAGGGTTTTTAAATTTTCAACTCTTGCGTAATTCATCTTATATAAGCCAGCATTATGATTTAGTTATACGCATAAGGAAGGACACTGAAAAGTTTTAAAAATAAAATTTTCTTTAATAAAAAGATAGAAAACAACACATTGAAATTAAAAGGTCTTAATCAGTGTAAGCCACCCTAATCTGTAGTATTTATAAAATAGTAATGATTTACTTTGTGAGATATAAGTATATAATTAATAAGAATAATTGCATCATATATTTGAAATATTAAAATGTGTGCATCAATTAAAATGTGTAAAGTTCAAATATTCTTGATTGTAATAAAAACTTATTTTTCACTTTCTGACAGAGGTCCACAGAGGGCTAGATGCCTTGTAAAGGATAAAATAAAATAAAAAAACAGCACTGTCTTTGTAATCACTGACATTAAAATAGTCTCAAATGATGCCTCACTTACTTATGTTGTAAATTTGTCATTTTTAATCTTCTGGTACTGGTTCTTTGAGGTATGTTATCACTAATAAAGAATCAAAAATAAAAAATATTAATCCCATTAGGCAGTGAACTCCTAGGTTTGCTTGCCCAGAGGGGACTGGGTGGTCTCATGGTCTGGAATCCCTGCAGATATTATTTTTTTCTCCAGCCGTCTGGAGTTTTTTTTTTTTTTTCTGTCCACCCTGGCCATCGGACCTTACTCTTATTCTATGTTAATTAATGTTGACTTATTTTATTTTCTTACTGTGTCTTTTATTTTTCTATTCTTCATTATGTAAAGCACTTTGAGCAACATTTTTTTGTATGAAAATGTGCTATATAAATAAATGTTGTTGTTGTTGTTGATGATGTGCCACAGATAATAAGAAAACACAATGCCCCAGCACTAAGCCAAGGACAGTGAAATTCTTAAATAGAATAGCCCTACCGATTGGTTTGTTGGTTAGATATTGTCACATTATAGTGTTCATGACCTTTTTACTTGCATTTGGAAATCAATAAACACAATGCCACCTCTCTCAGGCAAACTGAATAGTGAATGTAACAAACTAATGTCTTCCATGTCTGAACACCCGAGTGTGGTGGACGACCAGGACACTCCTTGTTCAGGGGGAGCAGCCATGGACTATTCAATATCTCCCCCTGGACGCTAGATGGCAACCACCCTGGGTTGAAGCAGTGCCTTGGTCTCCCGCAGGGCTCCATGGGAATTGGAGTTTGGTGCCACCCTGGTAGGTCCGGCAGGTGCTGCCAGGGGGTGCTGCAGCTGGGACTCCTGAGCCCTTATGGGCAGTGTTTTCACCACACCCGGAAGTGCAGCCGGAACTCGGCAATCAAGCACCTGGAGCACATCTGGTTGAACTATAAAAGGGGTCAGCAGCCACCACTCGAGGAGCCAGAGTCGGGAGGAGGAGGACAACGCTTGCCAAGAGGAGTGGTGGAGAAGAGTGTGTTGTGATGACTTTCTTTGGGGTTATTTGATGTGCTTAGTGCTTGAGACTGTGTTTTACCTGAGGGACATGGGGAAGACATGGACCCCAGGCGAAGAAGAAAAATAAATAATTTTTTGGTTGATTTTAATATGCCTCCATTGTCAGTCTGTGCCGGGACAGGCTCATATTTAGCGCCTTTATCACATGAGATAAAAGCAATAAAGGAGGGATGGAATTAACAAATAAAAATAAAATAAAGAGAAACTAATTTAAACAATTAAGAAAAATGTTCATTATCAAAAGTGACAATGTACGCAATTTACAAAGAAAAGAAAAGAAATATAAAGCAACAATACTAAAGCTAGGGAAGGAGCCCAAGTAAGAAGGTAAGTATTAATTCATTTTTTTTTTTTTGCTTGTTCAATTTGTAAAAATGACAGCAATAACATGCCACTGCCAAATAAACTTACCTACTGAAGAAGATGTTCCTGTGACAGGAAACCAATGTGGTTAACAATGAACAAAAGGACTTGGCATCTTGTGTCGTCTTGTCGTGTTGTCACAGCCTGATTGTGATTGAAGGTTTTACTTCAGTAGATGAGCGAATATTGCAAATTACCAAGTTGCATCTATTTATAATAACGTAACAAGGCAGAGTTGCCATGTTTATGTATTGTGCTTGTTCTCCTTGTGTTTCTCACCTATGTGGGAACTCGAGTTTGTCCACAAGCTAAACACACACTTTGAAACTCTTGGCTCTAAATCATTTCACAGTGAGTGTGAATGAATGTGTACAGAAGTACATGCTTCAGTAGAACAATCCAGTGCTGGTTCTTAGCTTTCCCTTGATAATGTCAAAATGAAGTCCAACTTTTTGTGTTCATAACCATCAAATTAGAAAACTGGTAGGATGTAAGGATTATTATTATTATTATTATTATTATTATTATTATTATTATTATAGCTAATGTCTGGTGAGAATACTAGCACAAAATGATTGCTGTTGCATCATTCAGGCAAATGTTACAAACACACAGCCAATTCAAAAGGTCACCACACTGTTACATACAGCAGTGTCTATATCAGGATGTAATAAAGAGGTCTGTACAATGGTAAATAATGATAAAACAATCAACATATTTCAAACAGCTTCACATGTAACTGGTTAAAGTGAAACCAAATCTAAAAGGGTTTTTGTGTCAGTAACACTCTTGTATGCTTCAGATCTGCTCCCAATGATCTATTTAGAACAGAAGAGGTAAGTTCAGATTATATTAGACAATTACAGTTCATTCATTACATGAATAAATTAAGATTGTTGTTACATTGCTACTGTCACTATTGTAAAAATTTTAATAAAATAACTTAGTTATTAAAATAACAATAGTTCAAAATACCTCATAGCATATACTGTTGTTGATATCGGTCCTAAAAAATAAAGAAAAAAAAAAAAGTTTTTAATAACAGTTTGTGGGGAAAACACATTCCTTTAAATTTGACCCCATTCTGTTTTTCCCTCATATTAACATTTAATATTTCTTCATGTTGCTTGAAGACAACTTCACCTCTACAAATTCAATTGAATTTTCTTTCTTATTTTCTGTTATCTTTTGGCTCACAGTTAACACTACATTAGGGTGACCAGATGGGTTTGGCTATAAAGGAGGACACCGACAGTCAAAAAGGAGGACAAAAATTACCAAATATATTTTCCAACTCCAATCAACCGCTAACCACTGTCCGTTGTGCTGTCGGGCGGAAATAGAATATAAAACAGTGTTGCCGCTACTTGATGTTACAATTATTGATAACGTAATGTCACGCGGTGACGCAGATGAATGGAGAATGGCCGAAGGCTGCTCATTCTCGGTATATATCATATGTAATTAGTCAAAAACAGTCAACTCTGTTCGTTATTCTGTGAAAGGAGGACATTTTGATGAATTTTTGGAATGCCTGGAGGACGGAGGAAACCATGTTAAAAAAGAGGACATGTCCTCCTTTTGGAGGACATCTGGTCACCCTACACTACATTCACTTCTAATTACTCCCACTAAAAATTTTACTTCCTTATCATTTTATTTAAAGCACATGTTGATAGATACCCAAGATCACTCTAGATTTGTCCAGCTCATCTAGTACACCACTGTCACAGTGACAACAGCCAGCAGGACCACAAAGGGCAAAGGTATAAGGGTGAATACTTTAAAAAGTTGTGTAAACACAGTTAAACAGGGAAAACCCGACATTCCTGAGATGTCATTTCTCTGAAGATAAATCAAATGTCGCACGCTGAATAATATTTCCTTGTGTGTCGAATAGCAGATAATTTAACATTCTGGGCAAAGCTACTTTTTTCACAGATAAAAAGAGCAAATTCGGCAGGCTGCTTGCATTAGTAAAAAATGTCATTTCACTGCCAGTAACATATCAGATGGGCTTCAGTACTTGTGTCCACTGCTCTGCTCCATACGGCTTGTTTTCATAAAATGCAATTTTTACAGTAGTAGATCAATAAATACATATACCATTTAATCAAGTTACAGTACATATTTAACATACCAAACAAACTGATACAGTATTATCTCTGAATACTAAATAACAAATGTATAAATCATGGCCTACTTTATTCAGTTTAGGAAATTACACTTGTAATTACACTCTGACTTTGTCTCCAAACCATCCAACTTGAGCTGACCCTGTATTGTACTTAATTCTAATCCTGTCCATCCTCGTCACACCCAATGCAAATCTTAACATGTTTAAACTGCCACCTGCAGCTTTGTCTCCTGTTTTTTAGTCAGTCCCACCATCTCCAACCTATATAACATAGCTGGCCTCACTACTGTCCTGTAGACCTTCCCTTTCACTCTTGCTGATACCCGTCTGTCACAAATTACTCCTGACACTCTTTTCAAGATCCCAAGTATTTAAACTCATTCACCTTCGCCAACTTTACTTCCTGCATCCTCACCATTCCACTGACCTCCCTCTCATTTACGCACATGTATTCTCTCTTGTTCCTACTGATCTTCATTCCGCTTCTCTCTAGAATATATCTCCACCTCACAAGAGTCTCCTCAACCTGCTCACTACTCTCGCTGCAGATTACAATGTCATCAGCAAACATCATAGCCCATGGGGACTCCTGTCTAATCTTGTCTGTTAACCTGTCCATCACCATTGCAAATAAGAAAGGGCTCAGAGCTGATCCCTGATGTAATCCCACCACCATACTGAATGCACCTGTCACTCTTACTGCAGACCTCATCACTGTCACACTTCCCTTGTACTTATCCTGTACAACTCCTACATACTTCTCTGCCACTCCCAACTTCCTCATACAATACCACAACTCTTCTAGAGGTCCCCTGTCATATGCTTTCTCCAAGTCTACAAAGAAACAGTTCAACTCCTTCTGGCCTTCTCTATACTTCTCCATCAACATCCTCAGAGCAAACATTACATCTGTGGTGCTCTTTCTTGGCATGAAACCATATTCTTGACATGAAACTATACTGCTGCTCACTAATCATCACCTCCATTCTTAACCTAGCTTCCACTACTCTTTCCCATAACTTCATACTGTGGCTCATCATTTTTATCCCCCTGTAGTTACTACAGTTCTACACATTCCCCTTATCCTTAAAAATCGGTACCAGTACACTTCTTCTCCACTCCTCAGGCATCCTCTCACTTTCCAAGATTTAAACAATCTGGTTAAGAACTCCACTGCCATCTCTCCTATATATGTCTGTGCTTCCAAGGTATGTTATCTGGACCAATGGCCTTTCCATTCTTCATCCACTTCATAGCTGTCCTTATTTCCTCCTTGCTAATCTGTTGCACTTCCTGATTCCTATTGCCTAGCTATCTGGTAACTCTTCACTGCCCATCTGTGCCTGTCTTATCTCCTCCCTGAACTCAACCTTGCAGTCTTCCTTTTTCAACTTCCACCATTTGATCCTTGGGTCTGCCCTCACTCTCCTCCTCTTCTTGAACTACCAACATTCACCATCACACCTTCAAATTCCAGGTTGATAATCATCACTCTGTCTGACATTCTTTTTACCTCCAAAATACTCTTGACATAGTGTTCTGTCAGAATATCCCCCACCCCAATTCTCCTCCCATTCACACCATGATAGAACAATTTAAATCCACCTCCAATCTACCTGGCTTTACTGCCCTTCCTTTAGTCTCTTGCACACACAATATACAGTATCAAACTTCCTTCTCTCCATCACATCAGCTAACTCTCTCCCCTTATCAGTCATACTGCCAAACTTCAAATTTCCTACCCTCAATTCCACTGTCTTTACCTTCCTCCTCTCCTCCTACCTCTGGATATGTCATCCCCCTCTTCTTCTCCTTCTTCGGCCAGCAGTATCCCAATTTCCGCTAGCACCCTGTTGGCTAACAGTACTGGTGGCGGCCATTGTTAACCCGGGCCTCAACCAATCCAGTATGGAAATTGGTTTGTTGTCTGCATATATATGTGGCTGGGTTATCTAACCCTGACTGCTGTTAGACACCAGGGTGAAATCTTCAGAGCCATTGTCATACCTTATGCTGGTGCAGTGGGCCCTGGGTTCCTCTTAGTACAGGACAATGCCTAGCCTCATGTGGCCAGAGTATGTAAGAAGTACTGGATGACAAAGGCGTTGATCCCATTGACTGGCTCCCATGTTCCCCAGACCTGAATCCAACTGAGTACCTCTAGGATGTTATGTATCGGTGCATCCAACACCACAGAATGTCCAGGATCTCACTGATGCCATGATTCAGGTCTAAGAGGAGATCGCCAAGGACACCACCTGCCATTTCATAAAAAGCATCTCCAGACGTTAGTGCATATAGGCATGTGGGGTCCATACACACTACTGAGTCACACCATGAAGGAATTCACGCAAGTTGGATCAGCCTGTGACTTCAAGTTTTGACTATGATTTTCGGTGTGATGTTGAATCCAGCCTTCAATGTGTTGGTCATTTTGGTTTCCACTGACTGTTGTTACATCATTTTGATCTAAACAAATTACACTGTATTACTCATTACACATGAAAGCCAGGACCCAAGGTTTCTCGGCAGAACATTGCCTAGAGAATCACACTGCTTCTGCCGTCTTGCCTTCTTCCAATAGTGTATGTAGCTGCTATCTCTTCCCCAGGTAAACGTTGTGTATGCTCCTGGCTGTGCACATGATCTAAAAGATAATGTGATTTATCAGACCAGGCCATCTTCTTCCATTGCTCCATGGTCCAGATCTGACACTCACATGCTTATTGTAGGTACTTTAGCAGTGAGAAGTGGTCAACATGGGCATTCTGACCAGTCTGTAGCTACGCAGTCCCATACACAGCAAGCTGTTATGCACTATGTGTTCTGTCACCTCTGTCTAATGGCCAGCATTATGTTTTTTCAGCAATTTGTGCTTGAAGTCTGATGCCTTCTGTGTGATCTGGTCTGATCACAGACCAGAAGAGCTAGCCTTCGCTGCCCATATGCATCAATGAGCCTTGGACAGCCATGACCACTTTTGCTGCTTCATCGGTTGTTCTTCCTTAGACACCTTTTGGTAGGTATAAACCATTGCATAGTGGTAACACCCCATAAAACCTGCTTTGGAGATTCTCTGACCCAGTCATACACCCTTCACAATTTATTCCTTGTCAAAGTTGCTCAGATTTAATGCTTGTGCACTGCTTCCAACACATCACCTTCAAGAACTGACTGTTCACTTACTGCATAATATATTCCACCACTTCACAGGTACCACTGTAATGAGATAATCAATATTATTGACTTCACCTGTCAATGATTTTAATTTTGTGGTTGATTGGTCTACAAGGAGGGACCCAAAAATAAAGAGAATTTTTTTCTGGAGGCTGGAGGCACATTAGTTTTGACGTTTTCCACTAGGTGCGTGTACTAGACTGCCCTCTGCATCATTAGGCCAAGCAGTGTCCTTGAAGTGCTCAAGCGATTGCATGGTGCAGTACAGAGAAAATGACCCGAATTGTGGTGATCAAGTGAGTCGCATTTGCATCACACCAACACTCCCACCCACACAGCATTGAATGTGCAGCAGTTTCTCACAAAAAACGGGATGACAAGGGTTTTCCACCCACCCCCTACTCCCCAGACTTTGTACTCTGTGATTTTTTCCAAGAATGAAGAGGGACGTTAAAGGAAAGTATTTTCAGGATGTAGAGGAGGTCAAGAAGCAAATGATGGAGGCATTGAAGGCTATCACTTTGCAAGAGTTTCAGAACAGTTTTAAAAAATGGAAAAGCGGTGGGACAAGTATATTGTATCTCAGGGAGTAGTTTGAGGGTGATTACATTTTGGAAATGTTCTGAGAAATATAAGGTTTTTTTTTTTAATTCTCGTTATTTTTGCATATGCATTAAGGTTACACTGTGGCAACATCTAGCGCTGTGATTCTCTGAAACAGAAAAGACAATGTGACAGAATACTGTAAATAAACATGGAGCAGTCAATATGGCGTAAAACAAAGCACTATACTACAGTACTGATAACAGCAATAACAATGGTAGAAAAGGCTTACCTGCACATATTCATAGCACCGTTTTTTTTATTCTATCAGAATTCCTCTCAAATGGCACTCTGCACAGCTACTTCATTCTAATGTGATACCATTGAAGGACGTGGGACTAGGCTGAAAAACTGAGTTTTCAGAGAGTTGTAGAATATGTGAAGGATGTCACTACTCACATTTAAAGAACATAATCTTCTAAGAAAAAAGTGCCTGTTCTTATCCGTCTTCTATAGTTCCTCTGTGTTCTGAGACCAGTCCAGCCAGTCATTGATGTGGACCCCCAAGTACTTGTAGGAGTGGACCACTCTCTGAATAGTGTCTGGACTTAGACGCTGTTTGGTGCAATGAAAGTCATTAATCAGTTCCCTGGTGTTGCTGGTGTTAAGATGCAGACAATTGTCTTTGCACAAAGAAACAGAGTTCTCCACCTGACTTCTCTCCTCTGTCTCATCCCCCTTATTAGTACACCCCATACATATTTAAATAAAATGCATTATTATTATTATTACTACTATTAGTAATTACTATTATTATTACTATTATTATAATTACTCTTATAAGTGCAGACTCATCAGAGAATTTCAGTAAATGACATGACCTACTGTTCTATTTATAGTCAGACGTGTACAGAGTTAATAGAAAAGCAGACAGGCCTGTTTCTTGTAGTGCTCCAGTGTTGCTAACACTGTCCTTGAGTCACATAAACTTTGGTTTGCCCAGCAAATAGCCCATTATCAGGACACCATAGGCTCATCCACCTTAATATCTTTTTGTTTACCCCTTAACAGGAATGGCTGGATGGAATTGAAGGCACTGAGAAATTTTTAAACATAATCCTCACAGTGCTACCAGGTTTGTCCAGGTGAGAATAAGCTTTATGGTGCAGATAGATAATTGCATCTTCCATTGCAATCTTTGTCTATTAGACAGACTGCAGTGGGTCCAGGTTGTCTACCACAAGAGGACTCATATAGTCCAGGGGACCAGTCTCTCAAAGGTTTTCATGATGTAAGACATAAGTGCCACTGGTCTGTAGTCATTAGGTACATGTCTTATTTAGTGCTGAAACAATGCAGGATGTTTTCCTTAGCAGTGGCAGCTTCTGAAACCTTAATGACAGACTGATCAGGTAATAGAGGATACCACAAAATTGTTCAGCACATATCTTAAGAACTTTTGATCTGGCTTTGTCTGGTCCCACAGATTTTCCTGTGTGTAGCTTCCTTAGTTGCCTCATTATTTGGTCATCAGTCATTGACAGCCCATACTGATGGTCAGAGGTGAACTTGTTACTGGTCATTTCAATTGATGGGGTAGAAGTTGTTGATTTAGTAGGGATGGTGAGGGGATGCTGCTCAATGGAAGAAGGTGGTAACGGGAGTGAAAATCTATTTAAAATAAGTCCAGAGCATTAGCTTTGTCCATATCTTTTACCTTTAACAAAATATATCAAATAAAAAGTAAAAGCACCTGAGCCCTGGATTGCATAACTTCGGTATTTTTGCCCAGTCTATTCTAGACAACTTTCATGTAATTCTGAGTGAATTTTCTGTTTTAGCTTTGTAAGCTTTCATTCATTCACTCAGATTTTTTCTTTAGCACATGCTGTGCATCCTTCAGAGCCTCTTTGTCACTGGATTTGAATTCTCTCTTTATCTCATTCAGGAGACCTTTTAGCTCCTTAGTAACCCAGGGCTTGTTGTTTGGAAAGCAATGTACTGTCTTTGAGGGTACTATAATATCGACAAAAAAGTTAATATAGTCTGCGATGTAGTGACTGAGTCCCTCAATATCATCCATTGCTGAGTTATCCATTTACAGGAGGAAAATAAATAGTAATAAGCATGATGTAATTTATCTCCCTGGGCAAATAATGTTAAACATTTAAATCTATAGCAAAAGCAGAAATATTTATAAATGTCTTATAAATGTAAAAATCATGCTGCTATGCTTTTTTGAATGTCAAATAAAAGAAAAAAAATACCAGCTAATTAAATGAGATCAGTGCTATAAGGTGTTGTCACTGATTAGGAATCTGATTGGAACGAAAACCTGCAGCCACAGGGGGTCCCTAGGACCGACGTTGAGAACCCCTGTTCTAACGAGAGGTAAGGGACCCTTGCAGCTGGGGTCCTCTCCTTCGTGGCTTTAATTAATGCTGTTAGTCCACCTTGAGAATCTCTGATTGTCGGTATCTCGCGCCATTTACTCCGGTGTGTATTACAATGGATCCCACTGCCCTATTCTTGTGCCTTTTGAAGACTGTCGGCATTCTTCTCATAATATCTTGAACACGCGCACCGGGAAAATAAGAGAAAAAAGATTTATGATTAGGGCATTAGATGTTTAGGTCTCATGCAATAAAATCTCCAATTATAAATACATCACCCGGGGTTGATGGCAAAGGAGACGAGGCGCGGGGGTAAAACTCATTTGGCCTTGACAGTGAGCGGCATGGCGTGTAGTCGATGTTACTGGGCCGTGATTTGCTGAGACGACTTCAAATGCTGGGGAGGATTTGTCCTGTAGACAAGCCTTCAAATCCCACAGGTGCCTCTGTCTGGACAGGAGTTTATATTTTATAAAGATTTCTCTTGGCCCTTTGGGTTTCTCGTCAGGGTTTTTGACAGTGTTTCTCCCTTCTAGTTGGTAACTCTGGAAAGTTTTTTGGTACCTGTGCTTTCAGGACTCCCCAGATCACAACGTTTTCCCATTTTAATTTCGGAATGTCTGGAATGTACTGTACCAGATATGTGGCTAAGATTTTTTAGTCACTTTACCCATCCTCCCTCATACTCAAACGGTGGTTGACAACATGATCAACCAAAGTGACCTGGGGCCTCATGCATAACGCTGTGCGTAGAATTCACACTAAAACATGGTGTACAGACAAAAGCGTAAATGTCTGTATGCACAAAAAAATCCAGATGCATAAATCTGTGTGTTCGCCAACTTCCACGTTCTTCCTCTACATAAATCCCGGTTTGCATGAGAAGTAACGCACGTGCACGTGCCTGCTGCCACTACCTAGTTCCTCCCAGAATTACGCCTCTTTGAATATGCAAATCAATATAAATAGCCCTTAAGCTCAACGTTCTGTGAAAAGACAATGGGAAAAGCACGGGGGAAAATATAAGAATACCAAGTGGAGGCAAAGGAAAAACATACTATTTGTTGATTTAAACAGTGGTATAATCAACAAAAGGAAGTTGATCAAGTAACATAGAGTGTCGGAGAAACTCAAAAGCTCAAATTCACAAACTTGCACAGTGCCCGAAATAAAAAAGAAGTTGTCAGATATCAAAGTCGCCATGAAAGGGTGAGTCATAGCCCACCGTCTGAGTGTCATATGAAAGCTTATTAGGGTACTGAGAAAAGAAAAAAAAATAGGCACATAGTGGGAAAAAGCACGAAATGTCAACTTTAATCTTGAAATTTCCACTTTAATCATGTGCTTTATTTTGTCATTAAAGTAGAACATCATAAACTTCATCTTAAAATCGTTTAATTTACTAGTTTCTCAAATCCCATCGTAACTAAAGTAGCCTGTTAAATGCTTTGTTTTGTATTTGATCTTCTATGTGCTCTATGTGTGTGAATCACTACGTGCTTCCATTCTTTCTCTTTCTCCAACAGGACACAGAATCCATTACATTCGTGATATTATAGCTCTCTGAATAATTAAAATACTGAGATGTATATGTGATATCATTTTCATGATGATTGGAATGAAAGCATGTTATTAAAAATGGGGACACGGTGGCGATAACCACTTGTGAAGTGATTGTTCATGTCTCACACAAGATGCTGCTGCACCATGTGTGACTTTCGATGAAATAATTTATTGTAGCAATACTGTCTCTTTCAAATGTATTAACCTCCAATTCCTGTCCTTATTTCTCTTTCTCCAAATACCCAATAGCCACACAATCAGCTCTGTAATAGACGTTAAGCCATCTGTAAGCTTACAACGACGATTCTTCAAAACTTTTAAGGAACATTGAAATATCTTCATAGTACTTGTTTAATTATTCTATCTGTCTATCCTTCCAGTGTCGCGCCAGCCTCAGCAAATATACAGTGTGAGGCAGGAACAATACGTGAACTTGCTAGCGCTGCGGCATCGTGTCCTCACATGTTTAATTATTAACAACACAGATTATTTAAATGAAGTGAAAGTTTTATCTGTATAATATAATCAACATATTTTGCTGCATTTAATCTTAAAAATGATATTGTCATCATATGTAAATACGCGCTTTATAAAGTGGCGCAGGTTTTGCAATATTATAACTGTAGTGCAAGTTTACAGTGGGGTAATTGTACTTATAAGTACAAACAGTTCTACAAGGAGCAATTGATTGAGTGCGTTTATAGTTCTTGGGAAGAAACTGTTTCTGAACCACGAGGTCTGTACAGGAAAGACTTTGAAACGTTTTGCCGTGGCTGAGGCAGCGTGTGCTTGATGCTGTATACCGATAATTCTCTTTCCGATCAGCTGCTGCTGTGATTCACCACTCAGATACAGTGATATAAATACTCCAAGTGGTGCAGTGAGAGTAATATGGAAAAAGATGATCCACTGTGGCAACCCTTAACGGGAGCAGCTGAAAGAAGAAAATGAAGGTGCAGTGAGAGTAACAATGCTAAAGCAGTTATGGTATTTGGAATACTATGGCTATTTCCTGGACCATTATATTGTTACAGGTTAATTACAATCAGATGCATTACACTAATAAACAATATGCAGTTAGTTTCAGTGTATTTATAAAGCCGTGTCAGGAATGTGGATCTAATTAAGAAAGGGTAACCACACAGTAACAGTAGCACTGCTTTGACGCTGGGTGCCGCCAGTCTGCAAAACCAAGCAGAGAACTTGCGTACGACAGGGTATGAGGTACCATGGAAATGTACGTGGCTTTTTTTTTTTTTTTTTTTTTTTTACCGTGTCCTGTTTGGCTGTGAAGCAATCAGAATTGATGTCTGAATGCTGGCGACTAGCCTTACAGTTTTTCTCTCAGGTGGAGCGTTACAGCTTCTGCTGACGCCACGCCTGATACCAAAACTTTATTAGAAATATTTTCAGATGTTTTTAAGATTTGAACCGGACACGGAGACAAAAATGAAAGAAAAAGAAGAGAGAAAAGGAGGAGATGGAGGTAAAGGGGGAAGGGGGGATTTTCGTATAGAATAAACAATAAATGAACCAGAATCCGCTTCTAGACCTGCAGAAAGAGAGGGGGAAAAAAAAAAACCACAAGACAAAAACATTGCTGCATCAGCTACATGGAGATATATAAAAGTAAAAATGTTTGCTAACAATCACACAGTAATTATTACTAAGGCATTTAGGGCCAACCACAGCCTTAGGTCATGTGCTGAAGATGTCCAAGTCATACCTATGAAAGCACCATGTGAGCACCTGTGTGCGTACGCACGCTTGTATGTGTAAGGTTTCTCTATAGGAGTGTCCAATAGTGAGTGTGAAGGGCCACAGACCTGCCCCCAAAAATGTGCGGAAGATGGAGGGAGTTCCAAGCCCAGAAATCCAGTGGTCACCCCAAAGCGATGAGACCCCAGGGAGACCGTCACCAGAGAAGCCCCAACCCCCCCTCGAGAGGCGCAGAGGATCACCCCGGGGGGCCACAACCAGCAGCCGGCAGAGTCCCAGGAGATATCAACGCCTAGCCCCCAGGCCCGCCCGTAGCCACTCACCCTGGAGCCGGCCGGGCCCGGAACCCAGCAGTCGGGACACAAGGGCGACCCACCCCGCCGAGGACCCAACAGAGCCCAGGGACCCAGATCCCACCAGGCAGCCACCGGGAGCGACCAGACAGATGTTTAAAAAAAAAAAAAAAAGTGGCAGGGGGAGGGTAGGCGAAGATGTTGTAGCATTGCCAGATGTCCCAGGAGAGGGGAGGAGTCCAAAACCCCACCTGACATATACAGTCACACACAAACACAGTCATACACTCCCTCCCTCATGCTCTCACATACACATACAACCCAAGACTTACAAGGATGTACGCCAGACACCCATTCACACTCCCCATACACACCCTACTAACTCTGGTCCCGGTGCTGCCGTACCGAGGGCACAACCATTCCTGGACGCCAGAGTTAGCCCCGTTCCGCTGGGGTAATAATGAGCAGGCACCCCCGTCCAACGCAGAGCAAAGCAACCCACCACTCCAGACCACAGGCAGACGGCTAGCTCCCACTCCTAGCCTCCAGCCCCGGGCAGCTAACTGAGAACAGAGGTGTAATAAGACCTCTAGTCTCCCTCCGCTGGCTCCAATGTAATGTTAATGTGTGTTGATAAGGTGCATTTTGTGGTTGGGGGGGCGCGGGCAGTGCTGGCATCATGTGGCCTACACCAGCTGATGCCAACACACAGCCCCACTTCCCCCCCAAAAACCCTCCGTGACTAGGTGCAGTTTAAAATTGGAAGTGGGCACTGGCACTCGGAGTGAGGCTGGAATTTCCCCCCACCGGATGCCGTTGAGTGTGCTCACTCCCAAGACCCTGAGTGTGCATTTGTGTAATATGTTGTTTGTGGAAGTGTTTAATGTGCAAATAAAATTGGGGGGTAGGCTGCCACAGGACTGCGGAAATGGGAACCATACCCGCACCCCCTGACTTACCCACACCCCAAGGCCCTATGTGCATATTTGTGTGATGATGTGAGGGAGCAGGAGGAGGGAAATGTCTGAGGATGGGGAGAAACGGCTGAGGGGCCTGAGCCCTCCAGGGAGCCAGCTCCCCTACTGGCCCCAATAGGCACCTCCGTTCCCAAAATCCACCCGGAGCGTGGAGGCCCCAGCCCATCTAGCCACGGCCCAAAGCAGCAGCATCACAGAGCCCCACGGAGTCTGAGGCCACCAACCCACACCACCCCAGCAGAGTATTTACTCCCATCCCCACATTTACTCAACATTCAAACTAAGTAAGACATAAGACACCCAGGTAAAGCTGGATCCCCCCCTTCCTGGACATCCCCCTCCCCCATGGCGGAGCCAGGACCCGGCACCGCCGCATGTTCCAGCCCTCTTCCCGGCAGCGTACATGCCAGGACCCAATCCCCAAGGCCCCACCCAGACCCCCATCCGGGGACGGCCGCCCCCAAACCCCAAGCCACCAGGCCCCCACCCAGACCCACCCAGGGGCGATGCAGCCATCAGGCAGTGACCCGCAGCCACCGTCAAGACCCCCCAAGGCCCCACACACAACTACCAGAAGTCCACCCCCCAAGGCAACCCAAGCACCACCAGAGTGGGGCAGCAGCCCCCCAGCCCAAGACCCCCCTAGTGAACCCACCCCCAGGGATCCTCCAGACACTCTAAGCTCAGACTCTCCACCACATCAACCACAGCATCCCGCAGGACAATATCAATGACCCTCCATCGTCGCTATGTGATGGAACCGATCAAAGAAGCCCAGAGAGATTGATTTGAAGTGGAGGCAGAGGCTGTCTCAAGTGTAATATGATCCAATAAAAGATTTCTATACTGGTTAATGCAAAGATTATCTTTGTTTTTCCAGTTTATGAGGATAGTTTTCTTAGCGATGCATATAGCAGTGAGAACTACGTGAACCAAATTTGTTTCAATCGGGACATCCTCTAGGTTCCCCAGCAGGCAAAATGAGGGGGAAGTTGGGATATCACATTTCAGACACTTTGACAGGTCTTCACATACTCCATACCAGAATCCCTGAACAGGTGGACATGACCACAGTGCGTGGATATAACTGTCAGGAATGTTGTCTGTACAGTGTGTGCAGGTGTCAGATGGCACAAATCCCATCCTGAACATCCGATGACCTGCATAGTGTACTCTATGTGAATTTTGTATTGAATTAATTGTAAATTGGGGTTTCTGATCGTTTTAAAAGTTTTTAAACAAGTTTGGGACCAGAAAGTCTAGTCAAAGCTAACTAATAGATCCGCCTCCCATTTACCTATAGGAATTGCTATTGTATCATCTATTTTGGTCAATGTTTTATATACTTTAGACAGTAATTTGGGATGTTTGAGATTACAGAAGTCTAATACCCTTGATGGTGTTTGTAATTCTACTTTATTAAGCTTAAATTTTTCTTTAACTACTGATTTAATTTGGAGATATTCTAAAAATCTATTCTTGTCTATCCCAAATTGGGAGACTATTCTGTTAAATGGAGTGAAATCCAATCCTTCAAATATGTGTTCCATGTATAGAATTCCTTTACTTTTCCAGTATGGGAAGTTCATCATTTTATTGTTTTGCAATATGTCAGGATTATTCCAGATGGGTGTGCGTCTGCATGGAATTAGTGAAGACTCTGTCATTTTTAGATACTCCCACCATGCTGTCAGTGAGGTGCTAATATTAATACTTTTAAAGCTTTCATGCTTTCTTATTTTTGAGCTAATAAACGGTAGGTCCGAAAGCTCTATAGTATTGCAAAGTGTCTGTTCTACATCTAACCATGACTCATCCAGTGGGTTATGTTGCAACCATCTTGGTATATATTGGAGCCTGTTGGCTAAGAAATAATGATAGAAGTTGGGTAGATCCAGCCCTCCTCTATCTTTGGTCTTCTGTAGTGTTTTTAAGCTAATTCGTGGAGGTTTATCCTTCCAAAGGAATTTAGTGATAGAGGAGTCCAGGGATCTAAACCAATCAGATGATGGCTTGTTTGGGATCATTGAAAATAAGTAATTGATTCTTGGTAAAACCATCATTTTAATTGTGGCAACCCTCCCCATAAGTGATATCGGTAAGGATTTCCATCTAGCAAGATCATCTTCCACTTTCTTTAATAGTGGGATGTAGTTTAGTTTAGTTAGATCCGCCAGCCTGGGAGAGACATGAATACCCAGATATGTAATATTCCCTGATTCCAATTGTGTATTAAGGGAATTGACAAAAGAAAAATTAATTGGGAGAACTATGGATTTTAACCAGTTTATTGAGTAATCTGAAACTCTTGAAAAGGAGTTTATTAGTTCAATTGCTTGGGAGAGAGAGGATTGAGAATTCTGGAGAAAAAGTAACACGTCATCTGCATAAAGACTGATTTTATGTTCTATGTACTTACACTTTATGCCTTTAATAACTGTAGTTTGCCTGATTGCTGCTGCTAGTGGTTCAATAAAAATAGCAAATAGCGAGGGGGAGAGTGGGCATCCTTGCCTAGTCCCCCTCTGAAGACAGAAGCTAGCTGATGTTTGGTCATTTGTCCTGACGCATGCTGTTGGTGAACAGTGAACTGTTGGTGTATAATATTTTTAACCAGTTTATGAAGAAGTTTCCAAAACCAAATTTATGTAAAGTTGCAAATAAGAACTTCCAGTTAACTCTGTCAAAAGCCTTTTCTGCATCGAGAGATAATATACTGGTTTCCATGTTTCTGCTGTAAGAAAAGTCTATTAAGTTAAGTAATCTATGTACGTGGCTTTACGCCAAGTTTAGGTTTTATACATCGTGATTTGAACATGGAAACGTTCTTACGCAACATTTCTGTGCGTATGCACCGTTTATACCTGAGGCCCCAGAAGAGGTGTGGTTTAACTGAATGAGGGTGTGGTTTAGGTGCCCTCGTTGGATGGACTTTTGGAGCTACAGAGGAGAAAAGAGACAGCATTGTTAGTGTTGGCACCCCCTCTTTCCCTGGAGGATTAATGCATTCCTTGTCTGAGCCTGGACTCTTTTTGTCATATAAAAGGAGGAGATGCGTGCAAAGCAAAATCTGCTCAGAGCAATACTTTGACCTGCCTACACCAAATTATCATAGTGACACATTTCCCCCAGTGTATGGAAACAGCTTCTTATTTTTCTGCAAAGGATTGTTGCATGGCTTATGGATGTTTTGTTTTTCTTGTGATTTCTGTTGTTTTCAAGAAATTAGTTTATTTTATATATTTTATATTTATTTATTATTATTATAAATATATATTATTTTTTTTATTTAATATATTTGTATTATAGAGGGTGCTGGCGGAAATTAGGCATACTGTTGGCTGAAGAAAAAGAAAAAGGGGTGAAGATGTGTTCGGTGGCAGGAGGAGAGGAGGAAGGCAAAGAGAGTGGAACTTTGAATGTAGGCAGTATGACTGGTAAGGGGAGAGAGTTAGCTGATATGATGGAGAGAAGGAAGGTTGATATATTGTACATGCAAGAGACTAAATGGAAGGAGAGTAAGGCCAGGTGGATCGGAGGTGGATTCAATTTGTTCCATCATGGTGTGGATGGGAGGAGAAATGGAGTAAGAGTTATTCTGAAGGAACAATATGTCAAGAGTGTTTTAGAGGTGAAAAGGGTGTCAGGCAGAGTAATGATTATGAAGCTGGAAATTGGAGGTGTGATGATGAATGTTGTTAGTGCATATACACTGCAAGTTGGGTGTGCAATGGATGAGAAAGAAAATTTTTGGAGTGAGTTGGATGAAGTGATGAACAGTGTACCCAAGGGACTGAAGGTGGTGATTGGAGCGGATTTCAATGGGCATGTTGGTGAAGGGAACAGTGGAGACGAGGAGGTGATGGGTAGATATGGTTTCAAGGAGAGGAATGAAGAAGGTCAGAGGATAATGTATTTTGCCAAAAAGAAGATGGAGGAACATAGGGTTACGTACAAGAGTGGAGGAAGATGCACACAGGTAGATTATATCCTATGCAGAAGAGTTAATCTGAAGGAGATTGAAGACTGCAAAGTGGTGGCAGGGGAAAGTGTAGTTAAGCAGCATAGGATGGTGGTCTGTAGGATGACGTTGGAGATCAAGAAGAGGAAGAGAGTGAGGGCAGAGCCAAGGATCAAATGGTGGAAGTTGAAATGGTAGGCTGCATTAATAATGGAGACAAGTCAGAGTAGAGGAAGGTTGTAGTGGTCTTTGTCTTGTGGTCCCGGACAACAACCTGCAACTCAGTATCAGCAAGACAAGAAGCCTTTGAGACCAGTCACCATACGGGGAAAGATGTGGACATGGAAGTGGTGCAGAGCTACAAGTACCTGGGGGTCCATATAAACAACAAACTGGACTGGTCTGACAACACAGTGTCTCTGTACAAGAAGGGCCAGAGCAGAGTGTGCTCGCTATGGAGTCTCAGGTCTTTTGATGTGTGCAGCAAACTGCTGGAAATGTTCAACCAGTCCATAATAGCCAGTGTGGTGTTTTATGCTGCAGTCTCCTGGGGAAGCAACCTGAGCACAAAAGCACAATGCCTGAACAAACGTATTAGGACAGCCTGCTCCATCGCAGAGCAAACTCTGGACACACTGGAAGCTGTTGTAATAAAGAGGATTGTGGCAAAATTGGATGCCATCATGAAAAATCGTTTCCTTCTCCAAACACCTCAGTTACTTTAACCATTTCCTTCTGAGTATACCCTTGCTCAAATAAGTTTCTGATAATACGCAAACCTATGACATAAAACATTTTCATACCAGAACTTTACAGACTAATTCAGATTTTTAACAAAAAGTGTATTTTATTCAGTGTGCAAAACATATTAACTTTCTTATGGGATAATTCATTGTGAGGTGTGTTTAAAAATTTAAATTACATGACAATTGCATTATTAAGGCTAGTTAATTACGATCATGGTTCTTTACTCCAATGACATGTGAATCTGTGATACAAAACAAGATATGCACAATAAACCAACACATTAAATACATTCTGAACAATACATCTTACTGAAAAAATAACGTCTTTGTAGAAAGCTATGCATTTTGTTAACAGGACTTTCATAAGTATGCAACTTTTTAAATATTTTCAACAACTGGCAAGTGGTTATGCTACTGATAGTCAGGTATCTACGTTGTGTTTATAAAATTACATTTAAAATATCAATGTTGTTTATCTTTAGAGAACTGAAATATTATTGAAGAAAGAAAAAAAAACTAAAACGGCCATTTATTTCAATACCTGGAAGAATCATATACAACAGGTACATGCAGTTCTACTGACACTAAGTGAAGCTGGTCTACGAATTAATGCAAAAAAATGTTATTTCGGTTTGATTGATGCAAAATATTTGGGCTTTGCGGTGGGCTGTGAAGCCATACGACCACAGTGTACAAAAGTTGTTGTCATTGTGAATTGGCCCCATCCTAGAACTAAGAGGCAAGTACACGCTTTTTTAGGACTAGCAGGATGCTATCACCAGTTTGTACCTTGGTTCTCGAGGAGAGCTCCCCTTTTAACTGACCTGATAAAGAAGTTGATCTGTGTTATGGGATAAAAAAAAAACAGACGCTGCTTCCCATGACCTTAAAGAGTCCCTTAAGTCAACATCTGTACTAATGATGCCAAATTTTCTTTACCTTTTGCGTTGCAGACCAATTTTTTTGAAAAACAGGCTTTGGCACCATGTTGCGCCAAAACATCGATGGTGTTGAGCACCCCGTGATGTACTTATCTCTGAAACTTTTGGATCAGGAGATGAAGCATGCGGCTGTGGGAAGAGAGGCTCTGGTGATTAAGTAGGCTATTAACCAGCTAAGGTATTACCTCCTGGGATGAAAGTTCACCCTGGTGACTGAACATGCCCCTTTACAGGGGAATGGACCTGCACAAGGATTCTAATCCCCATGTGACCTGGTGGTTTCTTGACCTTCAGCCTTTTCGATATTTAAAGTTCAGCATTGCCGGAGTACATTCCATTCCAATGTCAATGTGCTGTCTCACGTTCATGACCTTACGGCTTCAGTCGCCCAAGTCGATGGATCTGGGCTAAGCGGGGAGTACTTTCAGATGTGTGCACTTGGGGAACAACTTAAATGCTTGGATAATTACATTACTAGCCCAGAACACACAAGGGCGCTAAGCAATAATGACTTCTCTCCTCCTTTCCTCTCTACAGAAAGGAAGATTGACGTGCCTCCAACCATGACACCACTTCTGGGGTTGCTCCACCTGGACCTGGACCTATGGAAACATAGCCATCTTGGACAGACTCAAGTCTCAACAATTTGCACTTAACAAACATTTTTTTGTGCCTTTTGGGTGTTTCAATATATGGGGTTCACCTTTGAGGTTCCCCATACCCATTTTGATTGTCTGTCTTGTTTTTACTCTGTGAGAGTTGATTTTTACTGTTATATATATATACTAGCAGAATACCCGCGCTTCGCAGTGGAGAAGTAGTGTGTTAAAGAAGTTATGAAAAAGAAAAGGAAACATTTTAAAAATAATGTAAGATGATTGTTAATGTAATTGTTTTGTCACTGATATGAGTATTGCTGTAATATATATAGACACAGACACACAAACATATATATATATATATAAATATACATATATATGCATATATATACATATACATATACAGTATATATACATATACATATACACATATATACATATACATATACATATATAGGAAAATACCTGCGGTTTGCAGCGGAGAAGCAGTGTGTTAAAGAAGTAATGAAAAAGAAAAGGAAACATTTTAATAATAACGTAACATGATTGACAATGTAATTGCGGGTAAACTACATTTTAAAAGACGGTATAACAGAATAGGTAAGTAGTACTAAGAGCAGCTAAAATGTATATGGATCATCTCTCGGTAGTAGATCCCTTTTGAAAGGCGCTACACAACGGCTGTGGTATAGAAATTACATTTTCTATGTGAACGTTCAAATTTCTGCCTCTGGTAATGTGCCTTACCAGCATTACCAGCAATTAAAGAAAAGTAGTTTTGTGTCCTCTGCAGTGTTAAGAGAGAAAGGCTTTGGTTTGGGATAAAAGGAAAAAAGGTGTAAAGAAAGGAAAGTTGCCTTTTTCTTTTATAAAGTATAGAGAGATGTGTTTGCTGACGATATGATCGCCTTTTGGGGACAGTCGCGGTGGGTCTTGTGTAGACTGGTGAGACGTCCCTGCCATTAATCGGCTGTGATGGCACTGTCAGTCCTCCACTCGTGTGCGTGTCTTCATAATCCAAGCTGACGACCTCATAATTGTATACGTACAAAAGAAAGTGCGAATCGCCTTAATATTAGTTTGCCGTGGTGTAGAAAAGGGGTCCCGT
>JANRMT010062789.1:21469466-21481966 GCA_026402145.1 Polypterus bichir lapradei
ATATATATATATATATATATATATATATATATATATATATATATATCAAAATACCCGCACCTGTCATATATATGCCTGCCTAAATAAGTCACCCTAACTTCGCTCTTACTTTTTTACCGTTCATTTAATCATGGCTAGTGGCGGAAAAATTATAAAATGGAAGGAGGATTACACTGAGTATGGCTTTACCAAAACAATTATTGATGGCGAATCGGTTATTCATAAACCAAGCTTTTTGAGGTTCTGTGTTAACCTCATATTTTTTCATACTTCTTCTCAAACCAAGGTGGTGCAAGGGTAAAATGAATCGGGATGCGCTGATCAATGTATTCGGTGTACCAGGAAATCATGCATTGACAAAATTTCCCCTTTGCTTGTAATGCAAAGTGTGATTAAATGCATTATTTTTTAACGCGTTATGGAGCACATGCATCGAAGCTTCTCAGCTGTGCTTGTGCTAAGAAAAGGAAAGATTTTAAAAATAACGTAACACGATTGTCAATGTAACCTTTTGTAAGTAGTGCCTGGAGGATTCAGCGTGGAGAAACTCTAGAGACAGCGTGTGTATTAACTTGTGGATTTTTCTGTGAGTATTTGGTGGCAGTGTGACGAAGTTGCTTCAGAAGATGGTGTTAGCCGCGGAGCTCAGCTCAGAGCGAAATGAGGTAAATGGGAGGGGAGTTGATGACGTGACTCCCCATGCGTCACTCCGCATTACCCGTGGGCATGAGAAACGCTAGCGGCAGCCTGTCTATGAAGTTAATTTAAAGTTTAGGTTTACACCTTGCTTTCTTTCCGAAGTAGCAGCACTCATGAATATGGTAGTATATGTCACTCGCTCGCTTCTTATTGTTTCGCTGCCTTCTCAATTATATAATGCATGTTTTCTTCAGCGCTTTTTGGAGGTCTTCCTGGTTTTCTACACACTGCATTGACAGTCAGTTCACGTGATTACGTGGGAGGCGTGATGATGTCACACGAAACTCCGCCCCCCACGGCTTTCGAGCTCAACTCCATTACAGTATATGCAGAAAAATAGCTTCCAGTTATGACCATTACGCGTAGAATTTCGAAATGAAACCTGCCCAACTTTTGTAAGTAAGCTGTAAGGAATGAGCCTGCCAAATTTCAACCTTCTACCTACACGGAAACTTGGAGAATTAGTGATGAGTGAGTGAGTGAGTGAGTGAGTGAGTGAGTCAGTCAGTCAGTCAGTCAGTCACTCAGTCAGTGAGGGCTTTGCCTTTTATTAGTATAGATATATTTGTCTATCTATCTCTACATATATACACACACATATACATACACATATATATCTATGTATCTATCAATCTATCTATCTATATGTATATATCTATCTATCTATATCTATATCTATATATCTATATATATATATCTATATATCTATATATATATATATATATATATATATATCTCCTTTGGGGTGCGAGCAGCTTTTGCTGGGGGTGCCAGAATCCATTGAGGAAGAAAAATTTAAAACATTATTTGTACAAAATCTTAATTTATTTATCCATTCCTAAATAATTAAATGGGCAGGCTATTTCGTATCAGTGCAATACGCTGCTTGTTAAAACGGATGACTCCCGCTCATACGTGCAAGTATGCGTGGATATTATAAACTATCGTATCTGTTCAAGTTCTATTTAATTTTTAAATATAAGTAATTTTTATTTGGTCGACAGAAATATGTTTAGTAGGAATGAAAGTTAAATGTAATCATCATTGCATAAATTTTTCTTCACCATAGAAATTTAAAGACTAAATCCAACTTCCATTACTACGAAAGATATTTCTGGCGACTAAATAGAATCTACTTATATCCAAAATCGAGCTATTGAGCTGTCGCCTGCCTGCCTGAATAAGTCACCCTCGCTTCGCTCTTACTTTTTTACCCTACTTTTATTCATGGCTAGTCGCGGAAAAATTATAACATGGAAGGAGGATTAAACTGAGTATGGCTTTACCAAAACAATTATTGATGGCGAAAAAAGTATCAATCTATACTAATAAAAGGCAAAGCCCTCACTCACTCACTCATTCACTCACTCACTCACTCACTCACTCACTCACTCACTCACTCACTCATCACTAATTCTCCAACTTCCCGTCTAGGTAGAAGGCTGAAATGTGGCAGGCTTATTCCTTACAGCTTACTTACAAAAGTTGGGCAGGTTTCATTTCGAAATTCTACGCGTAATGGTCATAACTGGAAGCTGTTTTTCTCCATTTACTGTAATGGAGATGAGCTTGAACGCCGTGGGGGCGGAGTTTCGTGTGACATCATCACGCCTCCCACATAATCACGCAGTACATAGAAAACCATGAAGACCTCCAAAAAGCGCTGAAGAAAACATGCATTATATAATTGAGAAGGCAGCGAAACAATAAGAAGCGAGCGAGTGACATATACAACCATATTCATGAGTTCTGCTACTTCGGAAACAAAGCACGATGTAAACCTACACTTTAAATTAAGTTCATAGACAGGCTGCTGCTGGCGTTTGTAATTTAGTGCCTGCCCATATAAGGCCGTCCGTCAGCGGCAATCCAATAGCAAACTCCCACTAAATATTCACGGGTGAAGGACTGTGCTTATGCAGAGGAAGATGACATGGTCAGGGTGGTGTTTGGCACAAACTCAGCGAAACTGCGAGAGAAAGTTTTAAGTGCCAGGACTTCGGTAACATTAAATACAGCCATGGACATAGCACGAGATGGCACCAGCACAGCTGGGAACCTTCGATGCATGTACACCGAGCGGCTCACGTGAACTGACGCAGTGCACAGACAAAAAGCAACAGTTCCAAAGAGCGCTGAACAAAAACCGAATTACACAATTGAAAAGGCAGCAAAAAATATGAAGCGTCTGATACATACAAGCATATTCATAAATCCAGCTACTGCGGAAACAAAGCACACGGTGGGAAAAGTCAATGTCCCGCTAAAGGAAGACAGTATAAAAAAAAAACCCGTGCATGCAGTGTGTCAGGTCTCAGATAAAGAAGAAGACGAGCTGTTTATTGATGCAGTAAGAAACGAATCGATGAATGAAACCTGTCATCTTTACAACGATTGACAAACACGGAATGTAACTTGAACACAACACATCCTACAAATACGAACCTGATTGAAAGAAATAATGATAATCAAATCCTTGATGACAGCAACAATCAGTAACACTCACAAAACAAATACTGTATATTGACAGTCATGTTACGTTATTTTTAAAATGTTCCCTTTTCTTTTTCATAGCTTTTTTAACACACTACTTCTCCGCTGCGATACGCGGGTATATATATATGTATATATATACCCCGATCTACATACTCGAATAATGGATATTTTATTCGCCATCAATGATTGTTTTGGTAAAGCCATACTCAGTGTATTCATTAGATGAACGGTAAAAAAGTAAGAGCGAGGGGAGGATGACTTATTGAGGCATGCAGGCTGTAGTGCGCGTCAACTCTATCTGAATTGCGCGATCACATTTGAAAAAATATATCTTTTCAAGTTCTATTTAGTCCATATGTGTCAAACTCAAGGGCCGCGGGCCACATCCGACCCGGCGTGTAATTATATCCGGCCCGCGAGATCATTTTAAATACTGTATTATTGTTATTAATGGCCCAGGTATATGAAGCGCTGGTAACACAATAAACTACAGATCCCATAATGCAGCGCTTCAGCTGCCTTGCCGAACACTTACCGCGTTAATCAAGTCTAGCTTATGATGCTGCAAGTTATTGCGAAGCTAGCCCACACGATGCTGAAGAGAAAAGTTGATTCTGAAAATAGAGCCTTTAAAAACCGATTGGAGGCTGAGTATATGTTTACTGACATTGCCGGTAAACCCGTGTGTCTCATTTGTGGAGCTAATGTGGCTGTAATTACAGAATTTAATCTAAAACGGCACTATGAGACAAAACATCAGGGTAACCTGAAAGACCTGAATGCAATGCATGAGATACAGAAAGCAGAAGAATTAAATAAGAATCTGACAATTCAGCAGACGTTTTTACCCGTGCACAATCACAAAGTGATTTCAAGTGAAGCTGCTTTTATGGGAGACACAAATGCACCAGTGCAACTTGCCCCACTTTCCCTGTTGCCAAGTAATGTTGAACCAAGTCGTCACTACGGTGTTCCCAAATACGCACTTTGCTGATAAACTGAGCGCACTGAGTTTGCACGCCGCTTTGGTGACTTTGAAGAACAAAAAAAGTCCGTCTACATGCGGCTCGAACCTTGTGCATGTTTGGTAGCACATATCTGTGTGAGAAGCTCTTCTCAGTGATTAAGACTAACAAAACAGCACACAGGAGTCGCCTCACTGATGAGCACCTGCAGTCCATCCTGAGAATCTCCACAACACAGAACCTCACACCAAACATAAACGAACTTGTGGCCAAAAAAAGATGCCAGGCGTCCAGCTCTAAAATGACATATGAGCAAAGACAACTGAATGATTTGATTTGTTATTGCTGAAAGGAACACATTTTATTTATATTTCCAGGTTTTGTTATGCAGCATGTTCATATTTGAAATTGTATAATTTTGACAGGATATATTTTTATGGAGAGCAAACTCTTTTGGGATATTTAAAATCTAAGTTTATTTTTTATATAAAATTACATAAGAGTAAAGAAATTTGAATGTTTGTTCTTTTAACGTTTACTTTATTTCTAACTTGTATAATTTAGACAGGATATAATTTTATGGAGAGCAAAATATTATAAGTTGTTTAAGGTTTGAGTTGATTTATAATAATAAATAATATTCCTGTCTGTTTTTACCATTCCTACCAAAGATATTTCTGTCGACTAAATAAGAATTCCTTCTATTTAAAATTTAAATAGAACTTGAACAAATACGATAGTTCATAATATCCACGCAGACTTGCACGTAAGAACGGGAGTTATCCGTTTTAACAAGCAGCGTATTGCACTGATACGAAATAGCTGTGTGTGTATATATGTAGATATGTATGTATATGTATATATATGTTTATATATGTGTGTGTGTATGTATATATATATATGTATTTGTGTGTATATATGTGTGTGTGTATGTATGTATTTGTGTATGTATATGTATGTGTATATATGTAGATATATATATGTATGTATATATGTGTGTGTGTATATATATGTGTATATGTATAGATATGTATATACTGTATATATGTTTATGTGTGTGTGTGTAAATATATATATATATATATATATATGACAGCAACACTCATCACTCATAACAGTGACAAAACAATTACATTGACAATCATGTTACGTTATTTTCAAAATGTTTCCTTTTCTTTTTCATTGCTTCTTTAACACACTACTTCTCCGCTGCGAAGCGTGGGTATTTTGCTAGTTATTCATAAAACTTCAATTGGTGATCTTTTTTTCTGCGTTAACCTCATATTTTTTCATACTTCTACTCAAACCAAGGGGGTGCGAGGGTAAAATGAATCGGAAAGCGGTGATATATTTATATAGAATATATTGAAATATTTTTACTGTGAAATAATGCAAACAGTACGCGGCACGTGCTTCGCCCTAATATATATATAACTTTTGAGAATGCAACGTATAGTTTTGTCCAGGAGGAAAGCAATCTTGCCTCAAATCAATGGCAACCTTTTGTAGCGTGTGTCCCTGAGACTTATTAATTCTCATCGCGAAACAGAGCCTTACTGGAAATTTGAGGCATTTCAATTGAAATGGGAGATCAGAGAGTATAACGGTGACGCGAGGAATACATTGAGTGGGGAGAAACTCTAGAGACAGCGTGTGTATTAACTTGTGGATTTTTCTGTGAGTATTTGGTGGCAGTGTGACGAAGTTGCTTCGGAAGACAGTGTTAGCCGTGGTGCTCAGCTCAGAGCGAAATGAGGTGAATGGGAGGGGAGAAGATGACGTCACTCCTCCACCCGCCTTAACTGTCAATCCCCCCACAAACACAGTCTCTCAGAATTTGCATAAGCACAGCCTCTCACCATCAATTTGAACTTAGTTACAAAGTGATCAAAACTGTTGTTTATACCCTGCGTCCTCTCATTAAACTTGTATCCCGCATTAGCCGTGGGCATGACAAATGCCAGCGGCAGCCTGTCTATGAACTTAATTTAAACTTTATAGGTTTACACTGTGCTTTGTTTCCGCAGTAGCTGCACTTATGAATATACATTGGCCTTGCTCACTGAGTGCAAGGGAAAAAAATAAAATGTAGTCTATAAGTTATTAAAAGTAAAACATTAACATTTTATTCAGTTTCTTGCTACAGCAATTTTAACTCCGTTACAAAGTGATCCAAAGTCTCATTTATACCTCGTGTCTTCTCAGTAAACTTGTATCTCGCGAATAGCATCATTCGCCGTAGGCATGTCAAACGGCAGCGGGAGTGTGTCTATAAACTTAATATAAACTTACGGTTCACGCCGTGCTTTGTTTCCGCAGTAGCTGTACTTATGAATATGTCAGTCGCTCGCTTCTTATTGTTTCGCTGCCTTCTCAATTATATAATGCATGTTGTCTTCAGCGCGTTTTGGAGCTCTTCCTGGTTTTCTACGTAGTGCGTTGACAGTCAGTTCACGTAATTACGTGGGAGGTGTGATGATGTCACACGAAACTCCGCCCCCCACGGCTTTCGAGCTCAACTCCATTATAGTATATGCAGAAAAATAGCTTCCAGTTATGACCATTACGCGTAGAATTTCGAAATGAAACCTGCCCAACTTTTGTAAGGAAGCTGTAAGGAATGAGCCTGCCAAATTTCAGCCTTCTACCTACACGGGAAGTTGGAGAATTAGTGATGAGTCAGTGAGTCATTCAGTCAGTCAGTCAGTCAGTGAGGGCTTTGCCTTTTATTAATATAGATTAGATTATTGTTAATTATGATTTTTGATAAGATTATATATTGATTATACTGAATAACTTCTGTACTTGTTATTAGATTTTGCCCTTATCACTCTTAGGAAGGCCTTTTGATTAAAGCCTCTTGATCTGTGACCCAATCACCCTACTGCTACTCTGAAAGGTTAAAAGTATTGATAATTGTAGCAGAATTCTGATTATGAGGGTCCATTTGTCAGTAACTTACAAGGACATGAGAAGTGAAGCTAATCACGAACCTCTGTAATTAACAGTGTATTTAATGGTAATCATCAGCTGTAAGTCAGTCATCTCCTTCCATGCAACAAGTGACTTCATGTACATGTCAGTAAAGTTGTTTTGCCCATCCTGAACTGGCTTGTTAATTTGACTTTGGCAGTTGGTGCTGTAAGAACATCCTACTTCTCCGACTAACCCACCATGGTGCCGTATAAGAACAAGGTTGTCTTTTCTGTCAATTTAATATGGTGACTGGGGAGGCTGGAATCAAACAGCAAATAACCATAACAAGTTCTTTCAGCTGTAGCTCTGGACTCTCAACATAGATGTATGATAGATCCATTGATCTGTAATAGAAAAGAAGGAAGATAAGAAAGGTAAAGTAATGTAGGGCAGATGGTAAAGAGTATGTCAATAAGAGAGAAGTGGAGAAAAAATTAGAAAATAATGTGTAAAGCACGCTGCATAGATGAGTTACATAGGTTGATGGTGTTGTCTCTGGAAGAAAAGAAAGGTATTTAGAGAAAACAGTCTTGTGTCGATACAAATCACACAAATTCAGAGGACAAGAGACTGCCACAGCCGGCACTCTAAGGTAAGTTAATGTATGAAGTGAACAAAATGAGCCAGCTCTATGATAAGAAGTGCCTGCCCAAGTTCCATTTAAAGTCTGCACAAGGAAGAGGAGATAAAGTCACCTCTGGAGGGGCTGAACTCCTTTCTGACACAAGAACAAGACACTAAAGTCCTGTCAGATGGAGTTAAAATCTCTGACAGAGCTAAAATCCATGGCTGCCTCACCTGCAAGCGGTCATAGGTTGACACCAGACAAATTGGAGTCTATCACCCTTGTGGGTAATTCCAGTTTAACATAAGTTTGAGGATGACTCTTGTAGGCCTTCGTCCACTTCAATATTTAAGATTATAAGTTGGCAGTAAATGGAGGAAAGGCCACTCCTGGGTTCAAGTCCCCAGTTTAGAGGTGGAAGTTGAGTCCTAGGTTTGGGGTTAAAATCGCTGAGGAGAAGCATGCAAGGATGAAAAATGGGTGTTAAAGTCCCCCTAGTCCTAGCGAGGGTTCAAGTCCCTCAAAAGTGTTTGTCATTTTCATAGAAACCTAGAGAATCCAGCAGTGATAATAACTTAATAGCAACATATTTAAGTAAGAACGAGAGTATGAATCGTTAAGTACATGCTCCCTTAGGGCAAGAAGTTACCAGTATAAGAGAAGGTCAACAAAAATGCGGCACTGCATATTGTACAAGGACCCCATAGGGTTGAATCAACTGATCGGACCAGTCCTCACTACTTACAGTATCGGCAAATGTCCTGGACAGCAACAAAGGAATGGAATTAAAGTGTGCACATCTGATAATGATCCCTAAAAAGTGTATGAAAAGCGTAGCCACCTAGGGCAGCTCCAAGAGCACAGGTCTTATTTACAAATGAGATTTAAGATGACTTTCTTGTTAAGGGTTTAAATGTGGTATTAATAGACAAAGAAGATACTCAGTTCTAAATTTCACTGTTGGCTAAGGATTATATGCTAAAATGAACTGCCTGTTTTTTTAAAGGTTAATGCTGAAAACAAAACAAAAAAGCAAAACAAAACAAGAAATCCCTGCACTTTCAGAAAGTCTGGAACATGCTGTGTTAGCTGCTTGTGTTGGGCGATGTGTGTCAAGACGCTGAAGCTACCAGAGACTGCTGTGGTTTGTGTGTGTGGGTAGATGCAGAAAGTATGTAGCTGCTCCTCTGATTGGCTAATTAAAAATGTCTATAGTTAAATTAATTGAGTTCCAGATTGATTTCAGAAAGATATGTCAATTGAATTTGGAAATGTATGCTATTTGAAAGGCAGTAAATGTCTCCAGATTTGTTTTACAAATCAATATATATGAATTTTGGGCATCTTTTTATCGAGCTCTGGCCAAGTTCTGTGAAAATATTTTGTTTTGGAAATCTTGAAGTACACTGGAACTACATCTTCTCAAAGCAAAAGCTGTGCTGCAAGTTATGGAATGTGAGACTGTCTGGGTAATCTCATGATATGTGTGTGTATACTGTTTTGTTTTCTGTATAAAAAGTATGCTTAGATGACTAATTTGAATAAAATTTTTCTAAACAAGATATTAATCTTGTTATGAAAATAAACACATATCATGCCAAAAATAAGTGAGCTCCTAAATTTACTTATAGCAGTCCTTTTAATCTTTTCCGTATGTTATTTATGGAATGAATGACAATAGGGATAATAATTATAATAATAATAATTCTTTGCATTTATATAGCGCTTTTCTCACTACTCAAAGCGCTCAGCAATTGCAGGTTAAGGGCCTTGCTCAAGGGCCCAGCAGAGCAGAGTCTCTATTAGCATTTACGGGATTCAAACCAGCAACCTTCCGATTGCCAGTGCAATCGTAAGGTTTGGTGGTGCAGACGTAACAAGGAGACCAAGGTCCACACCCTGAAGGATCACTGTGTGACATTTACATTTCTCCTTGTGTCAGAATATGTTCCCTATCACTGTCCAGGGGCAAACAGGTCAGGTGAATTGGCTCAAATGTGTGCTCACCCTGTACTGGACTGCCAATCTGTCCAGATATTGAAATATATGCTGTATATAAGACATTAAATTAATTTATTTTTCTTCATCCTTTCTTTTTGTCATAGGAAATGTGTGCTTTTTTAATGTGAAACAAAGTAGTCTTTATGTATGGCATAGCACTGATAAGTTACTATTGAAAGTAAAGGGTGTTTGGGTAGATTGACTAAGATTGGATGTTAATTTTGCATAAACGATATGAAGGATTTTATTTTCAATTGCTAACACATTATAAACTGTTAAAGCAATTAATGTATAAACTGGGAATGTATTTATCACTTAAATAATTTAAGGGCCTTTATGCCAGAGAAAAATGTTTTTTTCTTTTTTTATATAGGCTGCTTGTTAGCTTCAGGAATACTAAAATATCCATCAGTTTTGGAAGTGGCGTAAATCCTGGGAATAAAGGAAAGAAGGGGGAGATGCTCACGTGTGTTTTGTGTTGGAGACCTGTAAATGGAAACATAAAGCCTAAAAGCTCCATGGAAATGTACTGGACCAGTGACTCTTCTTTGACTTCTCTTTGATAAGTGAGGGCTGTTCTCTGGTGACCGCTGCTGCTATGTTACTTGAATACCGCTTTGATTTCATGTTGCCAGAATGTCTGTGTGCACTGACTGCTCCTCATGTTTAAAGAGTAAATATGGAGAAAACAGATAAATACATTAATTTGTAGTTTAGATTGATGGAATGGAGTCTACATGTAAATTGCACAGGGACCCCCATAAAACATAGCTCTCTGACTAACAACCTTCATGTAATTCTGTCTTCCTTTCTTTTGATTTGACTTCTGAAATTGAATCATTTTATGTCATCTGTTAGGTGGGTTAAGTGATTTCACTCTCATCGGATGGTTACATTAATTGGACCAATTTCAGGGTTTTCCCCAACTGATGGCCTTTGTCTCCCTTTTTCCTCCTGCCTTGGTCAACAAACCTGTTTATATCATGCCTTGAAAGTATGGCTCTTCATTTCACATTTACCAGAAAAAAAGGGATAATAATCTGGTATTCCTGCTGTTCCATCTGTCCTCTAATTAAGCTGACACATGTTCTGAAACACATGTCAAAAGGGGGGAATTTGGAGCAATTACAGAAAGAATATTAAGTACCAGGTATAGGGAGAAAAGTATGTGATGTGTTAAATCCATGTCAAGTCTCTGGCACACATAATGTAAGTAAAAAAACGGGGGGCTATCTGCTTTACCACCACCTACAGGCCTTTTTCAGTAATTGCAAATGGATTTTATACAATGGATTTTATACAAATGTCATCTAGCATGGGTTTCTCCCATGTACTGGTAATAGTGGGCATGTTTTCTAGGTGGAACATGTCTTCTGAAAGTGTCCCATAGGAGAAGGCTGCAGTAACAAAGACTATGTTAAAAGTAATCAGTCCCCGTTTTATGATTCAAGTTCAAACTTCTTCAGACTGAGGCACTCATTTTGACAATGAACTTATACGGTGCCTTACTAAACAATTACAAATTAAGCATTTGCTTCATTGTGTCTACCAACCACAGAGTGTAGGTCTGGTAGAGCACACCAATGGTGTCATTAAGAACAAGTTGCTCGTGCAGAGGTGCCACAGATAAAAGCTTCTTTATCTTAAAATACTTCCTACATTGGTTCATATTCTGAGTGAGTGAAGCACAATTGGGTTGTTAGTATATCGCAATAACTTGTATTTATTGGGGTACAAAGCAGGGAATACTGTATAAAGAAGTACTGCAGGATTTTATTTCTATTGCGGACCAAGCCTGTGTATGTTCGTCTATTTGTGTCCATGTACAGGTTTTTATAGTTTGTATGTTTATTGCCCAGTAATAAAATTGAAAGTTAGGTAGAGCCATGCCGCCTTCCGCCTTAGGTCTTTGTAGAGTCGCCCTTTGGATACGTGGATATTTTGAATTCCAAATAAATGAGGTTATGGTTGAGTCTAATTTCTTAAAAAATTATCTTTTAAAGTTGTGGGATATGGCCGACTGTTCATCCAGGCCAATACCCCCAGGCCACCAGATGGAGCCCTCCCTGCAACATGGAGGTGCCCCGAATTCCAGCAGGGCCTCATGGACATTGGAGTTTTAATGCACAGCCCTGCTGGATACCATGGGGACTGCAAGTGGATGCTGCAGGGAGGCCCAGGGATTGCCATGTGCACTATAACCCGGAAGTACGTCCTAGTCACAGGGACAGAAGAAATGATGTACTTCCGGGATGAAGAAAAGGAGTTTTCACCTGACCCGGAAGTGTTAACAGTCACATGGACAGGGGCTCAGAAGCACTTCCAGGTCACAGACTATATAAAGGACTGTGGGAGTTTAGCTGGGATGGGAGGCAGGGTGACTAAGCGTCTGGGAGTGAAGCATTGTTTATTGATTACTGTTTATTGGAGATTTATGAGTATTGTGGAGTGGAGGGTGCTTCGTGCACATTATTATTATAAAATAAATAAGAATTGGACTTTTATCTGGTGTCTGACGTATAATCTGAGGGTTCAAGGGTACGACAAAGCCCTAAACTGTCACAATGTATATTGGAATGTTTTGAAATAAAAAGAGAATTAGGGAGGATATTCATCCTAACAATGTTAATTCTTCCAGCTTGAGTGCGATGAAGGGTTGACCATCTATGCAAGTCTTGCTTAATTTTTTCCATACAGACTGCAAAAATGTGTTGATAAAGAGCTTTATATTTACTTGATGTTTACCCATAGGTATTTAAACTGATCTGTGATGATAAAAGGGAAGGTGTCCAATATAA
>JANRMT010062789.1:21483713-21495877 GCA_026402145.1 Polypterus bichir lapradei
ATATATATATATATATATATATATATATATATATATATATATATATACACACACACACAGACACACACACATATATAAACACATATATACACATCATATATATATATATACATATATATATATACACACATACATATATATGTACATATACATATAAATATATATACATATATACACATATATATATATATATATACACACACACACATATATACACATATACATATCTACATATATACTGTATATACACATATATATATACAAATCTACATATATATCTACATATATATATTAGGGGTGGGACTCGATTAAAAAAATTAATCCAATTAATTAGAGGCTGTGTAATAATTAATCTTGATTAATCGTATGTAATCGCACACGTAAATTTGCCCCAAATCGCAAATGTGTTTTTTTAATTTAAAAGGGTTTTAGTGGGCGACAGAATCAAATAATAGACATGGACATGAATATTGTAAACTCAAGCTCTTTTAATTTCTGAAAAAAAAAATGCTTTTAAACTGCATCTGAATTCAAAACAGAAACAAAAATATCATCCCTGGTTAAAATTGGGCAGACTTAAAAATAAAGTGGTAGTTTAAATACTTTAAGTACATTTTCAGAATGGTATTGTCTTTAAATAATAATAACCAAAATGTCAACATAAAGTGCAGTTTTTCTTCTTAAAAAAATAAGTCAGAAACATAAAAGGTAATTTGACCAACTTAATCTTTAAACTCTGAGTAACCTTAGCCAAAATTATTTTGTACATTAGGCTAAAACAGTGTGATCATTGAACATTTTGTTCATAGAATTAGTAACGGTCACGGAAGTCCAATGATCCCCAGTAAGAGCCACAATATCCGCTTTCTGTAATGCATCTAATTTTGCTTGGTTTTCACTGTGCACAAAACCATGCTTTTATCAAGGCTTCGCTCGGGTAGTTTTTTTAAATTAAATTTTCCTCCGATCAGTCGCAGGAACGCGCTTCATCCGACTGTAACATTTTTGTAGCTGTGATGTGTGCATCAGTGTAATCGATGTACCAGGAAATCATGCATTGACAAAAGTCCCCCTTTGCTTGGAATTGAAAGTGTGATTAAATGCGTTATTTTTTGTTATGGAGTACATGCATCGAAGCTTCTCAGCTGTGCTTGTGCTAAGAAAAGGAAAGATTTTAAAAATAACGTAACATGATTCTGCGTTAACCGCATATTTTTTCATATGTCCCAAACCAAGGAGATGCGAGGTTAAAATGAATCGGGAAGCGCGCGTACATACTCAGTACATCCCCTCTCGGGAATCGAACCTCGGATGTCGGCGGTAGAGGCATTGCGCCACGGCGTGTGGCTTGTCTATTTGAGAGTATGTAGATCAGGGTATATATATATATATATATTCGCAGTGGAGAAGTAGTGTGTTAAAGAACTTATGAAAAAGAAAAGGGAACATTTTTAAAATAACGTAACATGATTGTCAATATACAGTAATTGTTTTGTGAGTGTTATTGAGTGTTGCTGTCATCAAGGATTTGATTATCATTATTTGTTTCAATCAGGGTCGTATTTGTACGATGTGTTATGTTCAAGTTACATTCCGTGTTTGTCAATCATTGTAAAGATAAAAGGTTTCATTCATCGATTTGTTTCTTACTGCATCAATAAACAGCTCGTCTTCGTCTTTATCTGAGATATGACACACTGCATGCACTGGTTTTTTTTTTACACTGTCTTCCTTTAGCGGGACATTCACTTTTTGCACTGTGTGCTTTGTTTCCACAGTAGCTGCACTTATGAATATGCTTGTATGTATCAGACGCTTCATATTTTTTTGCTGCCTTCTCAATTATGTAATTCGGTTTTTGTTCAGCACTCTTTGGAACTGCTGCTTTTTGTCTGTGCACTGCGTCAGTTCACATGAGCCGCTTGGTGTTCTTGCATCGAAGGTTCCCAGCTGTGCTGGTGCCATCTCGTGTGATGTCCACTGCTGTATGTAATGTCAGCTAAGACTCGGCACTTAAAAGTTTCTCTCGCAGTTTCGCTGAGTTTTTGCCAAACACCACCATGACCATCTCATCTTCCTCTGCATAAGCACAGTCCTTCACCCGTGAATATTTAGCAGCAGTGTTTCTATTGGATTGCCGCTGACGGACGGCCTTATATGGGCAGGCACTAAATTACAAACGCCAGCGGCAGCCTGTCTATGAACTTAATTTAAACTTTAGGTTTCCACCGTGCTTTGTTTCCGAAGTAGCAGCACTCATGAATATGGTTGTATATGTCAGTCGCTCGCTTATTGTTTCGCTGCCTTTCTCAATTATATAATGCATGTTTTCTTCAGCGCTTTTTGGAGCTCTTCCTGGTTTTCTACGTACTGCGTGATTACGTGGGAGGCGTGATGATGTCACACGAAACTCCGCCCCCCACGGCTTTCGAGCTCAACTCCATTACAGTAAATGGAGAAAACCAGCTTCCAGTTATAATCATTACGCATAGAATTTCGAAATGAAACCTGCCCAACTTTTGTAAGGAAGCTGTAAGGAATGAGCCTGCCAAATTTCAGCCTTCCACCCACATGGGAAGTTGGAGAATTAGTGATGAGTGAGTCAGTGAGTGAGTGAGTGAGTGAGTGAGTGAGTGAGTGAGTGAGTCAGTGAGGGCTTTGCCTTTTATTAATATAGATATACATACACTCTTTGGGGTGCGAGCAAATGTTGCTGGGGGTGGCAGAATCCATCAAGGAAGAAAAATGAAAAACATTATTTGTACAAAATCTTAATTTATTTATCCATTCCTAAATAATTAAATGGGCAGGCTATTTCGTATCAGTGCAATACGCTGTTTGTTAAAATGGATGACTCCCGCTCTTACGTGCAGCGTGGATATTATGAACTATCGTATCTGTTCAAGTTCTATTTAAATTTTAAATAGAAGTAATTTTTATTTAGTCGACAGAAATATCTTTGGTAGGAATGGAAGTTAAATGTAGGCATCATTGCATAAATTTTTCTTCACCATACAAATGTAAAGAGTAAATTCGCCTTACATTCCAACCAAAGATATTTGTGTCGACTAAATCAGGGGTGTCAAACTCAATTGCACAGGGGGCCAAAATCTAAAACACACTTTAGGTCGCGGGCCGAACAGGATAAAGATTTATTGAACACACTAAAACTAAACTTTTAAAACTTTAAAACTTTTAAAACTTAACTTTTTTGAACATAAATATGAATAAAAACAGACAGGAATATTATTCCTGAATAAATCAACTCAAACCTTAAATAACTTATAATATTTTGCTCTCCATAAAAATATATCCTGTCTAAATTATACAAGTTAGAAATAAAGTAAATGTTAAAAGAACAAACATTCAAATTTCTTTACTCTTATGTAATTTTATATAAAAAATAAACTTAGATTTTAAATATCCCAAAAGATTTTGCTCACCATAAAAATATATCCTGTCAAAATTATACAAATTCAAATATGAACATGCTGCATAACAAAACCTGGAAATATTAATAAAATGTGTTCTTTTCAGCAATAACAAATCAAATCATTCAGTTGTCTTTGCTCTTATGTCATTTTAGAGCTGGACGCCTGGCATCTTTTTTTGGCAACAAGTTCGTTTATGTTTGGTGTGAGGTTCTGTGTTGTGGAGATTCTCAGGATGGACTGCAGGTGCTCATCAGTGAGGCGACTCCTGTGTGCTGTTTTGTTAGTCTTCATCACTGAGAAGAGCTTCTCACACAGATATGTGCTACCAAACATGCACAAGGTTCGAGCCACATGTAGTGGGAGCTGGAGCATTTCTGCAGGAATGGAGTGAATAAACTGTGCGAGCCCTGCAGTATCGTACTTTGCCTTCAGTGTGCCATTACACTGCACCTCAATCACCTCCATCTGAATCTGCACAGGTGCAGTTTCCACATCAACGGCAAATGGGTTGCGAAACAACTCAAAATTCTTTTTTTGTTCTTCAAAGTCACCAAAGCGCCGTGCGAACTCAGTGCGCAGTGCACTCAGTTTATCAGCAAAGTGCGTATTTGGGAACACCGTTGTGCCGACTTGGTTCAACATTAATTGGCAACAGGGAAAGTGGGGCAAGTTGCACTGGTGCATTTGTGTCTCCCATAAAAGCAGCTTCACTTGAAATCACTTTGTGATTGTGCACGGGTAAAAATGTCTGCTGAAGTGTCAGATTCTTCTTTAATTCTTCTGCTTTCTGTATCTTCTGCATTGCATTCAGGTCTTTCAGGTTATCCTGATGTTTTGTCTCATAGTGCCGTCTTAGATTAAATTCTGTAATTACAGCCACATTAGCTCCACAAATGAGACACACGGGTTTACCGGCAATGTCAGTAAACATATACTCAGCCTCCCATAGGTTTTTAAAGGCTCTATTTTCAGAATCATCTTTTCTCTTCAGCATCGTGTGGGCCAGCTTCGCAATAACTTGCAGCATCATAAGCTAGACTTGATTAATACGGTAAGTGTTCGGCAAGGCAGCTGAAGCGCTGCATTATGGGATCTGTAGTTTATTGTGTTACCAGCGCTTCATATACCCGGGCCATTAATAACAATAATACAGTATATAAAATGATCTCTTGGGCCGGATATAATTACACGCCGGGCTGGATGTGGCCCGCGGCCCTTGAGTTTGACACATATGGACTAAATAGAACTTGAAAAGATATATTTTTTCGAATGTGATCGCGCAATTCAGGTCGAGTTGACACGCACTACAGTACATCGAGCCCGCGTGCTATTGTGGTTTTGCCTGCATGCCTCAATAAGTCATCCTCCCCTCGCTCTTACTTTTTTACCGTTCATCTAATGAATTCAGTGAGTATGGCTTTACCAAAACAATCATTGATGGCGAATAAACTATCCATTATTCGAGTATGTAGATCGGGGTATAAATATACATATATATATACTCGCGTATCGCAGCGGAGAAGTAGTGTGTTAAAGAAGCTATGAAAAAGAAATGGGAACATTTTAAAAATAACGTAACATGACTGTCAATATACAGTAATTGTTTTGTGAGTGTTATTGAGTGTTGCTGTCATCAAGGATTTGATTATCATTATTTCTTTCAATCAGGTTCGTATTTGTACGATGTGTTGTGTTCAAGTTATATTCCATGTTTGTCAATCGTTTTAAAGATAACAGGTTTTATTCATCGATTCATTTCTTACTGCATCAATAAACAGCTCGTCTTCTTCTTTATCTGAGACCTGACACACTGCATGCACGGGTTTTTTTTTTATACTGTCTTCCTTTAGCAGGACATTGACTTTTTCCACCATGTGCTTTGTTTCCGCAGTAGCTGCACTTATGAATATGCTTGTATGTATCAGACGCTTCATATTTTTTTGCTGCCTTTTCAATTGTGTAATTCGGTTTTTGTTCAGCGCTCTTTAGAACTGTTGCTTTTTGTCTGTGCACTGCGTCAGTTCACGTCAGCCGCTCGGTTTACATGCATCGAAGTTTCCCAGCTGTGGTGGTGCCATGTCGTGCTATGTCCATGGCTGTATCTAATGTTACCTAAGTCCCGGCACTTAAAACTTTCTCTCGCAGTTTCGCTGAGTTTGTGCCAAACACCACCCTGACCATCTCATCTTCCTGTGCATAAGCACAGTCCTTCACCCGTGAATATTTAGCGGCAGTGTTTCTATTGGATTGCCGCTGACAGACGGCCTTATATGGGCAGGCACTAAATTACAAACGCCAGCGGCAGCCTGTCTATGAACTTAACTTAAAGTTTAGGTTTACACCGTGCTTTGTTTCCGTAGTAGCAGCACTCATGAATATGGTTGTATATGTCACTCGCTCGTTTCTTATTGTTTCGCTGCCTTCTCAATTATATAATGCTTGTTTTCTTCAGCGCCTTTTGGGCCTCTTCCTGGTTTTCTACCTACTGCGTGATTACGTGGGAGGCGTGATGATGTCACATGAAACTCCGCCCCCACGGCTTTCGAGCTCATCTCCATTACAGTAAATGGAGAAAAACAGCTTCCAGTTATGATCATTATGCGTAGAATTTCGAAATGAAACCTGCCCAACTTTTGTAAGGAAGCTGTAAGGAATGAACCTGCCAAATTTCAGCCTTCCACCCACACGGGAAGTTGGAGAATTAGTGATGAGTTAGTCAGTGAGTGAGTGAGTGAGTGAGTGAGTCAGTGAGGGCTTTGCCTTTTATTAGTATAGATTAAACAGGCATTGAAGACTGGAAGCTAAGTGTCTGCCTTTCATAAATCCAGTTTGGTCTTGGTCTCCAATACTGGTGGTGTGGTGAAGGAGATCGATCACATCCTCGTTGTCAGACGCTGGAGGCTCTTGCAAAACTACAGGGTCTACAGAAGTGCCCAGTTTGTGAACTCTGACCACAGACTTGCTGTTGCTACTCTAAGGATCCAGCTTAGGTCCAGTAGGTTACCACCTACTAATAAAATGAGCCTGGACTTGGCCAGATTCCGAAACCAGGCTGTTTCTAATGAGTTTGCACACAGTGTTTGTGAGGAACTTTCAGATTTGGATACTTTTTATTTTTAAAAATTTTTCAAATAATTTGTGCTGTTACAGTAGTGAGAAGTCAAGCAAAATGACACCTTTTATTGGCTAAATAAAAAGACATCAGAAAATAATCTTGTGACACTGCTCACCCTACAAGGCAGCCAACTGAAATTTTTGAGATGTCAGTAATTCGTGCGAGTGTACAACAGTCCAATCATAAGATGCAATTTGGCATCACAGCCCTTCTCATATTTCATGTGAAACAACAGCTGATGAGCTGTAATTTGAACTGATTTAGAAAATCGCTCGGCAACTGCAAATTGAACTTGACATTTTGCCAGAATTGCACGATTTATGGCCAGCATAAGCATCTTAGGTTTGTAAAGGCCAAGGTCAGTCCACACACCTATAGCATCAGGAAGTACTGCTTTCCTTTTGGTCAGCATCTAAAAGAATAGGAAAATAACTGGATTGACAAAATTTGAAAACAAAATTTCAAATAACTGGACTTAATAAAAAAATTAGCAGAAAAATAACCAAAACTAATTAGCAAAAAGTAACAAAGGAGCGTAGAAGTAAAAGAAAACAGAGCCCCAGTTAAAGTATAACAAATCTGATATAATGAGAAGATGAATTCAGTAAGTCACCCAAAGGTTGTTATTATTGATGTTACAAAGAGGTGATTAAAAGCTCCTGAAAATGAAACTGGTCAAAAACAAAACAACAAAAGAGTAGCAGTGTTTGGCAATTTTCATTGACTTGTTGAAAGAATGTTTAAACAACTCATTAGTTATCAGATGGTGAAAACACATGCTGGTCCTTAACAAATGTCAGAAGTGTATTACAGGTTATTTAAAAAAATTTTCAAATAATTTGTGCTGTTACAGTAGTGAGAAGTCAAGCAAAATGACACCTTTCATTGGCTAACTAAAAAGATTACAATATGCAAGCTTTCGAGGCAACTCAGGCCCCTTCTTCAGGAAAGATGTAAACTTAGATAGCTGAAAGTAAATAGTTAACATCAGCCTCAAGCTACTACGAGTGCCTGCAAATTCAGTATCTTTTCACTTAATACATTCATTTTATTTATTGATTATTGTCCCACACATTAGCTTGGTGACTCTTTTACAGGGATCATTTCTGTGTTACATCATGGGGGGAAAAACTTTATGGTTGTTTGATTTCAATATGTGTGTAGTCAGTTGCTCCAAGACTCTGTGGCACTGCATAACGTTTGTAAAAGTTAGCATCAAGATTTATAACTTCTGGCTCCATTTTCAGTGTTTTAAGAATTAATAATAATTGCCTAGCAGATTGGTCTGATGATGTTTGAAACAACTTTAGGACAACTCCAGGAATGCCTGACAACCTTCTTTATCAGGTGATTGCTCCAGTGTACAACTAATAAATGCATTCTGTGTTATGAGACAGAGTTTCCAAGCATTTCATCTAAATCAGAGTCTGTACCAGTTTTCCTTTGAGTCTAGGCTTCCATTTACTTCTGCATGCTTCTAACCATCCCATAATTTGCACCGCTTCTGAAAAATATTTACCTTACCATATCATCTGGGTTAGTTTTGATTCACCATTGACTTTAATAGTATAAGAGAATCAAAGGACAATGATAAAGAGTTGGGGTACCAACCCAGCAACCCCATATAACTGGATTTAAAAAACAGCAAATAATCGCAGAGAAGTCTTTGAAGACATGAGTTCAAGACAGCACTGGCAAAGATGGTAGAGCTTCTGGTATTCAGTCCTTCCGGCAGGAGCAGGTAAGTCCAGGCAGACAGACACCAGAAGTGATGTCAGAGATATTCTAGCTGTCAATCATCTGGTCTGCAGAGGGAAGAGGAGAAAATGGTGTTCAGATACCGTGACAACCCCTGGTGTGTGGCGGTAGAATTACAGTCACTAGAGCCCTTCAGCTGTCCCCTATGCACATTGGATTATCCACTGCATTTTGGGTAGTTTGTTCACATCCCATAAAAACATCTTAAATGTTATCTGGGCTATTTTTCCCAAATGAATCATAACAATTAAAGGGTCAACTTTATAGGACATGTACTTTAAGGTATGAGCACACTTTTCTAAACAAAAATTCTGTTGGTTCTTTTAGATAGCAGCAGAGTTTCATTGTTAAATAAGACACACAGTACACTTTCCAACACTGAGAATGGATTGTGAGATGATAACATGAGGCCCCAGGTGGTCCCTGCATGGAGTCTGCATGTTCTCCCCACCTGAATTTCCACCAGGTGCTATGGTTTCCTTCCACAGCCCAAAGACCTGCAGGTTAGGTTAATTGGTGTTGTTAAATTAGCCCTATTCTCTCTCTTTTTCTGTTTTTTCTGTGTGTGTTCACCCTGAGATGTGCTGGCACCGTGCCCTTGTGTCGCACTCAATGCCTCCTGAAATGGGCCCCAGCTTCCCCTTCATCCCCAACCCATGCATAAGCGGGTTAAGTAACTGGATAAATGAATGGGTGGATGGAACTGCTACAGAGAAGGCAATAAGCTTGCACATCACATTTTACTATTTTTTGATTTCATATTTACCACAGTCTGGTGCATATTTGTAAATTATTTGTGTATTCTTAAATGAAGTAAACAAATTCCATTATGTATTAAGAATTCCCAGACTCCTTTGGACAGTACACGGTGGGCTTATTTCTCAGATATATATGTTGTTTTGTTTTGGTAGAGTAATATATTACTCTACTTTCCCCTTTTGTATTATTAATACGTAGCCTTTGTCAGAATGCCTCAAATCTCACAGACTTACCACTGTTTATAAGGTATTATAGTATATAACTTCCCCTCACCTTCCCTTCCAGATCTATAAACTCAGGCAATTAGGTGTTGTAAAAGACAAACAACAACAACAACAGTATTTATTTATATAGCACATGTTCATACAAATAATGTAGCTCAAATTGCTTTACATAATGAAGAAAAAGATAAAAAAAGACAAAGTAAGAATTAAAATAAGACAAAACTCATTAACATAGAATAAAAGTAAGGTCCGATGGCCAGGGAGGACAGAAAAAACAAAAAAACTCCAGACAGCTGGAGTTAAGTTATTGGCAACTATACAACCTGATAAATGCTGATGTGTAGTTTCAGGCGGCACACAGACTTGTTAGTTACTTAAAAATGTCTCTAGTTAAGGCATCATTGGTGCTCAGCTTTCTTCAGAACAGGCCACATGCCTGTCTCAATATGGCTGCTGAGCTGTCATCTTCATTGTGTTTAGGGAATCCATTCCCGGGCTCCCAATTACCGGGAGCCCAGGATTCCCGGACATTTTTCATTCCCGCATTCCTGGGAATTAAATTGCTGTAATTCTCGGGAAACCGGGAATGGCCAAGCTTGCATATATCGCGTGTAAAAGTGTAAAAATTGATCAAGAAATAACAGCGTTATAGTTGAAAATAATTAAGTAGCATGGTTTTTTGGCCCACGGTGTAGTTTGTTGACGATTAATTCAGTCAACAACAGACCAGCAGCAGTCAGTCTCCCGGCTCCCACTAACACTGAGCACAGTGGACTGGGAGGAGGCTGCACTCTGCAGTTCATGAATGCCAGGACAGGGCAGACTTTATTGATGTCTGTCAGACAACAGCTTTGAACAGCAACTAGAAATTGCAATGCGTCAGTCTGTTGTATCCGCATTATCTGTGCCAAGGAAACTTAGAACCTGGATGCATCAGTAAAAGCTGAAATGGCAATATTCAGAACAATATTGATAGCCAAGAAAGGGAGTAGGGAGTCAGAATAGACAGCAAATGCATTGTTACAAGCAAGGTAAGGATGATAAAAAATGATTATATAAACTGTGAAATTTGACTTGTTCGGGACTCAGCTCAGTTTGGCCTAGTTGGGTTGAGTCTGTGTTATTGTTTATTGCAATAAAATGAATTACTCTGTTTGCCTATCCTTTGACTCCTAGTGCCTTCTTTCAAGGTAAGAATCTTTGGCATATTTTACACTTCCACAATATATATGGAATAACTCAAGTATAACTCAAAATATCCTCAAAGACGGGTAAGAGAATAATTCAAAATATTTGCTGTTCTTGGCCTATGTGTACCTTCAGTGCCTTTCCTGAGCATTCACGTGTGTCTCATTGTCTCCTCACCAGTGCTCCGTCTCTCAAGCATGTTCCTATAAAGCCTGCTTCACGGGCGCTCATTATTTTCTAGGCACCTTGCTCTCCACCTGTCGTGTCTTTAAAGGCGACTCTCTCAGTATGCACCTTTACTCCTTCTCATGTGCCTCACACTCGCGTCACCAGAACCAAACTGACCAATCGGATTGCTTTTAGGGACTGGACACACAGACCTTAATGTTTTATTAGACAGTAGAAGGCAGGTAGGACTTTAGAAGTTTCTCTGTCCCAGTGGGGAAATTTGGCTTTTTAAATAAATAAATAGGTAGATACATATATATATATATATATATATATATATACAGACACACAAATGATCTGAACACACACCAGAATGACTGAAAGCAAGACAATTAAAAAGCTCTAATTGCAGTGAGGCGTTATGAAGTCATATTGCTGTTGGTATAAAAGAGCCCCAGTTGTGTATCTTGACACACTTCTGCTGAATAATCTGTTAGCTGAAAGTCTCAGTGTTGGTATGTCACAGAGAGAGGATGTGCAGCATTACTCATAATGACACTCAGTTTTGTCTTCGTTCTCTCCTCCTGTACTACATCTAGGGGTCCAGAGTGCAGATCTTATAACTGAGCATACACTTTTAATTATCTTATTGTTTCAGTGGGCCTCTCCTGAAGTGATGTTTAATCTTAATAATGTGTAAGTGTTTCTCATGAGCTGGTGGTTGAAGACACAAACACAAATGAATGTGATTCTTAGTGGAATTTGTTTACTGCAGCTGTACTCTCTCCATCCGAACACATCAATCTTTTTCCTTCATCTTGGTTCTCTACAAAAACAACTGCAGTATGTAAAATTTCTATGTGAAAGTAAACCAAGCTGCAACGTTAGAACACTGAGTGTTCAAAACTTTTTAAAAACTTAAAAGGTGACTTTAGAATTTGAAATATTAGCAGTCTAACTAATTTAAATGAATTCAACAATTTAACTTTAAAATACTTTACTGCATTTCATCATGAAAATATGATCTCAACATAAATTGTAGTATTATAAATGTTCAGAAACTGGTCACAATTTGAATTTCAGGTATTTTGTGTGGCAGTCGCTGCCCAGGGTTATGGTCAATGCAAGAGGAAGCCCACTTAAGAAGTATGTAGTGAATAAGGACAAGGTCGTTTATGAAGGATTTAATTGGCTACTCTTTTACAATGGAGTTTGAGAAACACTCAGATTAACAATTGATCTTATAACAGGAGTTTACAATGTTCTTAGCATTACGATGTTTCCAGGATATACATCCCAGTTCAGTATAGAATTACAAATTATTTTAGTAAAACAAAAAAACTTTCCAAATGTCACTTTTTTGTACAGCTGCTACAAATTTTGAAAACTGCCATTGACTCTTAAGGTCAATTTTGAGCATCTTTCAAACGTAGATGACCCCTTGGGACAAATAGATAGATAGATGGTACTTTATCTATCTATCTATCTATCTATCTATCTATCTATCTATCTATCTAT
>JANRMT010062789.1:21495887-21523358 GCA_026402145.1 Polypterus bichir lapradei
ATCTATCTATCTATCTATCTATCTATCTATCTATCTATCTATCTATCAAATAGTGCCTTTCATATCTACAGTATATCTATCTATCTATCTATCTATCTATCTATCTATCTATCTATCTATCTATCTATCTATCTATCTATTATATAGTGCCTTCTATCAATAGATAGATAGTTTATTAATCCCAAGGGGAAATTCACATACTCCAGCAGCAGCATACTGATAAAAAACAATTATTAAATTAAAGAGTGATAAAAATGCAGGTATAACAGACAATAACTTTGTATAATGTTAACATCTATTACATAGTGCCTTTCATATCTATGTATTATATAGTACCTTTCTTTTTTTTTATATATTTGTATTGATTTTAATTTGAAATAAATAATATTCCATAAAATCAAGTCAAACATCACAAACCAAAATTCAACAACCAGAGCAAACCTTTACAAGCAGCAAGGAAGGAAGAGTATCCTTTTCCCTGATATAGAAGCTTATTATAAAATGTGATTAGATCCTGCCATATTTTAAAACATTTTGAACAGATCCTCTAAGTGAGAATTTTATTTTTTTCCAGTTTCAAATAATAAATTACATCAGTTACCCGCTGACTTAAAAGAGGTGAGTTAGGATTCTTCCAGTTGAGCAAGATAAGTCTATGTGCTAATAGTGAAGTAAAGGCAATTACAGTTTGTTTTTCCTTCTCCACTTTAAGACCCTCTGGGAGCCCACCAAACACAACTGTTAGTGGATTAGGAGATTGTGACACCAAGGCTGTCTGAGAGGCATTTAAATATTTTGGTTCAGAATGATGTTAATTTGGTGCAGGCCCAAAACATGTGACCCAGTGAGGCTGAATCTAGATTGCAACATTCACTGCTTGAATCTTGTCCTGGATACATTCTGGACAATTTTAAATGAGATCAATTTGCTTGATATATAGAGCTAGAGTGTATTCTATCCATGACTGCCTTCCACTACTTTTATAAAATACTAGCAAAATACCCACGCTTCGCAGTGGAGAAGTAGTGTGTTAAAGAAGTTATGAAAAAGAAAAGGAAACATTTTAAAAATAATGTAACATGATTGTTAATGTAATTGTTTTGTGACTGTTATGAGTGTTGCTGTCATCAAGGATTTACCTTTAAAAAGTTTCCAACTGTGTCTCCGTGTTCTTGATGAACTCATTTTAAAATAACAGTCTCGATCCACTGGACTAATTCCCTTCATAATTTTAAACACTTCAATCATGTCACCTCTTAATCTTCTTTCCCTTAAACTGTAAACGCTCAGCTCTTTTAATCTTTCCTCATAATTCATCCCCTGTAGCCCTGGAATCAGCCCTGTTGCTCTTCTCTGGACCTTCTCTAGCGCTGCTATGTCCTTTTTGTAGCCTGGAGACAAAAACTGCACACAGGACTCCAGATAAGGCCTCACCAGTGTGTTATAAAGCTTCAGTAGAACCTCCTGTGACTTGTACTCCACACATCAAGGCGCTATATAACCTGACATTCTGTTAGCCTTCTTAATGGCTTCTGGACACTGTCTGGAAGTCAATAGCTTAAAGTCCACTATGACTCCTAAATCCTTCTCATAAGGTGTACTTTCGATTTTCAGACCTCCTATTGTGTATTCAAACCTAACATTTTTACTTCCTATGTATAATACTTTACATTTACTGACATTAAATTTCATCTGCCACAAAATTGCACAAGGCTGTATGTGTCCAAGTCCTTCTGCAATGGTTTAATGGATTCCAAGTTATCTTCTAATCCACCTATCTTGGTATCATCCGCAAACTTAACCAGATTGTTACTTATACTCCTATCTAAATCATTTTTATATTGTGACCGCCGCTGCAGGGGGATGTGGCCGCCCTTCAGAAGCCCCCTCTTAAATAGTTTTTCAATGGGAAATTAACACACTCCTTAGCTCCTCTTTGCAGGATCAGCTGCAGGCATGCTGGCTTGCCGTGTGACGTGCTCCTCACGCGGGCCAAGCTGCGGCCATCCTGTGTCTCACTTTCCTGTGTCTCTTCCTCCAGACCCCGTCTGCTCCGGCTGCTCCTTCCAAGCCGCTGTACCCTCTTGTTCAAGAAGACTTTGTGTTCTTTTGTGCAGGAATTTGGGCCGAACAGCCAAGTTTGACAGCTGTTCCTTGCAAGGCCGAATCGCCTTTGAAAGAGACTTGTGTTTGTATCTGCCTGAATAGCTATAAAGTTTCTACTTCTTGGAAAACCTTCCGTACTCTGCTGTGCAACTTTGTGACCCAAGCTTGACAATAGATTAAAAATAGCTGCGACCCTAGCACTGTCCTCCTGTGGAACACCATTCTTAAAATCAGCCAATTCTGATGAGGTTCCTCACACCATCACCCTCTGCTTCCTATGTCTGAGCCAATTCTGCACCCATCTACAAACATCACCCTGAACTCTGTGGAAGAATAATTTTAGGGTAACATGGCATTCATCTTAAAGAAACAACAACATTTATTTATATAGCACAATTTTATACAAAAAATGTCACTCAAAGTGCTTTACATAATGAAGAATAGGCCAGGGAGGACAGAAAAAACAAACAAAAAAAAAAACTCCAGACGGCTGGAGAAAAAAATAAAATCTGCAGGGATTCCAGACCATGAGACCGCCCAGTCCCCTCTGGGCATTCTACCTAACATAAATGAAACAGTCCTCTTTGTATTTAGGGTTCTCAAGGAAGGACTTGATGATGATGGTCATGTAGACTTCTGGCTTTTAGTCCATCAATGTAGGAACATCATGATGCTTTGAGTAAGGTGGAAGTGGCGCAGGCCGCCACCACAAACAAACCAGAAAAAGAAACAGAAGAGAGAGTAGAGGTTAGTACGGATTTTAGAACCACTATGAATAATTATTATAATGAATTGAATACACAGAGTTTCAGGATTAAATTAAAGTGAAGTTATGAGAAGGCCATGTTAAAGTAATGTGTTTTCAGCAGTTTTTGAAAGTGCTCCATTGTATTGGCCTGGCGAATTCCTATTGAAATAACATAAAGGTTTAATACATGTCAGAAACCTGTTTAGGCACACCAGGAAACCAGATAAATGTGACGTGTACAACAAAATGTACACTGAAATATAAGAATTGGTTTAGGAAAAATACTGAGATGGTCAAGTAAATAATGTACCAGAAGAAAGGCTGATGTAATATACAAAATGTACAAAAGGATGACTAAGAGATGATTAAGAAATCAGCAGATATCCTATAAACGAGAATGGACAATTGTTATATGCATAGAAATTTCAAAGGTGGTGGCGCAACTCAAAGGTATAAGAAGAACCAGAATATAATATAACAGACTTTTATTTTAAATAATCATTTGGGTGAAAAAAAGAAACCAACCAGAGTAAAATGTACGCATTGATTGACACTGTATGTAAATTCGGTAGTTTATAAAATGTACCTCTATATTTTTGTTTTCTCTGATCATTCTGACCAGGCTTTAACTGACTGCTCCCTCCAAGGCATTTTGCTAAGGAGTAATTAAAAGATACCATGAATAGCTTTTCTCCTTGCCTGATTACTGAATTGTCCTATTAGAGGACGTTTCATTCTTTAATAAGATGTTACATTTCTACCACAACTCCCACTTCTTTGACGCCCAGCCTCTCATGTGGCACCCTATTAAATGCTTTCTGAAAGTCAAGATGACTACTCTTCAGGCAAGATGTAACAGAGAATGGAGTTCCCTGTGTTTTTATAAACACCATGACTGATACAGCATTGGAAAACCTTTAAGTGAGACATCTTAGATGTAAAAAATGAATAGACCTCTCCAGGCTAAGATTCATGTGGCAAAAGAGGAGAACAATGTATAGTCAAGATCTTTTTATAAGATACTGTTAACTGTCCAACCAAGTCTTTTGAAGCTTTGATGAGTTTTTCCAGACAATGTGGATGTGTAGTCAGGTTGTCAGGCTCAGTCTGAGAGATATAAACAGTCCTCTTATTTGGTTATGAAAATCTTGTCTCTATTTAAACCATGCTGTAATGTGTTAAATTTTAGCCTGAGTTTAACTTGCCATTCTTTGTTCTCTTGCTGTGTTCTGAAGTTGCCCATAAGCGTTGTGACTTTAAAGTCCTTCTCACAGTGTCCATGGCTGCTGAACTGAGCTGCTACAGGACCATCTCTGTTGCCATGCTTGATGTGGAACCTATGGAAGTTCATTCTTTGGTGGAGTGTTTGTCCAGTTTCTCCCACACAGAGTGCAGCTTGTGTAGTTTATTCCACACTGCCGACTAGAACATCGCATAAAGGCAGCATCTTCCTGCAGATCATCTGATGTGGTTTACGTAATTCTCTGTATGAAATGTCCCGACACTGCACTCTGTCAAACATGTAAAAAAGTGAAATACTGTAGACAAAACATACAAGGTGAAATAAACACTGTCAAGCTAAATCTGCAGCACTGAATTAAAGGTTATTTCCATGACGAAAAGGAAGAAAGTTAATAACACAATGTTTTGGTAAAATAAATAGAAGAGGGAGAGGGATCAAAGCTAAGGCAGATGAAAGGAGAAAAGGTGGGTAAAAGCTGCCATTAGAGAAGTTAAAAGGAGAGATTAAAGGTAAGTCGGTCATTAATATCTGGAGGAATGTGTGATCCCTGGGTGAGAATGACTTAGCTTGGTGTGTTTTTCACATTTGTACATGAAATGCAGTAAATAAGATTTTTAGACTGGCAAGAAGATCATTGTTAATTGCTGAATTTACCAAAAGGACCACATACAAGGGTATTGTTGGTGACATATTTGCAAGTGGCACAGCAACGCCTACTACAGCTGAAAGTGCCTGATGACGAATGTGGCTTTCCTCTGTGAAGTGAGCTGCAAATGAAATGTTTGTGTAAGGTAAGTGGTTGATGGAAGAAGATCAAGGGGAGGATCAGTCTGAAAAATGGGGGAACAGAGAGAAAGAGAGAAAGAGAAAGTGTAATGGGAAGAAGACCAGAGTAATGCGGGTTTCATTATTGGGGTTCCTCTTAGAGTGGATGGTACGAGGTCTACTACTGGGATAATTTAGGGCCTTCTCCACAGTATGAGAAGGGTATTCTCTATCAATGATTTTGTATTCTTTGATTGGGTCAAGGTGTATTGTTTAAGAGCACCTGCTGTGGGTACCTGACATATTCCAACAAGGATTAGCAGCTGAGGAAAATATGTTTTTCAAAAGTGTAGCAAAGGTTTAACTCATGTTTGAAGACAACCATTTTGAAAAGCAAACCGTGTCCTTGTGCTGAGCTTGTAAGTTTCTTTACTTGAAGCTGCAGTCGACATGCAGATAAAGGCTATTGGGAGCTATAAAGTAGATGTACCCAACACGCATGATAACAACATAATTAGCAGTTACTATTATATAGATAAACCACAGTAAAAAAAATAGGAATTTCTATGATAAGATACAATACGATACATTTTACTTTTATACAGCCCAAAATCACACAAGCTGTGTCGCAATGGGCTTTAACAGGCCCTGCGTTTTGACAGCCCTCTAGACTTGACTCTCTAAGACACAGGTGTCAAACTCCAGGCCTGGAGGGCCACAGTGGCTGCAGGTTTTCATTCTCACCCTTTTCCTAATCATTGACCAGTTTTCACTGCTAATTAACTCCTTTTCCCTTCAGTTTAATAGCCTTGTTTTTAAGGATTCCGTCCTCTGAATTGATTCCTTTCATCATTAAATGGTAGTCAAACAGAAATGAGACATTAAATGAGCTGGCAGATGACAGGTAGATTGGGGCTCCAAACTCCAACCAGTTTCAGTCCAATCAGGTTCTTAATGAGAAGCTGATTCTTGCTGTTAAATAAACCCGTTATATAATTCCACAGCTTGTTGCTGCTTTCATTTTGCCACAGCAGACATTTCCAACACTGTTGATTTTCTGTTTTTTCTGAGAACACCAGTGTCAAAATGTTTAGGTGACCTGAGAGACCAACCTTACTGAGATCTTCATCTTTCATTATTTTTAGCTATTGTGCGATGGGCACAGGTGAGCTGGTCATGTGGTGGCTCGTTTTGTATCTCATTATTGTTTGGCTGCTAATTAAGGAAAAAGAAACATTTAAGGAGTCACATCAACTAAAACTAAGGCAAAGGAAGTTAATTAGCAGCCAAAACTGGTCACTAATTAAGAAGATGGTTAGAATGAAAATCTGCATCCACTGGAGTTTGACACCCCTGCTCTAAGAAGACAAGGAAAAACTCCCAAAAGACTTTGTAGGGAAAAAAAGAAGAAAGAAACCTTGGGAAAGGCAGTTCAAAGAGAGAACCCTCTCTAGGTAGGTTGGGCATGCAATGGGTGTCAAAAAAAGGGGATCAATACAATACACCGAACAAAACACAAGTAATCCTCAATACAATATAATAGTGAATCACTTCCCGGATCCTCCCTGTGTGGAGTTTGCATGTTCTCCCCGTGTCTGCATGGGTTTCCTTCGGGTGCTCCGGTTTCCTCCCACAGTCCAAAGACATGCAGGTTAGGTGCATTGGCGATCCTAAATGTCCTTAGTGTGTGCTTGGTGTGTGTGTGTGCCCTACGGTGGACTGGCGCCCTGCCTCAGGGTTTGTTCCTGCCTTGCGCCCTGTGCTGGCTGGGATTGGCTCCAGCAGACCCCCGTGACCCTGTGTTAGGATATAGTGGGTTGGACAATGACTGACTGACTGATTTGTATTTGTTCAGAGAGTCCTAGAGACATTGGTCATCAAGCTTCCTCCCCCTATTGGCCATTCCACAGCTAAGTCAGTGCTGGGTCAGCCAATCAGATGAAAGGACCCCTCTACCCGATGATTCCTGTGATCCTCCATCAGAGATGACTCACAGAATACAGAGGAGAACATTAGGATGAATGGTTGTCCTATTCCCACAGGTTTAGCAGTTGGATAAAGACATTTTCAATAGAAAGGAATGTAGTGCATTAGTGCCTCCTCTGGTGTTTGGTCTGCTTGTGCTGAGCTGGTAAGTCTCTTTGCTTAAAGTGGCTAGCCATGTGCAGATAAGGCTGTATATGTGGGTTGCTATGAAGCAGCTATGTTAAAATACAGGTGAACGTTTATGACAATGGGTTTGTCCCCATGAGCTCTTTAAGGGAACACACCCATTTTGACAAATTAAATAGGAGAGTTACAGCTGTTGTGTCCTCCTAACCTTAGCATTCATTTAGTATCCCATCATCCCTGAGGTTAAAAATTAGACCGGTTTATACTTTTTGAAGACTGTCTTTCCTACAGTCCAAAGACTATCTTTCCTACAGTCCAGTCCATTTAGCTGCTCAGCTTCCTGAGGGTCTTTATTATAGCCCCAGGGTAACAATTAGTCCAGTAATGTTTAAATAGCTAAGTATTAGCTATAATTTGACTAATTAAGGGTTTAAAATGACTAATTAAAGTTATGTCATAGGTCACATTACTTTACCTTTTGAAAATATTGCAGTCTATTTTAGAGTCTCTTAACCTTTAAGCCACATAAGTATTGCAACTTGACAGACAGGTCAGAACACGCAGAAATTTCATTCCAAGTTATCTCTTCATCTAAGAACTTTCCAGGTGAGATGCTTGTGACAGAAGTCCTTATTGAGAACATTTTACGGAATGTCCAAAACAGCAAACGTGAAACAATAGGTGTGTTAGCTTCCTACTTACGTCATTCATAAGTAAACCTTGGGCACAAAAGCCCACTGACAGATGAATCATTAGCATCACATGACAGAACCAGTTAAACCACATTCACCAATGAATCGAAAACCTGCAATGATGAATAGTTGCTTCAATTCATTTTTCAGATTCTAAACATTCAACAAAGTAAAACTGTATATAATCATGTTAATTGTTGTAAACGTTTTTGACAGGAAACAATACAAAATATCTGAGAAGTTGCCATGACTGCTGTACGGTTTGAAAGACATCTGTCTAAGAAGATCCAAGTAAACAAGAACAGTCTTGGCTGAACGAACACAGAAATAAAGTGCACATTGCAAGAGATTCCCAGTTCTCAGTGTGGCACAGAATGGGGTACAGAGAGGCTGAATGGAGAAAATACAGAAGGATTAGAACATGGAATGGCAACTCCTGTATTCTGTTATTTGGAGCGTACCAATTTACATCATGGTGTTTGGCAGTAACAGAATGAGAAAAGCAGATGCCAACAGATAACTTCAATTTCATTTGGAAACCTGGATCTGCTCAGATGATTAAACAAATGTCTCTGCAGGTAGCAAAGAGAGGTATGATGGCTAAAGTCGACCTCACAGGTCTTAATATGTACCACGACTCTTGACCACTTATTTCATGTGTCAGTGGTTTTTCTGTGTAAAGAAAACATCCTGAAATTTGAGCTAAATCTGTGTCCATTGTTAAACTGGCTTCAGAACAACAGCTAGGATCTACTGGATCTAAGTAATTTCCTTCATAATTTTGAAAGCTCCCATCTTGTCAACCCATAACCTCCAACCCAGGCAGTCCATATCAATGGTTAATTCTTTTGCTCTCCTTTTTCCCCTCTGCTGCCCTTGCACATTTATCTTCTTGCCATGTGAGTCCTTAGTGAACCTTTCCTCATTGTGTTTACAGTATTTCCATAGGTGAATATCTCCTTTCACAATTCTTTCTAACCCACTGACACAGCCCGCACTATACCCATTTAGATATCCTCCATTCCTTGAATGTGTACTTTTCTCTCACTTCCTGTCTAAAGTAAATATTCACCATCATAAGCACAGAACATTCTCTGTCTATGCTTGAATTTGTTTGGTTTACACACTTTTTTGCAATTAGCTGCTATGTGACCACAAGCTCTTCACACACACAGTAGGGGTGTTCTTGTGCGTCTGAAAGGGTTAAAAAATACACCGATGGCTTAACGTTCATGCAGAATTGAGTATTTTTACTTTTGTTTAAATCCAATAAAGAGATAGCACATCTTTGTTTATTAAATATTTTTGTTAAAGCAAAAAAAAAACCAATGCATTAGTGTAATATATTTAATACTTTGGTTTCTATATATATATATATATATATATACTAAGGGGCTCCATCCCCTGCTCACTTTGCTTGCCCACCCCCAGATTTGGTTTACCGGATATACAATTTAAAGAGATTGTTATTTTCATGGGAATTGTTACATACATATACACAACTTTTATAAAAACAATACTGTACTTGTCCTTTATTTCCGGCCCCGGGCGTGGTTATATCTCTTTCTCGCAGGACGTATAATGCTGCTGGCATTATGAAGAGGGGACGGCTGAAGACATACTAAGAAGAAGCGATTGGATCATCTGCTGGCTTGTAGTTGCTGCTGCTGCTGGCGAGCTGCGTATTCTGTTTATCGCGCTGCACGTCGATCATTTCAAAGCCTGTACAGCAGCTGTATTTTTGCCACTTCACGTCTCTACCAGTTTTGTTGGCTGAACGCATGCTAAGAAGTAGCAGTCAGATCATCTGTTGGCTTGCTGCTTCTGGCGAGCAGCATGTTCTGCTTGTTGTTTGTCATTGATTTAAGAGCTGGGAACACATGAAGCGTGTCTGCCAAAAGCATTCCAACAACTGCTAGTTTAGATGTCCTTGAACTTGTTTTAAATGTTGTCTCACTGCCTTGTCTCATGTGACGTTAAAATGTTTCTCGCGGGACGTCAAATTGGCTTGGTGACACATACCAGTACTCCTTCCATCAGAGAGTTGAAGTAGTCCAGATGTGACAAGATCAAAGCATGGACCAGGATTTGTGATACATACTCTGTTAGAAACAGTCTGATCCTGTGGATGGTATACACAGTGAATCTTCAAGACCAACATTGTCAGTAAAGGACAGTTGGCCTTTGATCTCCAAAGTGGCATACTGACCTCAGGGGTCTTAGTGATAATCGAAAACACACCTTCATTTCCGGTTTGAGTGAACGCTGGCGGGACTGGTCGCCGCTGCTCGCCGGTAACTAGAATATTGATTTACCTCCGTTTCGATTGAAACTTACCGGTTTATTTTCTGGACGTCTGAGCTGCCTGCGGCCTCCTCGCCTACAATGTGGACTGGTAGGATATTTGCTTGGTTAATGTTTGTTTGGAGTCTTCTGTCGCTCGTTATCCAACCTGCGACTGGCCTCCTCCAGTACACAGCTGCTGAGCTACTTCGTCTGCGTCTTCTCCAGTCTGTGCCTCTGCTGTCGGTGCTATATTTTGACCCGGACATCATACTTCTCCCTCGTCGGAGATACATCCATCGTGGGTCCCGCCGGAGATTCCAAACGGATGCCTCGAAAGGAATTAACTCCTTTTGGTCTGATTTTCGGCACCCTTCACATAACACAGATAGGAACGCTGACCATAGCGTGTTGGCCAGCGTAGCTCGGTCGACTAACACCACTGTCAAATGCGACAGCAACATTGTCAGCTTTGGTCTATTGAACATCCGCTCACTTACGAGCAAGGGACATCTCATTCAGGATCTCCTCATTGACCGTAAGTTTGACTTTCTCTGTTTAACTGAGACTTGGCAGCAACCTCAAGACTTTTCACAACTCAATGAATGCACCCCCCCGGGGTTTGTTTACACTTGTCAACCCCGTGCATCTGGCCGTGGAGGAGGTGTCGCGATAATTTACCGCGAGAAGTGGAAAGTCCTGCCGTTACCTGCTCCTGCTGTTAGCTCTTTTGAATCGACTGTGTGTCAACTGTCTGGGCCAGTTCCAACCATCATTGCAACTGTCTACCGTCCTCCCAAGTCTAACAACAATTTTCTGAACGATCTTGCTACCTTCCTTACCAATCTATCTGTAATTACTCCAAATATAATTCTGCTGGGGGATTTTAATATACATCTGGACAATATCAATAACCCTCTCACTAGAGACTTTTTATCTTGCCTGGAGAGTTTTGGATACCAGCAGCACACTGATGTTCCTACTCATTGTAAAGGACATATCTGGGACCTGATTTGCTGCTCTGGTGTTGTTCCTTTTGATCTTACAGCAGATGAACTCACTATAACCGACCACTTTCTCCTCTCATTCAAGGCTAAACTTACCTTTTCTGTTTCTAAGCTTCCACGTCTCATAGCTTTTCGTAACATTAAGAATATTAACTTGAATTTGCTGTCTTCTAGAATTGATTCGCAAATGGACCTTTATAATTTATCCACTCCCATAGAACTGGTCTCATATTATGACACTTGTCTTAATGGTATTCTTAATTCTCTGGCTCCGCTAAAAACCAGATCTGTTTCTTTTTCCTTTTCTGCCCCCTGGTTTACGCCTGAACTTCGGCTTCTGAAAGCTAAAGGCAGGCAACTTGAAAGGTTGTTTAAAAAAACCAGACTCTTTGTCCACAAAGAGATGTATAAAAATCATCTACTCTATTACAAGGATTGTATAGCTCAAACCAAATCTAATTACTACACTCAGTTAATTACTTGTAATACAGGTAACACCAAGTCTTTGTTTTCTTTACTTAATAATGTTACACAACCTCCTGACTCTTTACCATCTCACCTTTACTCAACTGCCTTCTGTAATTCTCTTATGTCTTTTTTCAATGAGAAAATCCAAAAGATACATCAGCACCATGGTCCAGATCCTTTCTGTATTTCTTCTGAACTACACTCACCTATTCACTCTTTCTCTTCTTTCCAGCTTCCCACTTCCTCTGAAATTTCAGATCTCATCTGCAAATCCAAGTCATCTACTTGTCAGCTGGACCCCCTGCCTACAGTTTTGGTTAAAGCCTGCCTTCCCTCTCTAGTCCCTCTTATTTCTGCCATCATTCACTCTTCTCTTACTACTGGTATTATTCCCTCTTCTTTCAAAACTGCTGCTATAACCCCAATACTAAAAAAACCTGGTTGTGATCCTACTAATTTCAATAATTTTCGCCCCATTTCTAACTTGCCCTTTATCTCCAAAATTCTTGAAAAAATAGTAGCTATCCAACTTCACACCCACTTGTCTCACAATAATCTATATGAGAAGTTCCAGTCTGGTTTTCGCCCCCTTCATAGTACAGAAACGGCACTTGTTAAAATTACAAATGACCTCCTTATGGCTGCTGATTCTGGTCTAATCACTATTCTCATACTTCTCGATCTGAGTGCGGCCTTTGATACTATTTGTCATACCACTCTCCTTAATAGATTATCTTTGATTGGCATTACTCACACTCCACTTGATTGGTTTAGATCTTACCTCTCAGGCCGCACTCAGTTCATACAGCTTAAAACCTTCACATCCCAACCCACCGCTGTTACTTCTGGTGTGCCCCAAGGCTCTGTCCTGGGGCCTCTTCTTTTTATTATTTACCTTCTTCCCCTTGGCAATATTTTTCGTAAATATAACATTAATTTTCACTGTTATGCTGATGACATCCAGCTCTACCTTGCTGGTAAAGCAACCTCCTCTTTTCCGCCACCCTCGCTTATTGGCTGCATTTCTGAAATTAAATGCTGGTTCTCTTCAAATTTTCTTAAATTAAACAGTGACAAAACTGAGATTCTTCTCATTGGTTCAAAATCATCATTATCCAAAACCAGTAATCTTTCTTTTATTATTGATAACTCTGTTGTTTTCCCATCATCTCAGGTCAAGAGTCTGGGTGTCATCCTTGACAGTACTCTATCCTTCCAATGTCAGATTAATAACATCACCCGGTCTGCTTACTTCCACTTACGTAATATTAATCGCATTCGCCCCTCCCTCACTCCTCATACCACTGCCATTCTTGTTCATAATCTTGTCACTTCTCGGCTGGACTACTGCAATTCACTCCTCTTTGGTCTTACTAATAAATCTCTTCATAAGCTTCAGTTAGTCCAGAATTCTGCAGCACGTATCATCACTGGAATCCCATCTTTTCACCATATTACTCCGGTCTTGCAGCAGCTTCATTGGCTCCCGATCAGGTTTCGTATTGATTTTAAGATTCTGCTACTAACATTTAAGGCCATCCATAACCTCGCACCTCCATATCTTTCTGACCTTCTACATGTTGCTATTCCATCCCGTAACCTTAGATCCTCTTCCTCCACCCATCTGACCGTTCCCCCCGCCCGTCTAACCACCATGGGGAGCAGAGCTTTCAGCCGTTCTGCTCCCAAGCTCTAGAACTCATTACCTGCGGATCTCCGAAATATTAAATCATACTCATCCTTCAAATGTAAACTTAAAACACATTTGTTTAAAATGGCTTTTTCTTCTTCCTCCTGATTATAGTGGTTTTGTTTGGTTTTAATTTTTAGATTTTCTGATGTTTTAAGTTGTTTATAATTGTGTCTTTTAGTTATTTATTTATTTATTTATTTATTGTTTGTTCGGTGTCCTTGAGTTCTCTGAAAGGCGCCTTGTATAAATAAAATGTATTATTATTATTATTATAATAAGCCAAGCTGAAAAAGACATAGTACTGAATAGATGGCTTAGCTGGGGTAACAAGGACGTCCACCTTTCTCGGTTGATCTTGAGGTGGTGCTTCTTCATCCAGGTTGCAATAGCAATAAGACATGCTGCGGTTCTAACTGATACTGTATAGTCCTCTAGAGGGAACAACAGGCATAGCTGCGTATCATCAGTATAGCACTGATATGAAAACCATGGGATAGGATGATGGGGCCTAATTAGGAGCTGTATAGAGAGAAGAGGAGAAGGCCCATCACTGATCCTCAAGGCATCCCCTTGCTTGCCTGGCATACCTTTGACAGGACACACAATAAGATCTGCTTAAAAGGTAGGACTCAAACCACCTGAAAGCAGTCCCAAGTCAGACAGAATGGCAATGAGGATACGGTGGTTGACTGTGTTGACGGCAGAGGAGCGATCTAGAAGGATAAATACAGATGACATGTTGGTAGTTCTAGCCAGACATAATGTTTTAACTACAGTCTGTAAAACCCTCTCAGTGAAATGGGCCCACTAGAAGCCTGACTGATTAGGAATAAGCAGCCTATTTTTAGCAAAGAAGGATGACATCAGCATGTCATACGTGCTATGCAGTCATTTGAAAACAGCAGCTATAAAGCTGGCCATAAATGCGCTAGGTATGGGAGTGCAGTGTCACAGGTTTAGTGCATTCTATGTTCTAATAGTCAGCTGACAAATCCAGAGGCTAACTCAAAAATGGCTGATGTGGTAGTCTTAACCATAATGCTTTACACTGAACTGCCATTTGAGTATTGACAGCCAACAAACAACAACTTGCTGAGTTCATTAGTATACTTTTATTTAAATTGCTCTGGTTGTGAGCATTCTAAAATGGACACATGTGGTGAAGAGCAATAATTAAAGCAAGGGATAAATGAATAAGGTAGGAAATATGAAAACCTGCCATGCCACTCAGCCTGGCTATACAGGTCTCTGCCATATCTTTTGTCCACTTAATGCAGGGGTTTCCCAACTTTTAAGCCAATGCCCACCAGTGGCATCAGGGATCCCACTAATATGAATCCAGTGCTGCGAATTTGGGCATGATAACATTAACACTTGTGTCTCTTCCTCATTGTATATTTTCTGAACTAGTCTGCCAATTTCTAAAATTGTTCTGAAAATGACGATAAACCAAAAACATTTACTAAAACTAAAGATAGTGTGCTACTGGCACACCAGACCTGAGACAGAATGAGCGTGATAGAGAGAGGCGGGGTGACTAAGACTTCACTCACCTGTTTTCTTTTGCAGACATCAGTCCAGTGTTGGCATGTTGTTTCTGGACAGTCTCCTTTCTGGCATGGATTGACTCAAAGAGGTGTGGAGCAAGACAGAACTGTGACCTTGGTATGGGCAGAGGATACAGAATAGGAGAATAAGGGCAGGTGAGTGAGGCAGGCATGGAGAAATGCTGCAGGACAGCCCTGAGACAGAATGACTGAGTGACCTGGAATGTGGCCTGTCATGGAAATTTGGGTTAAACTTTTACCTAAGTACTAAGCTGCTTAGTTTCCAAAATCAGACGAGATTGGGCACATTCAGACTGGTATGGCATTAGTGTTAGATGCCTGTATAAATAACTATCCTTTTTAAAGCCCACTCCCACACCCACTGACAGGGAACTGCAGCATTACTCTGTAACTATATTGGTACAGGACAACTTTCATGTAACAACTACAGAACATTTTCAGTTATTTTCATTTATACACTAATTGGGGCAATTTAAATACAATCTCCAATGCAATAATGGATTTTTTTCCTAAATGTCAGCTTCGCCAAGAGTGCCACAGCTGTCCAAGTGCAGCATTGGGGAACCATCTGGTGTCGTGGGCTGAGTTTGAAAATCATTGCGCTAACTCATCTTCAAACACTACAAAAGCTAATTTTTGGCCACATTACATGCCTGTTGACTGAGCATTTGCCTTCACATTTCCAAACAATAGATTTTTAACTATGCCAGGGCATCATTTCCACACAGCACTATTTTAGTGACCAGGGCCCTCATATATAAATGGTGCAGACACACAAAAATGTTGCGTACATCTGTTTCCATGCTCCCTTTGAGTTGTATAAAAATTAAACTTGGCGTAAGCCACACACATTTTCACGGTAGCCCCTCACCTGGCATATGCACGTGTCTGCTCAGTTTTGCAAAACTGGCGGCACCCAGTGTCAAAGCAGTGCTACTGTTTCTGTGTCATTTACCTTTCTTTTTCATATTCACATCCATGACGCTGGCTTTCTCAAATACACCAAAATTAATGTTATATATATATCGTTAATATATTTAATTCACTTGATTGTAATAATTCTGTAACAATACTGTATAATGGTGTACAGAATGGCCAAACTATTCCAAACTACCATAGCTGCTTCAGCATTCTTTGAAGACATCACAAAAGGGAGAATTAGAAGATATTAAGATATTAATAAGAAGTGCATATTTAGAGATGATGATGACTGGCTTCTAAGTTGATTGTGATTTCCAAGAGCTGTTCCTAATGGAGATATGTGCTGAACTGGCACCGGCTTTACAAAGGCAGACTTTGAGGAATTGTGCTCTACCTGTTACAGTACTTTGCAAGTTCTGTTCACTCTCAGGTTTTTAGCCACAGGAGATTTTCGATGTAAACTTGCTGACTGATCGGGTATTTCACAAACATCACTGAGTCGCGCCATGCCAGCTGTATAGGATGGTATTATCCGCTTGCCTTACACTGTGGTTAAACTGGCAAACATCAATACACAATTCACAGCAACACCTCTTTTACAAATGTAATCAGAGCGGTCAGCTGTACGCACATTCCTACTGCAACGGTGCTGGACAAGTTACATCAGCCAGGGACGAATCACCAAAAGAATGAGCTGGCATTACATCATCTATAGCAGGAGAGCCTATAAAAACTAGTGCAGCAAAAGGCAAGCAGTCCTTTTAAAGATAGCGAGTCACTTCAAAGAGCCATGTTAAGAGCAGAGAACCAATCCGTTGTGCCTCTTGGTGTAGACGCTACACTATAAAGACACCTTCAGAGGATGAATTTGCTTGTGTAAATAGCATTTTATTAATGTGCTCTAATGTAGTGCACAGAAAGTTTCGTATTGTGCAAGCAGGTAGTGTGCTTCATAATGGGGCACACAATCGTGGCTTGCCCATACCTGAAAATATGTGGTATAATGAACTTGACCATGACCCATGCACCAAATGATCAGCCAAATCAGACAGTGTTGCAAATTCATTTGAATGTAATTAGCAGACTGTAACGACAGGTAATCAGATGCAGCATTTACTTTTTAACCAATTCATTTAAATTGTAATAATAATAATAATAATAATGCATTTAATTTATATAGCGCCTTTCCCATGCTCAAGGCACTTCACAGAGTTTAAGAAAGAATGGCAGGGTATACAGTATATAGCATTGTACTAAACCAGATAAATGAATAAAGAAGAGTAAAATAGTAAGTTCTGAGCAAAAAAGTCTAACACAGCGGTTACCAAACTGTGGTACGCGTACCACTGGTGGTACGCAGAGCCTTTTCAGGTGGTACGCATCGCGGTTCCTGAAATTTAATTTATCTGTGCAAAACCCTTTATGACAAGCCTGTTGTGAGCAAAAACCAAAGAACCTGTTTAAATACAATAATACGTGGATTCCCAAATTTAGTGTGGTGTGAAATTTTGTCATCTGAATAAATAAAACCTATTATTCAAATCAGTATTTAGTTCATTATTCCGTTTCGCGGAAGTCAACTTCTACTTCTTCACTGCTCGAGCTTTTGGTCACTAGATGAAAGCACAACGCCGACACTATTTAGTCTTTGGTAGCTCTGCCTCACAGAAACCGCTCGCGTTTGTTGTTATACATGCACTGCCGCTGTATTGCATCGTAGTCACTAGATCTAAGCACAAAGCCGATACCATTTCGTATTTGGTAACTGCGTCACATACAGGCCGAAGGTAGGATTTAGTTTCGGGGCGGAATTTATCAATTTATGTACATGCACAAATTTTCTCATTAATTTTATGCATAATTTCTTTCAATTCTTTAAATTTAATTCAGATTTCGGGGCGGTTTAGACCCGAACTCCTCCCCCTTACCGCTCTCCCTCCCTTTCAACAAGGTGCGGGTGGTGCGCAACGCAACTTACTTAACCTCAGGTGGTACTTGACATCCAAAAGTTTGGGAACCCCTGGCCTAACAGACAACATAATTGATGATCTAGCACACACACACACACACGCACACACACACACACACACACACACACACACACACACACAAGTTACATGAGCATCTAAACATAGAGGTAAACTTAGAGAAGCGTAATAAAGTCAGGAAGAGCTAAAAGCCTTCCTGAACAGATGAGTTTTGAGTTGTTTTTGAAAAGAATTCATGGAGTCAGCTGATGTGATTAATTTCGGTAGGTCATTCCAGAGTCTGGGCGCTATACAGCTGAAGGCCCTGTCACCCATGGAGTGTAGATTAGTGTGGGGCACAATAAGATTGCCAGAATCAGAGGACCTTAGTGGGCGGACAGGCACATAGTGATGGAGAAGGTCACTGATGCAGTTTGGCGTGAGGTCGTTTATGGCTTTGTAGGTTATTAGTAGGATTTTATATTCGATTCTGTAAGACACGAGGAGCCAGTGAAGGCGAAGCAGGATGGGTGTGATGTGCTAACTGTTGCTGGTTCAAGTAAGGACTCTTGCAGCCGAGTTTTGAATAAGCTGGAGCTGTGATATAAGATTAGAAGGGGCACCTGCCAGTAGGGAATTACAATAATCAATTAAAAGCATGGACAAGTTTCTCAGCCTTAGAAAAGGAGAGGAAGGATCGAACACGAGATATGTTACGGAGGTGAAAGTAAGAAAGTTTCTTAATGTGATATACGTGAGCGGAATAAGAAAGGGAGGAATCAAAAATGACACCAAGATTCTTTGCAGTAGAGGCAGGTCTGATGAGATCACGGCCAAGATGGACTGGGAAGGAGCTCATTTTATTAAGATGCACTTTAGTCCCAATTTACAGGAGTTCAGTTTTGTTGCAATTTAAATTTATAGAGTTCTGCTCCATCCAGATTTTAACTTCACTGAGGCAAGTTGTGAGCTGAGAAAGCTCTGATGAAGTTCCACTTTTAACATTGAAACAGAGTTGAGTATCGTCTGCATAAAAATGATAACCCAGTCCAAAGCTACGAATAATGTGGTCAAGGGGAAGCATATAAATACAGAAGAGAAGAAGACCGAGGACAGAGCCCTGAGGAACTCCTTGTGTGACTGGCGCCAAGCTGGATCTGCTGTTGCCAAGACTAACAAACTCTTATTAGTCAGATAGGGCTTGAACCACTGGAGGGCAGTGCCAGAGATACCCAGCATGTTCTCCATTCTGGACAGTAGAATGTGGTAATTGTGGTCAATATCACATAGTACAGCCCTTACATTCCTTAGTTCATTGGCCACATCTCTTATAGCATCCACTATTGCATTTTGTGACTCCAGAACAACGTCCGTCAGCATACAGCCAGTGATTTCTGAGGCACAGATGTAGGCACAGCAGCACCATCACCACATGGAGTTGCATCATTGGCACAGGGGTCTGCTTTTGTAATATTGCCTGAAACAGAATAAACAGATGACGGGCTGCGACTCACCTTTTCACATCAATTTTGATATATGACCACTTCTTTTTTTATTTCAGGAACTGTGCAACTTTCTGAACTTGAACTTTCGAGTGGCTCCGACGCAGTAAGGGGGTGCGAGACCCGGGGGAGGAGGAGTTAGAGAGGGTGATAGAAAGTTGTGTTTGGGGTTACAAAGTTGGTGACTGTTCAAGTGGAACTATTGTAACATTTTATTACGTCAGTCGCTACAGTATCAAAACAAAAGATAGTAAAGATTACATTAGCACAAACAAAAGGAAATTAATCATCAGGACCAGGTGTAACTGAAAAAAAGAGCAGGACAAAGCGACATCAGAAATAAAAGGCAAAGGGCACAAAACAAAGTCTTTTCACCTTCGCATCATTCAATGCACAAAACATAGATTTACACAATAATGGACCATATGCTATGAGATTCTGTGGTCCCGCAACAATTAAAGCAACAATTCCAAAGAAAAAAAAAAAAGCTTTTAAAATTGTATATCTGATTAAACAAACACAGGGATTGGCAAGCGAAGCGAGCAGGAGGCATAGCCCCCTAGTTTCAGAAAAAAGAATGTATTAGAATCTTAATATGGAAGCTTACAATTTAGCTGTATTAGAATTTATTTTGTGTGAAAGGATCAGATTTAGGCACATTTTCACCAGCCATAATTTATTAAAACTCTTGGAGAACAATCATAGCTTCATATAGTGAGTTCATATATTATAGCTAGTTTAATAGATCAAATATATTAGAAATTTTATATACAAATATGAGTTTATATTTTCAGCATTTCTACACAAATTTACAAGAAATATAAATGTAATGGCCTGATTTAGCTATACAGTAATGCTAGTTTGAGTGTGGATTTTTCTTCTTTCTCTATTTTATTCATATTATAGAAATTTCCTCTTTGTTATATATACATATATGGTGACTATTTGGAAACATCTGTTGAATGCCCCACCGTATTGACATCTGCCCCCCTTTTTGAGTTCTTTATGCTAGGTGACTATAGTACATCATCTTTGGTGATGGTGTTATGTAATAGGAACCAATTCGTTGATACCATCTGTTCATGATGATCTAGAAGATAAACAAAGGTAACATTAGTTTCAGTTTTAGCTGTGTCAAAGTATAATGTAAGAAAAAAACCCTACAGACAGAAAAGCCTTCTGTATGTTTGCATCCACTTTTTATTAGCCAGGTTCAGAACAGCAGCAGGCAAAAAAACAAGTACTCTATCACCTCCAGACAAATCACAAGTGGTAATATTACTGATTTGTTTTTTATTTTATAGATTAACCCCAAATCATAATCAGTCTGGATGGTGCAACAATAAATATCTCAAACATCACATTTTTGAGATAGAAATAATTATAATTTATTTTATCTCAAATTACCCAGAAACAAACTCTGAATTTGTTTATTTTAACTATCTAAAGCATAATTCTCTTTTAGCACATTCATTCTATTCTGCTATAGCAACTTACAAAATAATACTTATTTTCAAATACTTAATGTATTCTTCCATGCTAAATCCATGCATTTCCAAACACTGGCTTTGATTCTACAGCAGGGCAATGTTAAACAGAGCTTTAGTTCAGAACTAAATTAGAAGTAAACCCTGAGTGATAACTATTCACTTTATATTAAAGAAAGGTTTATTGAGATCTGACTCTGATATAAGAAGCAGAAAACAATAGGGGGACCATCTCCTGGGGGTCTAACTACATTCCCAAACCAGCTTAACAGGCTTCTCTGAAAGGGGCTGTAGCAGTTCTATTCTGGGGGTTCTATTGTATTGTTCAGCATCAGCATTTTTATTGGCCAGTAAGTATTTCTAAGCTAAGTCTGATACTCTACCAAACTAGGCAATGAAGAAAATACTGATGGTAATTCCAACAAAGGTGGTTTAAAACAATGCAAGCATTACAACAGTGGAATTTTGATAGCTGAGTTTTACATGTTTTGGACAAAGTTGAAATTATTCCGAAATAAGTTGATGGTGCATCTTCAAAATTTCCTGTTTTGGTTTGCTGCTTATGTACTGGATGATTTCCTAAAAGCAAATTCATGTCACAGTCAACTTTAGAACAGGAGAGAAATAGGAAGTAAACTGCATGGCACTCATGAGAAATTGTAAAACTAAGGAATCTTGTGAGAGAAGAGGGCCATGGCGGAACCCGATTTTAAATAAATAATCAGGAGTTCCGGAGTGTGCAGGCTCCAGGCTGGTGCAGGTACATGTGTGAATGTGCACGGACCACTCCGAGGCTGATTGGGGTGCCTGGCTGATCACACATTCATGTGTAAATGTGGGTAATTCGGTCAAATGCTTCATTCACACCTTGAAGCAAATGGTGGACAACATCTGCACACAATTGATGCTATAAGTGGAGCCTGCACAGTGAAATTAGGTTAAAGAGGAAAAGAAGGAATGGAGGGAGAAAAAAGGGTAGGATCGGCAGAGCTCTCGCTGGCAAGAAAGGACACAGGTGGTCGGTAGTATTCTCCATGGGAAGCAAGCGGCAGGCCTGTACTTGAGTGTGGGGCTGAGAAAGGGTTACTCCTATTGAGCTACGCAGAGAAGTAGTAGTGGACCTGCTGCGCATCGTGAGTCTTGTGGGCACCAAAGGTCTGGCAGTGGGAGCCACGAATGGGGTTCTGGGTGGTGTCTTGCAGACTCTGAGGAACTGGTGGTGGGAACCCAAACCTGGGATGACATGATGACTGCACCTATCAGTGGGTGTCTCCTCTAACTTCAAGGTCCTGATGTTGGGTAAGCAGAAGTGACACAAGATTTTAGAAAGAGGCATTGGGGCTTGTGATTTTTAAGAGGTTTCTGTCTGGATTTTAGCCTTGTTCTTATTGGATCTGTTTATTGGATTTTAACTTCCACCACTCACTTGATTTGATGGATTATTTATTTATTTATTGGTTGCAGAATTGGATTGCACTGCACTTTTGGACACTGTTTTGTGTTAAAATAACATCCATGCTGCCTGTGTGTGTCTTCACTTGTTTGAACCACATTCTCAGGTACTTTATCAACAGTCCTGGGTTCAAGTGGCTCCCGGAAGCAGCCAAGAAATGTGGAGCTAACCCGGACTGTCACAAATCCACACAAATGTAAAACCTTCTTAAAGAAAATATCTGTCAATTTTTTGGATGTGGGTAATTTATTAAGGAAAATAAAGTGTGCACTTTTAGAGAATCCACCCACTATTACTAAAATGGTGGAGAAAGCTTGGTGCTAATTATGAAATCCATGATTAAGTTTCTAGTGTGGTCAACTGGGAGGTGGAATTGGTTGCAACAATGCAGTTGGATGTAATCTAGGGTTCGTTTCAGGTCTCATTGGTCAAATCATAGTCTTTACTATCCTGGTGTATTTTATTCTTTCAAAAACAAAACATTTAACACGCTCACTAACTTAGGCTAACCAAGAACACGCAAACAGAACTAAAGAACGAGCCAAATCTACCACTTCACCACTTGCACGAGAAGTTACACATATTTGTAATATCACGGAAGTTTTTCGGAAAAATCTTAAACATCCATCCATCCAACCTGCTCTATCCTAACTACAGGGTCATGGGGGTCTGCTGAAGCCAATCCCAGCCAACACAGGGTGCAAGGCAGGAAACAAACCCCAGACAGGGCGCCAGCGCCACACACCAAGCACTCACTAGGGACAATTTAGAATCGCCAATGCACCTAACCTGCATGTCTTTGGACTGTGGGAGGAAACGGAGTACCCGGAGGAAACAGGAGCACCCGCAGGAAACCACACATGCAAACTCCACGCAGGGAGGAACCGGGATGCGAACCCAAGCCTCCTAACTGTGAGGCAGCAGTACTACCAACTACGCCACTATGCCGCCCAAATCTTAAACAGATTATGCAAAAGTGACAAATATCCTCGACACATTGTAAAATTGCTATTGGCACAAACTTCTCCAAATCTAAAATATTCCCTGGCTCATTAGGATTTCAATCAATATTAAATTGCCTCAAGAGAATGTCCACATTACCATTCTTATCTCTTGACTGATAAGAAATGACCAGTTCGAGATGAATAAAAAACAAAGACCACTTAGCTTGTCAGGCATCTAGTCATGTAGCCATTTTTATGGAAATCAAAGCTTTGTGTTTATGTGTAAATGTTGTATTCTGCCCCTTCTAACCAATGGCACCACTTCTCTAGCAGGAGTGTTACTGCCAGTTCACAGTTTCATGTCATAGTTTTGTTCCGCAGAAGTAACTTTTTTTAGAACAATAAGCACAAAGGAGTAACTTTCCCATGTCAGGGTGGTGCTGTCGTAAATCACAGCACCCACACCTGCACAGGAAGCATTAACCTTGACTTAATTTGTATGTCTGAAAGAAAGAGCTGAAGTAAGCGTTTTCTTAAAGGAGTCAAATTAATTTTGAGCTTTCTGAGTCCTTTGAAAAGACTTTGTGGCTAAAGAGGTGATTGGTGAAAAACTGTGTCTGAACTCATTTTTTTATGAACCAATAATAATTATTACAAAAATGTTGTACTTGTTTTCATGTACCACCATGTTTAAAAACAAAACCGAAGTATCTGAACATAACTCAAAAAGATCACAGGACAATTCCAGAAGTCATACTTTTACAATCTAGCCAAGCCTTGAAGGGACCTCCCTGTAAGAACTGAATTGTATGACAACTTTCTTTCAGTTGCCCACAGACCTGTGGATGCAAAGGACAGGGTGCTGGTGGACTGAGGGAATCTCTACCAGTTACATTCTATTCTTTCTCTGTTTACTGATTTTTAGTATAAAAATGGAAAACCATCTTACCATATACAAGCACAGGCTTAACACACACATAATCAGAAAAATGAGCAAGGAGAGGATGATGATGGCCCAAAATGGAAATGAATACCTCAGCTGTACAACAGGGATCTCTTCTGTAGGTAGAAGAAAAATAATAATACATTTTATTTAATAGGCACCTTTCTTAACATAAAATAACGCAGAATTGTATATTGCTGTGAAGTTGGTAAGTTTATATTTTTTTGTAATTTTGAGAAAGGGAGGTGGCTCAATTGAGGAGGCCCTGGTTGTTCAATTTTAAATTAATGCTGAAGATAACTGGTGAACTGAAATAAAAAATTCTCTTGCCTGCAGAATAGCATGCCTCTCCATCTTCTTCCTTCATTATGACTCTCCAGTCAGGGATGTATGGAGGAGTTTTTGGTTAGGGTGAGAATGGGGGTATAATTAAGAGGAGTATTGGACCAATTCCTATAGAAGTAGATAACGTCTATGGATGCTGCATTAAGGATGGCTACTGCACCTCAAAGTGGATGAAACCCTTTCTGGCAACCATGCTTTTAAAATTAACTTTCAGATTGAGAATGTTGTGCTGATTTACACATTGGCTCAGTTTTAAGCCTTGCTAGTTCACGGCTCCAGGTCGATGCTGCTTGCTTATGTGTTGCTTTTTCTTGTTCTTCTCATGCTTTTATAGCTTTAGTTTTGGCCTTCATTATCGGCCCTGTAAGAAGAAGTATAACTGCATGACGAACTTGCACTCTGCCTAGTGCCAATTCAAGCCTTGCACCCACTGGTTACAGGATGAGTTAATTGTTTGATGCTTAGACAGTCCATATTGCAATATAGTATTAGTAGCTGTTAGTTTTCTGAGGTAGCCTGTCAACCCTAGAAATGCTACCACATACAGAGTGGGCAACAGAAAGAGAAACAGAGAGGGAGTGTGTTGAGGAGAGTTATGGTATACAGTAGGTCAGCTGTAAAATAACTTGACACAAGACTTGTTCCTGTGGACCAAAGCTGTCATTTCAGTATTTTACTTATATATCCATCCATTTTATGAGTCCACTTTTTCTATTACAGACATTCAGAAAGACAAAGAGGTTTGAGCAAAAGTAACTGAGGTACTTTAAAGATTCATTATCGGCCATACTCATTCCTGTTATTCCAATTACATGCATTTCTGGGGATAAGTAAGGAAAATGGAATGTCTGAGAAAAACCCAGGCCTTTAGAATCCATGAACTCAACACAATGGTTGAGAGGGTGAAGTCAGAAAGGCCCAGAGCTTAGAGAAAGAAATGCTAACCAGTGTGTCACACACTGTCTGTTTATTTATATAAACACATTTAATACATAAGGTTAAGCAACTTTAATGTCCTTAACTATGCTGGAGTTTAAAAAGGATTTAAGGCACATGTAGTAATGATATCCAGTATGTGGTTTCTGGGAGTGATCCTGAACAAAGGTGCTGTAGTGCCAAAGTGAAAGTCTCAAAGTGGGCAATGTTTTAGAAAACTAGCAGTAACAGCACGTTTTCCAGTCCTTGAGAAGAAGGCTAAAAATGGCCACTGAGTGGTCCCAAGAATTAAATACGCAGGGTACAGCATGGACAGTGAGGCAGGTAAGAGGTTGCAGGGTAACAGCTGCATAGTTGGTTTTGACATTTTTTCTTTCGCCCTTTGAAAAAAGAACCTAAGAAGCTATTTGGTACCCTTTGAAATTTTAAGGGATCTGATTTGCTACTTTAGTTTTTCCTTGTGTCACTTTTTAGCTCCGTTAGTGAAGATCACACTAGTCAGTGTTTATACTATCTAATGTACCTTCAACAATCAAACTGTCTGGATCCAGTTGATACAGTCCACCCAGAAGATGTGTAGAGTCGGTTCCTTCTGCAAATATATTCTTGATGGTAGTGCTGCTGACATTACTGCCTGGGGAGAAGACACAGGAGCAGTCCACAACCACAGAGCCTTTTCTGTTAAAGGAAAGAGCCAGGTAGTTAGTCACCCACAGAACATGTTGAACATATCCACTGCAGTGTTTTATAGAAATATACTAGCAGAATACCCGCGCTTCGCAGCGGAGAAGTAGTGTGTTAAAGAAGTTATGAAAAAGAAAAGGAAATATTTTAAAAATAACGTAACATGATTGTTAATGTAATTGTTTTGTCATTGATATGAGTGTTGTTGTCATCTCTCTCTCTCTCTCTATCTATCTATCTATCTATCTATATATATATATATATATATAGATTTGCATGTTCTCCCCGTGTCTGCGTGGGTTTCCTCCGGGCGCTCTGGTTTCCTCCCACAGTCCAAAGACATGCAGGTTAGGTGGATTGGTGATTCTAAATTGGCCGTAGTGTGTGCTTGGTGTGTGGGTGTGTTTGTGTGTGTCCTGCGGTGGGTTGGCACCCTGCCCAGGATTGGTTCCTGCCTTGTGCCCTGTGTTGGCTGGGATTGGCTCCAGCAGACCCCCGTGACCCTGTTCGGATTCAGCGGGTTGGATAATGGATGGATGGATGGATATATATATATATATACATAGCAAAATACCTGCGTTTGGCAGCAGAGAACTTTAAAGAAGCAATGAAAAAGAAAAGGAAACATTTTGAAAATAACGTAACATGATTGTCAATGTAATTGTTTTGTCACTGTTGTGAGTGATGAGTGTTGCTGTCATATATATATATATATATATATATATAAATATATATATATATTTACACACACACACATAAACATATATATATACATATCTATACATATACACATATATATACACACACACATATATACATACATATATATATATCTACATATATACACATACATATACATACACACATACATACATACACACACATATATACACAGAAATACATATATATATATACATACACACACACATATATAAACATATATATACATATACATACATATCTACATATATACACACACAGCTATTTCGTATCAGTGCAAGACGCTGCTTGTTAAAATGGATAACTCCCGCTCTTACGTGCAAGTCTGCGTGGATATTATGAACTATCGTATTTGTTCAAGTTCTATTTAAATTTTAAATAGAAGGAATTTTTATTTAGTCGACAGAAATATCTTTGGTAGGAATGGTAAAAACAGACAGGAATATTATTCCTGAATAAATCAACTCAAACCTTAAACAACTTATAATATTTTGCTCTCCATAAAAATATATCCTGTCTAAATTATACAAGTTAGAAATAAAGTAAACGTTAAAAGAACAAACATTCAAATTTCTTTACTCTTATGTAATTTTATATAAAAAATAAACTTAGATTTTAAATATCCCAAAAGATTTTGCTCTCCATAAAAATATATCCTGTCAAAATTATACAAATTCAAATATGAACATGCTGCATAACAAAACCTGGAAATATAAATAAAATGTGTTCCTTTCAGCAATAACAAATCAAATCATTCAGTTGTCTTTGCTCATATGTCATTTTAGAGCTGGACGCCTGGCATCTTTTTTTGGCAACAAGTTCGTTTATGTTTGGTGTGAGGTTCTGTGTTGTGGAGATTCTCAGGATGGACTGCAGGTGCTCAT
>JANRMT010062789.1:21550364-21564050 GCA_026402145.1 Polypterus bichir lapradei
AATCACTGCCTCCCATTTCTGATGTTGTGGTGACATTTCTCTTTAATATTTCTTCAGTAGTGAGTTCAGTGTTCGTTGTCTCTTTTGTCATAAACTTATTTGTTTTTTGTTCATAACTTGTGAGAGTGTTGGTATTTGATATTTCATTGGTGATGTCTTTATTGTCCATGTTATTTGTGTTGAAATTACTGGTTTGTGATTCATATGGTGTGAGAGAGCCGTCACTACCATACAATGAGTTTGTGGTAAATCTGTTGCTATTTGCATCATTTGCATTTAGTTCATAATTTGTTGAAAAAGTGTTGGTAATTGATACTGTGGTGATGTCAGTGTTTGTTGGTTCATATGAAGTCAGAGAATTGTCACTGCCATGCTGTGACTTTGTGGTAAAACCATTGCTATTTGTTTCATTTGTTGTTAAGGAATAGCTTGCACTTGGGCTTATTGTGGTTAAAAAAGTAGGGTTTGAATCATGCATTGTGGATGAATAAGTGATACTTGACTCATGTGTTGTGAGACTATTGCTGTCTTCTATGGAAGAATTATTAGAATTTGATTTGGGATAAGTCATACTTGATTCTTCAAATGTGAAATCACTTGTGGTTGATTGTTCTGTTGTAATTTCACTTGTGCTCATTTCGCTGAATGTGGTAATATTACTGATGTTTGTTTCCCCTTCAGAAAAATCATTATTGCTCAATTTCAGGGTTGTGCGTAAAGTACTGGTGCCTGATTCTTGGACTGTGTCATGACTTATATTTGATTCATATGTTGACAAAAACACTGTACTCGGTGACTTATCTGTTGTGAAATCACTAGTACTTGATTCCTCAGTGTCATAATCCTCAGTGTCAACATCAATAGTGCTTAATTGATTTGTTGTGAGATTATCAGTAATTTTAGATTCCTTTGTGGTAAGAAACAAACTAGATGTTTGTGTTACTGGGGAATTTGCTGTACTCAAATCTTCTGTTGTAAGATAACTAGAACTTGATTTTACTGTTGTTAAGTCAGTACTGGAGTCAGTTGTTGTAAAATTGTCATTACTTGCTTGATTTCCTGAAAAAGAAAAAAAAATGCTTTTAGTTCTTCAGTTTCCATACTGCTTCTAGCTGATTTATCTTTAGCCAGTCCACTGTTTCAGATTCTATTCCTCTTTGGCATACAAAGAAATAAGGTGTCAGTGAGAGAAATCTTTGATCTAAAAAGATCACCTCAGTATTTTTTGATGCCCCTTACCCAAATAACTTTTGTACAAGTCCCTGACAGGTCACTATTAAGAATTACAACCAGGTAAAAAGGCTTTTTTGTTTTTTTAAAGAAACAGCTTGTATTTTGTTTTACATATGGCTTTTCTGGCAAATGACTTTTATTGTCCTACGGGATCAATGGTGGCTGTAAAGTCCTAATGTGTGTGAGTAAGGACGCATTGTTGCCATTTTATCGATACATTAACCCCAGGGAAGAATGGAAAGACTGTCATTTCTTTTAATCTTTTTTGGAAATGTAGGCTACAATTTTGGGCATTTTTGCATAATTGTTTTCCTTATGTGTTCTACAGTTTCTACTTCTATTGATCAGATTTTCTTCCATCCATCCATTTTCCAACCCGCTGAAACACAGGGTCACAGGGGTCTGCTGGAGCCAATCCCAGCCAACACAGGGCGCAAGGCAGGAACCAATCCTGGGCAGGGTGCCAACCCACCGCAGGACACACACAAACACACACTAGGGCCAATTTAGAATCACCAATCCACCTAACCTGCATGTCTTTGGACTGTGGGAGGAAACCCATGCAGACACGGGGAGAACCAGGGACGCAAACCCGGGTCTCCTAACTGCGAGGCAGCAGCGCTACCACTGCGCCACTGTGCCACCCTCAGATTTTCTTTCCAGATGTATTACACTCACTACAGTTTTTCTTGATCAATTACACACTATTATCAAACTTATTAACTAAAAATTACAAACCATACTGCCATCTACTAAAATACAAACTCAATTCCTCAAACTGTAAACACTATTCCCCTATTCTGACACATGATTTAGATTTTTTACACTTTTTGTGAAAACCTCTACACACAAATCCCACCATGTATCATTGGCTTCACTATGTGCTCATCTAGAAAGTGCTGGCTTCAATGTCATTAATTCAAGTCAGCAAAGCTGGAACTCATTTAGCACACAATTCCCCAAATGCAAACTCTATGAGTCAAAATCGTTCTCACCCCAGTCATAGCCTTAGGATAGGTCGATAAAAAGGCCATGTGTCACTTCAGTTGTCTTGGAACAATGGATCAACCACCACAGGAAGAAAGAGGAAGAGGACACAGGATAGAAGGTGGAAGATGGTGAGGAAGAATAAGAGCAATAAGGAAGAACAAGAGCAAAAGAGACAAATTGATTCAAATGAGATTTGTGCCACTCTTGTTGACCATGTCCTTGTGCAAGGGATGTCAATGGCAGTAGCTGGTCAAAGAGTGTGATTAAAAACCTGAATATGTTCACAGTAGCTTATATTATATTAAAGCCATCAGGGAGGAAATTAGGTAGATCATTTAGATACTGCTCTTTACTGTAACTGTGGAGTACTGTGCACTGTTATGTACAACAGCTCTTTTGCACTGTATGCTGTCTGAATTGCATTGAATTACTGCACAGTTTCACATAGGTACTGCATGTCCCTATTGTAAAATGTATCGTTTTACAATTAGTACTTGCAGTATTTTATTTTCTAGAACTGAGAGATGACCACCTGGTCGATCCAGAAGATCTCTATTTTCTGAAGAGTAAGAGAGGGCGGTGATCAATATGGTTATAAACAACAACACGTTTTGCTTGCGGGAGATACAACAGAGGGTTATTGAGAACCAAGAAATCTTCTGAGGGATTGATGCATTTCCACAATTGACCGCATTCTTTCAAAAGAACAGGTTGACCATGAACCAGGTCTATTGTGTTCCTTTTAAAAGGAACTCCAATGGGGTTGAAAACCAATGCCTGGCATATGTGCACACATGATTTTTTCATACTGTGTGAAGTTTCTGATCACAGTTACAGTACGTTCAGTACTATATAGTGTAGAACAAGCTGTATTTATGGCCTCCTTTTTTGAGTACTCTATCACTGTATTTCAGAGTAGTCATTTACCGTAGTGTGTGTCATCTTTTGTAAAGAAGCAAGACACGCTTCTCATGAGCTTATCTTTGTTGATGAGGTAGGCTTCAACCTCACTAAAAGGAGGGGGGAGGGGAGAAACACAATTGGCCAGTCAGCCACCGAGGAGTCTTCCACCGACAGACATGCCACCCTTGGTCCTTACAACACCATGCTTCTACTGGTTTTCCTTGAAGGTGTCTGAGATCATGTACAGTATACCAACTTGACCAGAGGGACCCAGCACAACCAGTGTACCTATGCTGCATTGTAATTTGGGACAATGTCAGATTTCAAAGGTCAGCTCTGGTATGTGACTGCTTCATTAACAATCCCAGATTCAGCAGCATCTTTCTGCCTGCATATTCTCCTTTCCAAAACCCCTATAGAAGAGTTTTTTTCAGCATGGCAGTGGAAGGTCTGTGACTGAGACCCTTACATTTCTGTTCACCTCCTCCAGGCCATGGAGGAAGCTTGTTTGGACATCACAGTAGTTGAAAATGTAGTGTTCATTATGTAAATAGGTAGTTGGTGTGGGGCATAAGTAACATTACTCATTATAGTAACAGATGTTTACAGTAATGTTTTGAATTGATCTCAACATGGTGTAAGGCTATGTTGTAGTGTAAGTGTTTTGAGGGCTTTTGTGTGATGTTTGAAGGCAAAGTTTGACTTCGATATAAGATTACATGGTTTTGAGTAGAGAGTTTGGTTTTGACCTGGAAGTTTGAAGTTCCAGGAGATGAGTGTGCAGCTATTAAATTGTGTTTAGAGTTTTGGGAAATGGAGCTTATTTTCAAGACATTTGTCTAAGCAATTGAGGAAAAACTGTATGAGATAGCTGAATTGCCAGCTAATAGTATGCATTATTATTATTGTAAGTCTGCTTCCCTATCACCAGAACTAAAGTCTATCATAGTGTCAAATACAATTTCTGAAGAACTGTCGCTATTATCATGATAAATTGCTTTCATCTTCACATGCTTTATGCTCTGACAGTCCATATTTAGCTCTACTGCCACCACTAATGCTGTTTAAACAGCTACCCTTTGTCTCTAGCCACTGTTCACTATGGCTGCATTAAATGCAGGGATGAAAGTGTGTACATAACTAGCAACGGGCCAGTTAGGGATAGTAAAGTATAGAGTATAGTTAGGAGCACGCACTGAGACAGCGCATTGCCACACCCATCACATGACAAACAACAACAACGACATTTATTTATATAGCACATTTTCATACAAAAAATGTAGCTCAAAGTGCTTTACATAATGAAGAATAGAAAAATAAAAGACACAGTAAGAAAAGAAAATAAGTCGACATTAATTAACATAGAATAAGAGTAAGGTCCGATGGCCAGGGAGGACAGAAAAAACAAAAAAAAAAAAACTCCAGACGGCTGGAGAATAAAATCTGCAGGGATTCCAGACCATGAGACCACCAGTCCCCTCTGGGCAATCTACCTAACATAAATGAAACAGTCCTCTTTGTATTTAGGGTTCTCATGGAAGGACCTGATGATGATGGTCATATAGACTTCTAGTTTTAGTCCATCAATGTAGGGACATCATGATGCTTTGAGTAGGTGCCGGAAAAAGAAACAGAAGAGAGAGTAAGGGTTAGTATGGAATTTAGAGCCATAATGAATAGTTATTATAATGAATTGAACATACAGAGTATCAGGATTAAATTAAAGTGAGGTTATGAGAAGGCCATGTTAAAGTAATGTGTTTTCAGCAGTTTTTTAAAGTGCTCTACCGTATCAGCCTGGCGAATTCCTATTGGCAGGCTATTCCAGATTTTAGGTGCATAACAGCAGAAGGCCGCCTCACCACTTCTTTTAAGTTTTGCTTTTGGAATTCTAAGCAGACACTCTTTTGAGGATATAAGGTTACGATTTGGAATATAGGGTGTCAGACATTCCGATATATAAGATGGAGTGAGATTATTTAAGGCTTTATATACCATAAGCAGAATTTTAAAGTCAGTTCTGAATGACACAGGTAACCAGTGTAGGGACATCAAAACTGGAGAAATGTGCTCGGATTTTCTTTTCCTAGTTAGGATTCTAGCAGCTGCATTCTGCACACTGTGGTCTTTGGCCAGCTTGTCATCCCGGCCAATAACCCCAGGCTGCCAGATGGAGCCCTCCCTGCAGTATGGAGGTGCCCCGAAGACCAGCAGGGAGTCGTGGACAATGTAGTTTTTATACACAGCCCTGCTGGATACCACAGGGGCCGCAAGAGGGAGCTACAGGGAGGACAGAAGAGTCATATGTGCCCTATAACCTGGAAGTGCGTCATAGGAAGAGCGACGACAGAACTGGCATACTTCCAGGGTAAAGAAAAGGACTTGTACCTGACCCGGAAGTGATAAAGAATCACATGGACTGGGGATTGGGAACACTTCCGGGTGAGGGAAAATAAAAGGCAAGTTGAGCTGGGTGGAAGGGTGGCAACGCATCTGGGAGTTGAGGATTGTTTATTGTGATTATTTTCTGAATTTATATGAGTATAGTGGAGGAGAAGGTGCTTTGTGCACAGTGGCATTTAAATAAAGTCAACCTTTGGACTTTTTCTGGTGTCTGGAGTCGTGGACAGGGGTTCAAGGGAGCGATAGCGCCCCCTATCTGTCACAACTCATTGCAATCGATTGATGTCTTTTTTGGGTGGTCCTGAGAGGAGAGCATTACAGTAATCTAGTCAACTGAAAACAAAAGCGTGAATTAATTTCTCAGCATCTTTCGATGATATAAGAAAAAAAAAAACAACTCAGGATCCCAGATTAGGAAATGAGCGTATCCATGACACCTCAGCACCACACTAGTTCAGATGAAATGGAACCAATGTGACTTTTTTTTATGGTGGCTGGAGTGCCAATACTGCCACCAACCCCCAGGTTTTCCCTGCAGGATGCATGGCCTACATGCAGGGCTGGATACAGATTAACGTCATACCCAGTACGGAATAATTGCAGGTTAAGGGCCTTGATAAAGGGTTAAAGGGTCAAAGAAGATTTGACTGGCCTGCCTAGCAGCAGAAATATTTGTTTGAAAAGCCAAAAATAAATATTTTTTCTGTGAGGTTCCAACCAACATCCCTGCTGTTATGCGTCCTACACCCTTGCCTGGCCAGGAGGCTGAGGAAAAGGAAGGACAGCAGGGAAGCAGCAATATTCCTCTTCAGTGGAGGACATGGACACAGAAAGATGCTGTGGCAGCAGCTACACGGGCTGGCATTCGTGCAACTAAGGAGGGGCAGGCTGGTTGGGTTTGGGCACCTGGAAGAACAGGACAATGGGTAACTTCCTGCTATGGACAGACCACCCACCTCTACACTGGGTGGTAGCATCCAATCTGGTGAGCCCCAGTATAGGCACCCCCAGGGCAGCATAGGCACATGGTCCCAGTGTCCTGTCCTGTCAGGTTCTGTGGGGGCTGCCAGGGGGAGCTGTCACATATTGACAGCACAAGGACTGTTGGGGTCCTGCCTGACCTGGAACTGCTTCCAGGAGGCAATAGATCAAGCACCGAAAATACCTCCTGGGTCTGGAGTTTAAAAGAACTTTCAACTTGGCCCAGAGAGTTGGAGTTGAAAGATGAGGCTGACAACACTCACCCGGGTGGAGTGGAGAATGGACCAAATAAAAGAAGGACCGAAGAGCTTGTTGTGCTGTACTGCCGGGTGCTGGAACCCATTACGTCAGTGTGGGGAAGAAAGATATGAAAGGCACACTTGTCTGTGACAGTTGTGTTTGGGGTTTTGGGACTCAGTGTGTCCCCTGCAGGCCACAATTCATATACAGTAATCCCTCCTTGATCGCGGGGGTTGCGTTGCAGACCCCCCTGCGATAGGTGAAAATCCGCGAAGTAGAAACCATATGTTTGTATGGGTATTTTTATATATTTTAAGCCCTTATAAACTCTCCCACACTGTTTATAAATATTCCCTGCAGAGTTATACAGCATAATCCCTTTGTATTCTCTTAGATATTAGGTAAGATTCATTGAAATTATGTATATAAACACACTGTTTATATACAGTAAAACCTAAATATTATTTTAAAGATATTGAGTGTCTCCGATATCACATATGTTACAGCCATTACGATAGACAGGCCACCAGCAATAAATACGTACAATGCAAGAAAAATAGTATACAGTAAATGCGTGTACAGTGACACTAAACGTACGTACATGTACTAAACACTGTAAGAAGAAAATTAATTATGGTTACTCACCAACAATGACACGATGACTTGTCCGATAACAATGAGTTTAATTTTACTGCACAACAAAGGAGAGCGTTACAGCCCTTGTAAAGGAGCCACTTCAGGCGATTGTGTAGCACTGCCGTTGTTCTTCTTCTGGCAGTCTTCAATCCAAATCCCTAAAGCAGATTCCATCCAGACTACTGCCTTATTACATCCACTTACAACTCGTTTTGCACCCTGGTTAAAATGACTCTGCGGCCGTAGATCTTATATTCCTTTCCTACTTTTTAAATAAAAAGAATCGTAGCCTTCAACAAATCCAAAATGTTTACCTTTTCGGCAATCGTTAACATCTTCTTGCGCTTGGGCACAGCCCCTGAAGCAGTAGCAGATCGTTTTGGAGCCATAATGAAGGGCTTGACTATGCACAAAGATAAACACAAAAGAGCACAACTCTTTACACAGCGAAACATGTTGATACTGAATGAGCGAGACGAGACTTCCTGGTTAACACTGCATTCAGCACGCAGGAACTCAACTGCGTGCTCTGATTGGTTAGCTTCTCAGTCAGGAGAACTTAACTGCGTGCTCTGATTGGTTAGCTTCTCAGCCATCCGCCAATAGCGTCCCTTGTATGAAATCAACTGGGCAAACCAACTGAGGGAGCATATACAGGAAGTAAAAAGACACATTGTCCGCAGAACCCGCGAAGCAGTGAAAAATCCGCGTTATATATTTAGTTATGCTTTCATATAAAATCCGCGATAGAGTGAAGCCGCGAAAGTCGAAGCGCGATATAGCGAGGGATTACTGTATTTTAACTACTTTTAGAACCATTGCAGCCCAGGTTGGCCTGTTCATAAGACTAATTTAAATGAAAACAGAAAGTCTTTTCTGGTACTGTATTCGTTTCCTTCCATAGTTTTAGTTTTTCATCTTGGGTTTGTTAATTATTTTATTTCAGCTTAGGAAAATTTTTTTTTATTAAAAGGTTTCATTTTCTTTGTTGTTTATTATTTATGATAATAACATTGGGTTCCTGTTTTGTTTCTGTTTTTGTTTCACCTTCCATTGTGTTTAAGCATTTATAGTAAATAAATCATCTATTTTATAATCATCATAAGTTGTTTATCTTGATCTTTTGTCATTATTCTCTGAAAGTGCCCCTCTAGTTACACCATTTTTAACTTGCAGGCCTCACCCTAGTTTCATGAACGGGAAAGAGTCGCACAATGAATGTGAATGGTTCACAAATTTAACAGGCTGTAGATTTCATAACTTTTAAATAGTTTAACAACCTGTTCAGTTCAGTTTTGCTTTTGAGGTCACTTGGTGGCATGGCCAGTAAAATCTTGATTGTATTGAATTTTTATTTTTAAGGCACTGTCACACACGTGCTTATAGGAGGCAGTCGAAGGGCTTAAGTGATCGTTGTTCCACGTTGGGCCAGAGGGTGGCGATGAGTACACATCCTCCAAAAGAAGATCCAGCATGACATCACGTCCAGTTCCAGTCCTACAAGTACACCTTTCTTTATATTTATAGTCAGTTCTGATTGAACTCAGTCCCTAGTAATTACTCTTTGCTTTGTTTTCAGCATATTTTGGGTTGATTATAAGGGGTGGCTAACCCCAGACCTTTTCTGCCTCTTGTTCCACTTTTACAGCACATATTTATTTTGCACCTTGTTTGGGCCACACCTGCTACTATTCTTAGTTCATCTGCAATTCTTTTTTTTTATATTATTGATTTTGTTAAAATCATATAACATTCCATACACAACTCAAGTTTTACAAAAAAAAAAAAAATGTTCTAAACAAATCAACCCCACCCCTGAGAAAGAGAGCTAGGAGAGCAGTGTAAAACTTTATGCTAGTAAAGATAAGTGAATAGATAAATTAATAAATGAATAAAGATAAATGGAGTAAAAGAGGGGAGAGAACCTGTTTCCTTAATTTAAATGCTTATTCTAAAATGTTATTGATTAGATCCTTCCAGGTTTTGAAAAAGTTCTGCACTGATCCTCTAGGTACGAATTTGATTTCTTTCCAGTTTCAAATACTGTATAACATCAGTTACCCACAGTTCTTTTGCAGTTCTGTACAATCTACTTCTCCAATACTACTTCTAAAAAACAGCGTTTATGGCTAAGCCAGCTTTGACCATGATCTTTCCTGACTTTTATTTTCCTTCTGGCAAATACCACTTAACCGATGAATTACAGATATTTTAAAAGGTAGTACTTGCACTGCTTGCCAGTGCGCTAAGGAATAATACAAAGCAGAACAAAGAACTGTCTTCCATGATTCAAAGAAAAATCATACAATAAACACGTAGGTCAACAGTAAGTGTATTCGTCCCCCTTTGCCTTACTAACAACTGAATACTTCTATTGCAGAATTATTTTTCTTCCATTGCCTCTTTGTATTACAGAGAACAAAAGTTAAAATTGTGTCCAATTTTAGAAAAACAGATTTGTTCATTTATTTTTCAGTACACCAACAGACATACAAAAGTTTTAGGAGGCTGTTCCTTTTAAGAATGTTAATTTTGAGGTATGAGGTGACATCATTACCAGTTAATGACATCCTGTTTAAAGTCATATAATTATAGATTTCTAGACATTTCAACTGCTGTGAGAACCTTAAAGCATACTGATTAAATTTAAACTGATGTTTAAGGTTATTATTCACAAGAAACAATATGCTTTTATACAGATACAATTTGAACCTAAAATGTTGTGAAAATTCTTCAGTATATCCAGGACATAAGAAATTGATTAGCATGGGTCATTAATATACTGTAAAGCACTATGAAAGCTTTTGCACTGTAGGAACTTTTTTTCTGGAACCATATACTTTGTAGAAACTCAGTAACTTCTGTAGCATTCCCACTGCAGGAACTCAGTCTATTTGTAGTTCCTGGTACTACTCTACGACATGTACATTTTGATCAACCAGGAACTATCATTGGTGGGCCTCAGGTGATGAATTGTGCTGTATGGTTGACAAGTGCCAACACCATCTTGCAAATCTATTAGTAGCCTGAACTTAGAAGGGTTATTAGTAAAGGTGGAGGTTTGCTGTTCTCACTGTATCACTCTTCATAGCCACTTCCCAGGTGTGCAGCACCATGCACCACACTGAAGCACTACTCTTACCCGTGACCCCACGATCGCATCCTATGAACTCTTTTTTTTTTTTTTTTGAAATTTTATTTTATTGTAATCATTCCATACAAATCAATCATTTTTTACAAAAAGTAGGATTGAGAACAAGTCGACCCCCACCCCTGAGAGAGAGAGCAAGGCAAACGGAGTAAAACTTAAGGCTTGTAATCATACATAAATTGATGAGTTTGATAAGCCAATAGAGATGAATGGAGAAGAAAAAGAAATGCAGAAATAATTGCTTCCTCTGTGCTTTAAGAGCTTATTCTAAAGTATTACTGATTAGATCCTGCCATGTTTTGAAAAAAATCTGTACAGATCCTCTAACTGAGTATTTGATTTTTTTCCAATTTCAAATAGTATAAAACATTGGTTTCCCACTGACTTAAAAGAGGAGAGTTAGGATTCTTCCAGTTTAGCAAAATAAGTCTGCGTGCCAAAAGTGTAGTGAATGCAATCACAGTTTGTTTGTCCTTCTCCACTATAAACCCATCTGGAAGAACACCAAACACAACTGTTAATGGGTTAGGAGGGATTGTGAGACCAAGGCTGTCTGAAAGGTAATTAAAAATTTTGGTCCAGAATGATGTTAATTTGGTGCAGAACCAAAACATGTGACCCAGTGAGACTGGACCTTGATTGCAGCGTTGCATCGTATGAACTCTGATCGTGCCACATTTTACACCACATGACTCCTCATAGCCACCTCCCTGATGCACCGTGCTATGTGCTGTATTAAAGCAAAAATGTTTGTTTGTGAACTCATGATTACTGTGCACTGCATCACTCTTTTTTGCACTTCACATATTTTGTATAAATGCTCAAGTTCCTTTTGTGGTGTTACAACACAATACACAAACGTATTCAGGGACCACAAGTGGCCCAGGGTCTACATCATAAAGGAACTCATTGGTTCCAGAAAACAAAGCTTCTGTGGTGGGATAACATCCTATATCATCTATATTAACAGACACATTTTGTTCAAGAACCTCCCTTACAATTCCCTTGGGCCTTCAGTTGTTTATCTAATGACATGTTGAGGAAATTCAATGACAATGGCAAATAAAATTGATGACATCCCTTTTTGGCTTATTTGTGAACGGTGTTGTTGATACAAAGTCAGGACGAACTAACCTGATTATGCACATCATCGTTATAGACCCAGGAAAGCATTGGGTAACTGAGGCAAAACGAAATGAAGTCAAGCAGGAAGTAAAAAATGGTATAACTGGGTGCTATTTAAGACAGTAAAGGCCCTTTGTCAAGTCCTATCATACTTGTACCCAAGACTGACCGTTGTTTTCCTCTAGGGGGCACTAGCTCCCTGGAAATACGTTTGTTTTGTAATTGCGGCGTCTTAAGTAACCCTAAACTATATAGATATAATATTAAAAGATGATACCCCTCCTTTAGTGATACGGCAGTAAAAAATCACGTTGGAGAAATAACTTAGCTTTCTTTAATGATGATTTACATGGCCACAGCAAGACTTTTCACCGAAGTGGGATCTCAATGTATACAGTCTGCCATTTTCAACACAACGCTCTAAGTATTTTCAGGATTGGATGACGTTATCTCCCATCCGTCCGTTGGCTTCAAAGGTGTGCCGGGCAATGTTGCAAGGCTTTATACTCTTTCTCCATGTACAGGCCCTTACTTAGGTAAATTATGCCATTCCAAACAAGGCAAAGAGAGGATACAATTTCATGCTGACCCTAACACACAGAAATAGTGTGCATTGCCCATTTGCAGTTGTTCTTAACTTGTCTTGTCTTAAGATGCTTGCCTAGCAATTCTAAATGATGAGCCCCTGTGTGCTAAATCTGGCTTTGTGTTAGTTGTGTTGTATCTGAGGTACATAATGGAGGAAGGCCAAGCTTCACTGGACTAAAATAACTGCCATTTAAACGTGTTACTGGCGGAAAACCAGCAGTACTCAATGATTCACCAATGAGACACACAGCCAAAGGAATCCAGTCTTCATCTCAGGTCATTTTATAGCATCCAAAACAGGAAGCATCAGGACTCTAAAGACTTGGACCTTTGTCCTTTTGCAAAGATATCCGGAGTGTCACACACCCCTTTCCAGTGACCTCATGACCCCCAATGCTCTCCCAATTCATCTACTGACTTCACAGGAAGAGTCACAAGAGACACAAATGTCGCCACCAAGGTAAGTAAACCTCTCAACGAGATCAACATTCTCTCTGCAGACAGACTCAATGCTGATGACTGTGCCCAATAGGTTATTATAGGCCCAAACACTCAGACTCCTCAATCAGTCTCTTGAGAGCCCCGCTCAGAGCCTCTATTGAGTCTGCAAAGATCACAGTATCATAAGCAAAGTCAGCATCAGTAAATCTTTCTTCACCAACAAATGCCCTACAGCCGCTGGAACCCATGACCCTGGCTAATACCCAGTCCATGCAAGCATCGAACAGAGTAAGAGCAAAAACACAATCCTGGCAAACCCCAGAATCAACTGGGAAAAACACAGAGGTTCTGCGTCCACTCTACACAACACTCACAGCACCAGTGTACAGGCCAGCCATGATATCCACCAACTTCGGGGGAATCCCATGAACTCTCAACATGTCCACACAGGGCAGCTTGATCAACTGAATTGAATGCTTTATGAAAATCGACAAGGACTACAAAGAAACTCTGCTAATATTTGCTTTTGCACTCCATGAGAACCCTCAGCGCCAGGATGCGGTCGACTGCTCGGGTCGTTGGTAGGTGAGCAAGTGATCATGGATCCTATTGAGGATGACCCTAGTCAGGACCTTATCTAAATTAATTATAAATTGCACATAAAATGACAAGTACAAGGAGACAATTTATATAAATGCAACTGTCTCCAGGTAGGGCTGCAAGTAAAACATTATTAAAGGACATAAAAGTGGCCCACCAAACTTATAACATTGTGCCCTTTTCACATTAACAAAAGCCTTTAGACTTCTGAGAATAATTTCCATTCTTTGAACAGCTAATCATCACACACACAGATCAAGTGATTTTTACTTTTTATTAATAGAATTAAGTACTGAAAAAATTCTGCTGCACATCTGGCACATACTTTCCAGTATGTTGGTTTTGTTGTAGATAGATAGATATGAAAGGCACGATATGATAGATAGATAGATAGA
>JANRMT010062789.1:21564060-21589532 GCA_026402145.1 Polypterus bichir lapradei
ATAGATAGATAGATAGATAGATAGATAGATAGATAGATAGATAGATACTTTCTTTATTAATCCCAAGGGGAAATTCACATAATCCAGCAGCAGCATTCTGATAAAAAAAAAAAAAAGTAAATTAAAGAGTAATAAAAATGCAGGTAAAAACAGACAATAACTTTGATTAATGTTAACGTTTAAATTCCCAAGGGCTTGAAAAGGAATTGAAAAGTCGCATATTGGGGGGAGGAACGATCTCCTCAGTCTGTCAGTGGAGGAGGACAGTGATAGCAGTCTGGCGCTGAAGCTGCTCCTCTGTATTGTGATGATCCTGTTCAGTGGATGCAGTGGATTCTCCATGATTGACAGGAGCCTGCTCAGCGCCCGTCGCTCCGCCATGGATGTTAAACTGTCCAGCTTCATGCCTACAATAGAGCCTGCCTTCCTCACAAGTTTGTCCAGGTGTGAGGCGTTCTTCTTTATGCTGCATCCCCAGCACACCACCGCGTAGAAGAGGGCACTCACTACAACCGTCTGGTAGAACATCTGCAGCATCTTATTGCAGATGTTGAAGGACACCAACCTTCTAAGGAAGTATAGTCGGCTCTGACCTTTCTTACACAGAGCATCAGTATTGGCAGTCCAGTCCAATTTATCATCCAGCTGCACTCCCAGGTATTTATAGGTCTGTACCCTCTGCACATAGTCTCCTCTGATGATCACGGGGTCCAGGAGGGGCCTGGGCCTCCTCGTCAGCGAACTTTTGCACGTGGCAGGACTCCTAGTTGTATTGGAAGTCTGATGTATATAGGCTGAACAGGACCGGAGAAAGTACAGTTCCCTGCGGCGCTCCTGCATTGCTGACCACAATGTCAGACCTGTAGTTCCCGAGACGCACATACTGAGGTCTGTCTGTAAGATAGTCCACAATCAATGCCACCAGGTGTGAATCTACTCCCATCTCTGTCAGCTTGTCCCTAAGGAGCAGAGGTTGGATGGTGTTGAAGGCGCTAGAGAAGTCCAAAAACATAATTCTTACAGCACCACTGCCTCTGTCCAAGAGGGAGAGGGATCGGTGTAGCATATAGATGATGGCATCCTCCGCTCCCACCTTCTTCTGGTATGCGAACTGCAGAGGGTTGAGGACGCGGAGGACCTGTGGCCTCAGGTGGTGAAGCAGCATCCGCTCCATGGTCTTCACCACATGTGACGTCAGAGCAACAGGCCGGAAGTCATTCACCTCACTAGGACGTGATACCTTTGGGACAGGAGTGATGCAAGATGTTTTCCAAAGCCTCTCCCCTGTTCCAAGCTCATGTTGAAGATGCGCTGTAGAGGACTCCCCAGCTCCAGCGCACAGGCCTTCAGCAGTCGTGGCGATACTCCATCTGGACCCGCTGCTTTGCTGGCACGAAGTCTCCTCACTTACTTTTTTTTTGTTTGTTTTTTAATTTGGTAGTAGCTCTAAAAAAATGACTCAAAGGATATTGTCACAGTCATAATTTTACTGGGGAAGCCACAGATTAAGAATAGTGACTCCTGCTGTCCAATTTTCCCCAAATTTCAAGTAATAGTATTGTTGAAATCTGCCTACAAAAATACTCCTGAAGCAGGCACATTTAAAGTGTGACCAGTTAGCATAACTTTCACCTGCTTGAATGCTATAGCGCCCTCCAGCAGGAATTAAGAAGAAAGAATTTTATAGTAGTTCAAAACCTGCTTAATCCAGTTCACAGTCACAGCCTGGGAACAACTATTTTCCTACTTTAAAATATAAAATAAAAGAAAGAGATCATTCTGAAATTTTAAACCAAATATTAAGATGAAATATGCAAAAAGAAATGTAAAAAGTAAATGTAAGGTAAATTTCCACAGGGCTCCATTGGAGATGAAGTTCTCTACAACCCTGTTGAGATCCGGGGGTGCAGTGGTTCCTGAGCCTGTGTGGGTGGCTCTTCTGCCACACCCAGAAGAGCAACTGAAAATCAGTCATCAAACACCTGGAGCACTTCCAGCAGCCACCACTCCAGGAGCCAGAGTTGAGAGGAGGGAGACGAAGCTTGCCGGAGAGGAGTGGTGGAGAAAGAGAAGAAGAACTGTGTGGGCTTGTGTTTATTTGGGACTGTGTTGTGCCTGTGGGAACGGGGAAGGCATTTGCCACAGGCAAAGAAAAAAAAACTAAAAACATTTATTTGTTTTATCAGTGTGCCTCCTGCGTCTGTCTGTGCCGGGTGGAGCGCTGGTATAGCAGCTTTTGTCACACAATCCAAATAAATAAGCACAATCTTTTAAAATTATATTTTTTCAGGAAAATCCATAGTGGTTGTATCCAACCACATAACCTTTATTAATTATCCTGTGAGTAACGTTCAAAATTCACATTTCAAGATAGCTATCAAAATGTGTTAGCTAGCAAAACGTTTTTGTCAGAATGTCTTAAAAGGAAAGTTGATGCATAGGACCATCATTTCAATGTAGGATGTTGGACATCTTTCCAAAATGCTCATCCCACCTATCTGATCTGCAATAAAAATAGTTGTTACCATAAAAAGTAATCAATCTTGTTCATAGTCTGAGGTCTGGCACAGAAAAATCAAGGCATTGAAAGCAAACTATGATCACAGATGATAAATATGCATTCATTTACTAGCTTAATAAGAACAAACACCAAGTGCATCACATTAAATGAAGTTAAACAGACAAAACAGTAAAAGACACAGCAGAAAGTATCAGTTTTCATGTGTAGGGTCCACTCTCACTAGGCACCAGTTGTGGCCACATCCACAGCTTTTTTAATTTGGCTATCTTTGATTGTCATCCATGTGGAAAAAGTGGGCTTTCAACAGGTTGGGTTTTTTGAGTTAATTTTCTAAAAAACAACGCAGAATTTTGGGGATATTGTTCAAACCCCCTATAACAAATTTTGACCATGTTGTTCCTATGATATTCGCCCTTGTGTATGTACTTTTCCACAGTAAAATCTCAGAGGTGGAATCCCTCCATTGTGCAATAGTCTATACCCATTTAATCTCTCTGAAATTTCTCTGAGGAGACACCCTGGCTTTGATGATATGTACCTAACCCTCTCGCTCTGACAATGCCACCTTGCATTCTCGTGTGTCATTTTGTTTGCCTTAAGCACTAGGCTTTTTTTTTGGGCAAAGATGCTATTTTTAAACTGTCCTTAGGCTATAAATTCTCTAGGAACCTGGCATGCCCATGCACAACTACCAAAGTGCATTCTGAAAAGGATAAGTTGGTGGAAAGTTACAGAAATTATCGACAGCTTTCATAGTCTGTTGTGAATCATTAAATCAAACCATGGCAAGTGATAGCTTAAGATGAGACAGATAAAGAAGGATGGGTTGGTAGATTATACTTCTTGTACTTCCTTCACTAACCAATGCATCTGCTTCTTTGCTTCATCTCTTGACACAGAGAAGTTGCCATGGGGACAGAGCACAATTGTCATTGTAAGATTTGCCAGGATTTTTCTGAGCATCTCTTAAAATGGTATTTTGACCCACATTATTGAGAAACTTCAGAATTAATGGGCTTGAATGGGTGGAGTCCCAATTCATGCTGTAAATGTGGTGACACTTTTCTATAGCCAAAGGATGCAGCAAAACTAAGGCCAGAACTTTATATAAAAATTCATGGTGTTGCCCATCTCAACATTTTCAGGCAAGGCCAAAATGCAAACACTATTGTGCTGCAGTCAATCCTCAGACTCAACCAGCTTGTCATTCAGGGACAAGACCTGATCTTCTAACATTTTTACTTGTTTTAAAGGTGAATTAAAGAGTTGTGTAAATTGCCAAACTCTGCCAATACCTTTCTTTGCTCATCTTTAAGATCCTTTGATTTCAGCTGTGCTGAACCATATTCAGCAAGAAAACCTTTAGTCAGTAGTAGCTACATGTCATTCAAACACTAGAAACGCTTTTGAAGAAGGCCCCCATGTTAAGGCTACCTGCGTATTCAGAGATTTTTAATTTATTTTTAAACTAGGGGGCTTTGCCCCCTGATCACTTCGCTTCCCGGGTTTGGTTATCCGAATATACAATTTAAAGAGATTATTTTAATTTCGTTCATTTTTTATTTCTTGATATTTTCCAGTAATTAAGCTGTAGTGAATGAGTTATCCCCCCCCCCCCAAGGGACTGCTTGTGACGTGCTGCGTGATCTGCATGTTGCACTGTGTGACAATCATTTAAAAGCCTGTACAGCATTTGTCCTTTTATCTCACTTCTTTGTCTCGCAGGAGTGTCTCCAAGAATTTGTTTGTAAGTAGGGCGTGTCGTGCAAGTAGTCTCGCGGGACTTCAAAGTGTCTTCTGTGCAAGTAGTCTCGTGGGACTTCAAAGTGCCTTCCGAGAAGATCACGTCTTGTCTACCTCGTCTCCCTCCCAAGATTTTTTTTTTTATAATAGAGAGACAAGCAGTGTCTTCTTTGTTGGGCTAGATAACTCAATACAGGAGCGAGCAGAGTGTCATAATAAGTTACACTTGTGAATTGAGAGGGGGTCTTAAAATGGATTAAAGAGAGAAAAGGAAAAAGACTCATTACAGTCAGATTTATTTTTATTTACATGTGTGGCAGACGGCTGGGGATCCTACCCAGCCAGGATGCCTGGAAGAACCGGGAGAGGGCCAATACCTCCCCTGGATCACGAGAGGGCAGCCGCCCTGGTCTGCATGGAGGCTACGGGATCAGAGCTTGGAAGTGCCCGGACGATAATGGAACCCTAGATGGCAGCACTTCCGCAGCACGAATTTCAGGGACACCCGGAGTGCTTCCGGGTGCTCATGTGGCACTTCAGCCACACCAGGAAGTGCCGCCAGAAGATCACCACGGTGCACCTGGAGCACATCTGGGTTATTATAAAAGGAGCCGCCTCCCTCCAGTAGACGAGCCGGGGTCAGGAGGAAGAAGACAGTTTGGGAGGAGAGGAGTAAAGGCGGCAGAAGTACGGAGGGACTGAAGGGACTGACTTGGCTGATTTAAGCATTGTGGTGCTGTATAGTATATTAAAGACTGTAATAAAGGTGTGTATTTTGGACATTCGGTGTCTGTCTGTCTGGGTCCGGGGGCTGTCTTACCACACATGGTTTAGGTAGTAATACTATTCTGTTGACTGTCTATGGCTTTGAGATCTGTTCCACGATATAACGTTGCTATCTGTGCTGAAAACACTATCTTTGGTAATACTCAGGCATATTTCGCCAGAAGACTAACGCTGGTAAAGGGTGATTTGTGGATCTTCAACTGGAATACGTAATATACTTGACTTTTAGACTATTTTACTGAATTTGCACAGCACTTGATTGACATTTACAGGTACAAATTCCACCTGACATTTCATGGATCTTGCATAACCTGCCTTAATAATTCACAGAGCAAGACACAATTTTGTTATAGTGGACAGGACTCCAGTACTTAAGTGAGTTGTGTAAACTGAAGTGGGTTAAAAAAATAACTCACATACAGCCCTCGAGACTAAACCAACTATTTAAAAAAAAAAAATGACCCACTGCACATTTATCATTATTTTCTTCAAAATATGTGGTGATTATTAATATTGTTTTATCCCCCAGTCCAAAGCTACAACCGAACTTGCACAATCACATTGCCACTCAGTAGGTTTAGTAACCATAATTTTACCTTCAAACCTGCAATTTCAGCAGCTGTTCAGGTCATTTGGCTTGTCTGGCTTAAGACAGCTTTCTTTCTTTTTGCTATGTACTCTCCTATTATCATGCCACATAACCTGCAGAGGCCCTAGATTGCAATCAGCAGAAAGTGAAATAAAAAAGAATGGCATGCAGAAAATATGCCGGCAGTAAGTCGAGCCAGTTTCCAGTGAGAGTTGCACCCTGCCAGGGCTGCCCTTTGTCACCAATTCTGTTCATAACTTTTATGGACAGAATTTCTAGGCGCAGCCAGGGTGTTGAGGGGTTCTGGTTTGATGAGTTCAGGATTGGGTCACTGCTTTTTGCAGATGATGTTGTCCTGTTTGCTTCATCAGGCCGTGATCTTCAGCTCTCTCTGGATCGGTTAGCAGCTAAGTGTGAAGTGGTTGGGATGGGAATCAGCACCTCCAAATCCGAGACCATGGTCCTCGGATGGTAGGGTGAGAAGCTCAGTCATCTGGGAGGGGCTCAGAGTAGAGCCACTGTTCCTCCGCATCGAGAGGAGTCAGATGAGGTGGCTCGGGCATCTGATCAGGATGCCTCCTGGACACCTCCCTGGCGAGGTGTTCTGGGCATGTCCAACCGGGAGGAGGCCCCGGGGAAGACTTAGGACATGCTTCGGTATTCCCCCGGAAGAACTAGAAGAAGTGGCCGGGGAGAGGGAAGTCTGGGCATCTCTGCTCAAGCTGCTGCCCCCGCGACCTGACCTCGGATAAGCGGAAGAGGATGGATGAATGGATGGATGCAGAAAATAAGAAATGAACAGCGCAAAATAAGAGGTAAAAATTGCAAGACACTAGGGGTCTCTGTTGCCCCTTTAAACCCAACAGACAGACACACAGGACACAAGTTAAAAGCACAAAGAAGTATTTTTAATTCTTCTCTTCTCCAATAATGCTCCCCAAGCACCACAGCCACAGTAAACAGTCAATTAAATAAGTACTACAGTAATCCCTCCTTGATCACGGGGGTTGCGTTCCAGAACCGCCCGCGAAAGGTGAAAATCCACAAAGTAAAAACCATATGGTTATTTTTATATATTTTAAGCCCTTATAAACTCTCCCATACTATTATAAACATTTCCCGCACAGTTACACAACATAAACCCTTTATATTCTCTTAGATATTAGGTAAGAGTCGTTGAAATTATGTATGTAAACACAGTTTATATACAGTAAAACCTAAATATTATTTTAAAGATATCGAGTGTCTTCGATATCACATATGTTACAGCCATTATGACAGACAGGACACCAGCAATAAATACGTACAATGCAAGAAAAATTGTATACAGTAAAATGTGTGTACAGTGACACTAAACTATGTACATGTACTAAGTACTGTACGTAGAAAATTAATTATGGTTACTCACCAACAATGACACGATGACTTGTCCGATAACGATGAGTTTAATTTTACCGCACAACAAAGGAGAGTGTTACAGCTCTTCTAAAGGAGCCTCTTCAGGTGACTGTGTAGCACTGCCTTTGTTCTTCTTTCGGCAGTCTTCAATCCAAATCCCTAAAGCAGATTCCATCCGGACTACTGCCTTATTACTTCCACTTACAACTCATTTTGCGCCCTGGTTAAACGACACTGCGGCCGCAGAGCTTATATTCTTTTCCTCCTTTTTAAATAAAAAGAATCGTGGACTCATTGATGCCGTAATGGCGTACTGCAGCGGTGTAGCTGTTCACCTCCTTCAACATATCCAAAATTTTTATCTTTTCGGCAACTTGTATGAAATCAACTGGGAAAATCAACTGAGGAAGCATGTACCAGAAGTAAAAAGACCCATTGTCCATAGAAACCCGCGAAGCAGCAAAAAATCTGCGTTATATATTTAGATATGCGTACATATAAAATCCGCGATAGAGTGAAGCTGCGAAAGTCGAAGCCCGGATATAGCGAGGGATTACTGTATACAATCATATTCATAATTATTTTCTCCACACCTTCCAGCAAGCTTTGTCCACACCCACCCGACTCTGGCTTGCTTGCTGGGTTCACAGCAGTCCTTTATATAGTCCTTGGCCCATTAAGTGCTTCTGTTCTTCCATTCACGTGACTTGCCAGCACCTCTGGAAGACCTTGTTTTTAATTCAGCCCAGAAGTACTTTGGGGCTTCTGTCCCCATGACTTTGGAGTATGCAGACAGTAAAAACTCCCAAGTCCCCATGCAGCGTCTCCTAGCAGCACCCACGGTACCCAGCAGGGCTGTGAAGCTGAACTCCAGATCCCATGGTGCCCTGTGGGAATCCGACGCACCGCTATGCTGCAGGGAAGTCGTCATCTAGCGTCTTGGGGGAGGCAGTGTCCCAAAGAAGCTACCTTCCCCCATCCTTCCATTCTTTGTGCATCCTGGCCAGATTGAGCAGTCGGCTGTCCATCACAAAGTCAATATGCACAAAATTCAAGGGGTGTGACAACATTATCAGGTGTTGACCACAAAATTCAACAGGTGGCAGCATTTATAGGTGACGCGTGCAAAATAGGAGTTGACTGTATGGAAATCATAGGTACGTTTTTAAAACAAAAGGAGAATGCAGGTTGGTAGAAGGAACTGTCAAGAACTCCTGAGCAGCTTTTGTTGGTAATAGTTGAGAAGATTACCTAGAAAATGTAATCTTTTACTTATTTTAAATATGTGGATATAAATATGTATAATAAATATACAATATTGGAGTATATGTCAACATGGGAGATAACTGTTTTCAAATATGGTTTAGGCGGTAATGCTTTAGTTATCATTTATTATGAGAAAAACTGTAAAATCAAAATCTTTTCTAATCTGCATGCGTGTACAGTGGGACGGAGTGAGCTTAACTGTGGTAGTGTATGTTATGATTCAAGTTCCACCTCTGAAAAATAAAAGATAAATTAACATTAACAATGGAATAGTTGTCTCTATTCATTCCTCTACCATCTGAGGGTGCAGAGAAGCCACCATTTGAATGCATTTAAACTAATTTAAAGTTAATGAGCATGTTTATGAGAGGAGTCCAACTCTAAGGTTTTACCAGATTCCAACAGATTCATGTGAACACATACATAACTTGTTCAGAATAATGTCACCACTAAACGTGTCTATCTGGTATCTTCCTTTTCATCTAATAGATAATAATAGGTAGGCTGACTGCCACAGTTATTGTGAGTTTTACTCGTATGTCAGTGAGAACCACACCTATTTGTGAATGCATGCATTGCATGAAGAATAAGTTTTATTTTGTGTGCCTGTTCAAGGAAATTGAGGTAAGCTGGTTGTCACCAAAGATAATGTTTACCTTGCTAACTGTTTATCTTACTTCATCTGTGAAGCTGCAACACACATCAAGCATGACTTTAAGCCAACAGAACCATATAAAAAATAGGACAGCTAAGAGTTGGGACATTATGGAGAAACAGTGACGCCTACTTTCAGAACCCACAGTTACACTGACCATCAGCCTGTTAATCCAGCATTGTATTTTACCTGGCATGCAACATACAAATCCTTAACAGGTACACTGTACACTACTCATGTAGCAGCAGGGCAGCAGTACTTATTATTTGGCTGATGCCTTTATTGAAGGTGACTTACCATGTGAGGCCACAAGAGGGCGCCAGAGAGCCATATACCACAGTCCCAGCAATGCACCACACATTTATTAAAATAAAAGACTTTTATTCTTTTCTCAGGCACCTTCTCACAATCCTCTTGACCAATCACAATAATAATAAGCAATCCAACTAGCGGGTCAATGATCTAATGGGTGCTCTTATTCTTCCTCTTTCTTCCCCTCCTCTGAGTGTTGCCCTCTGCCTCCTGACTCTGACGTGCCCTTCTGGGGCAGCGGGCTTTCTTTTATGTCAGACCTGAGAATGCCAATGGCATCATTCCTTCCCACCCATGAAACAATTCTGGGTAATAGACAAAGTAGAGTGGAACTCCCCCAACAGCGCCCTCTACTGATCCCAAGGGATCCCTATTGGGCTGCACTTCCAGACTCCATTTCCCTAGCACCCTGCAGGTGTCCCAACTCACTCCCAATTTCCCTAGCACCGCTGAAGATGTCCCATAAACCCACTTCCAAGCTTAGGCTTCCTCTGGTCCCTCCATTATTTTATACCTGCTGGGCACAATATAATCTTTCCACCGAACTGGCCAATGACGTTTCTCTTGGGCCTCCCATCCAGGCACTAATCCATGCTCTTCCCTGGCCAGGATGCCCATTTGTATGCCACACATGTTTGACATTATTTTTGTTTCTTCCAAATGGAGCACATGCAGGATATGAATCCATGACCTCAGGGTTTGAAGTGCACAGCCTAAGCCACTACACTATGCCACACTGCATGCCATAGTACTCTATGACCACCTGACACCTGGCTATGTGTGTTCTTTGTTAGTTGATTTGCTTGAAATTAATTTGTGCTGATTTGTTAAAGGAGAAGATTTACAGATGACAAAGAGGCTGACATTAAAATATAACTTATTTACAATTTAAATGACCATCGGTTAGTGAATTAAACGATGCACAGAGGTATTAAATGATTCCTATACAATAGACTTACACCTGTGGGCTATAATTTACCTATGATTGTCAAATATTTGTTCATTACTGTAGTAGAAATGATTCAGACTGTTCAGTAATGTGCTAGATGAATGTAGTGCTTACAATCCCATATCCACCCAAAACCAAATCCACCAAAGCTTCACATTCATCATCACATTGCCTGCCCAACCATCCCTATCTCAGCTGAAGTGGGCACAAGACAGGATTCAACCTTACACACATTTACACATCTGTCTATAATAATAATATTCCAAAATAAAATTTAGTGTTTGAAAACTTCCGCAATGGCCAGAAGTTTTTATTAGGGATAATGAAACAGTATAGTCAATTGCTGAAAACAAATCAGTAAACACTAAATTTGTATTGTTTGCCATGTTTTTTGAAGCTAAAGTAATATTTATTAGTTGATTAGTATAACAATGTTCCTAAAGTACATATGACACATATTTGAATGGTACGGGGGTGAAATGGATGCCATCTCCAGTTATGAGTAATTTCTGCACTTACAGTCATTCTAGACTAATTCTGATTTAACACACAGGCATGAACAATAGGTAAGCCTTATCATTTATGTGTGGTAATGTGAAAAGAACCGAACAAATACTGTTTTATAACATTATAATAATCTTAAATTGACAAGTTCAGGATTCAGGAGGAAAAGTGTGGTTTTCATCCTGGTCGTGGAACAGTGAACCAGTTCTACACCCTTGGCAGGGTCCTGGAGGGTGCATGGGAGTCCAACCAGTCTACATGTGCTTTGTGGACTTGGAAAAGGAGTTTGACCGTGTCCCTTGGGCTGATAAGGGCTGTTAGGTCCCTGTACAATTAGTGTCAGAGCTTGGTCCGCATTGCCAGCAGTAAATTGAACCAGTTTTCGGTGAGAGTTTGAGTTTCTAGGCGCAGCCAGGGAGTTGAGGGTGTCCAGTTTGGTGGGCTCAGGATTGGGTCACTGCTTTTTGCAGATGATGTTGTCCTTTTGCTTCATTAGGCCGTGATCTTCAGCTCTCTCTGGATTGGTTCGCAGCTGAGTGTGAAGCAGCTGGGATGGGAATCAGCACCTCCAAATCTGAGACCATGGTGCTCAGCCAGAAGAGGGTGGAGTGCTCTCTCAGGGTTGGCAGTGAGATCCTGCCCCAAGTGGAGGAGTTCAAGTATCTTGGGGTCCTGTTCACGAGTGAGGGAAGAATGGAGCGGGAGATCAACAGGCGGATCGGTGCAGTGTCTGCAGTGATGCAGGCTCTGCATCGGTCTGTCGTGGTGAAAAAGGAGCTGAGCCGTAAGGCAAAGCTCTCAATTTACCATTCGATCTACGTTCCTACCCTCCCTATGGTCATGAGCTGTGGGTAGTGACCGAAAGAACGAGATTGCGAATACAAGCAGCTGAAATGAGTTTCCTCCGCAGGGTTCCTGGGCTTTCCCTTAAAGATAGGGTGAGAGGCTCAGTGATCCATGAGGAGCTAAGAGTAGAGCCACTGCTCCTACGCATTGAGAGGAGTCAGATGAGGTGGCTCGGGCATCTGATCAGGATGCCTCCTGGATGCCTACCTTGTGAGGTGTTCTGGGCACGTCTAACCGAGAGGAGGCCCCGGGGAAGACCCGGGACATGCTGGAGGGACTATGTCTCTCGGCTGGCCTGGGAATGCCTCGGATTCCCCCGGAAGAGCTAGAAGAAGTGGCTGGGGAAAGGGAAGTCTGGGCATCTCTGCTCAAGCTGCTGCCCCCGCAACCCGATCTTGGATAAGTGGAAGAGGATGGATGGATGGATGGATGGATGGATGGATAGAAATTGACAAGTTTGATTTCACAGAAGTACCCCTAAAGTTGAAACAAATCTAAAAAAGGAGGGCAGATTCGGAAAATGAAAGCACCAGGTGTTTGTGGAATTTTAAATTTTAATTTATTTGATTTATCCATGAAGTTTTATGCTTCATTAGTGTTATGAACCAGCTATTGGCTTCTTAATACTGTATATTGATGCAATCATGCTGTAAATCTCACAGCAGAAAATATCACAAACCTAACAAAATAATATTCTGACAAACCCAGTTTGAAAGTATATTATTGCAAAAAAGTTTGTGCGAATGAAAATGTCTTGAACTATATTGGTATTCAGTAAATTGAGTTGCAAAGTATGAAGTTTTATTTTTAAGCATTTTTTACAGTTAAAGGAGAGAAAATGTTAGTGAATAAATTTGCTATTGACACATGTTAAAATAAAATCAGGCTGTCCACAATGATCACATCATTCTTTATACATCCCGTGCTGAACCCCCCAACACCATCACCATAAACACCAGTAACATCAACCTTATTTTTTGTTATATTCAAGCTCTGTATACTTGTGTTCTAACCTTCTCTCTTTAATTCTTTCCTAGGGCATGAAGCAGAAGCGGAAGCAGACAACGGCCAACAGTGAGATAGACCACGTTGTCAAAGAACTCCAGGCCCTCGTTATCCAGATCCAGAAACTCCTGTCCAGATGGAGGCACCTGAGGGATATGAAGGCTTGTCTACTGGAAAAATCCTCCCCAACATCTGAATCATCACAGCAAATCGCGGTTCTGTAACATCGACTCTATGCCATGCTGTTCACGTTCAAGGCCAAGTGAGTTTTACCCCCACAGGTCATCAATGGAGTGATGACATCAACGATGAGAAACTCGGCCTGTTTTCAGCTATGCAGGTGAGAGTTTAAGGCTAGATCACCTCCATCGGCACAGACAAGCATCTCCACCCAGAACCGGTTCGACCCTCTCTGCTCCCCCATTTTGCCTTCATCATCGGGTGATGTATTTCTGATTAGAGATTCAGTTGTACGAGACCTAAACATCTCATGCCCTAACCAGAAATCTTTTGTCTGTTGTTTTCCTGGTGCTCATGTTTGAGATGTTATGAGAAGAGCGGCGGCAGTCTTCGAGAGGCACAAGAACAGGGCTCCATTGTAATACACGCTGGAGTAAACGACGTGAGACACCAACAGTCTGAGATTCTCAAGGCAGAAAGGAGAGGACCCTGGCTGCAAGAATCTTCATCTCGGGTCCCTTACCTCTGGTTAGAAGATCAAACGAGTATTACAGTTGCTGGCTGTCTACCTCGAATACCCATAATGGTCCTACAATTCAGTTCTGCTCTTCCAAGACATTAAATATGGCTTTATTAAATGTTAGAGCATTAACCAACAAGACGTTTTACATCAACAATCTTTTCAGTGATAGGAAAATAGATTTTATTGCATTAAGTGAAATGTGGCTTAGCTGTGATGGTGCAGCTGTTTTAATCAAATCTGCACCTCCAAATTACAGCTTTGCTCATGTGGATCGCCAAGGTAAGAATGGTGGTGGTTTAGCAAACATTTACTCGAGTCGGTAAAAGTGTAAAGATGTCGGCTTTGGTAAAATCAAGTCCTTTGAGTGTCTTGCCATTGTTTTTCATGGAGTTTTTCAGTCTCTAGTATTGTCCATGTATAGACCTCCTAAATACAATGTGCCTTTCTTTGAGGAATTCTCAGATTTGGTGTCAATTATATTCACAGACTCTGACACATTCCTAATAGCTGGTGAGTTTAATTTTCATGTCGATAATCAGTGTGTCCCGAAAGTAAAAGAATTCATGAACCTCCTGGACTCTTTTGATTTGAACCAGCATGTTAGTCAGCCAACACACAAAGCAGGGTATACGCTGGACCTAGTAATTACTAAAGGACTAAAAGTTGATGTGAAGCAGATCATTGAGGCTGGTTTATCAGACCATCTTCTCCTACTATTTAATATAGATATAATGATAGAAAAAATTTATGAGAAGCATATTGTTAAAAAATACTTCTTTGATTTATTAGCAGCTTCATAGTTTACAAACATTCTAAGCAACCAGTCCATTTCTAGTGCTTACTACAATAGCAAGGATAATGTAAATAGTAAGGTGGAAGATTTTAATAGTAAGGTGAGAGCTGCTGCTGACATAGTCGCACCTGAAAAGACAGTTAAGAAATCCTCTAGCACTATTATACCATGGAAAACTCAAAGAGTGTCTGATCTAAAGAGAACATGCCGGAGAGCTGAGTGTAAATGGAGAAAAATTAAACTGATTATCCACTATGAGATGTTGAATGCTAAAATAACAGAATACAATAACACTGTCCATCTTGAGAGGCGGTGTTATTTCTCTTGAATTATAAATAACAATACTAGTAATCCCAGAGTCTTATTCTCTACAATTGATCGTCTGCTAAACCCAGGTCACTCAATGGAATGCCTCCAAAAAACTTCCAGTGAAACTTATGAGGCTTTTGCTGTATTTTTTAGTCACAAAATTAATGATATTAGAAATAATATAGTACATCTCTCCAATACTGATCCTCTTAAAACCCAGTACTCCATTTTAAACAAATTAAATTCTTTCACCAAGATAGATTTACCTGATTTATATAAAATAATTTCTCAACTGAGACCCTCCACCTGTATCCTTGACCCAATACCAACAAGTTTTTCAAAGAAGTATCGGGTGTGCTAACTGGTAGTATTCTTGACATCGTAAACTTGTCATTAGATATGGGGGTCTTCCCAGACTGTCTTAAGACTGCTGTAGTTAAACCCCCGCTGAAGAAAAATAATCTCAACTACTCTGCATTTGAAACGTTTAGACCCAATTCTAACCTGCCTTTCTCAAGTAAAATCCTAGAAAAGGCAGTCATTATGCAGCTAAATGACAACCTCAATAAACATGCTATTCTTGATAAGTTTCAGAACAAATCACAGTACAGAAACTGCACTCATTAAAGTAGTAAAATGACTTGCGGGTAAATGCAGACAGAGGCCATTTACCTGTTCTCATCCTCTTAGATCTGAGTACCACATTTGATGCCATTGACTTCTATATTTTTAGAAATCACCTTAGTCAATTGGTGGGCCTCTCTGACAGTGTCTTAAATTGGTTTGAGTCCTACCTGGCAGGTAGAAAATTCTTTGTTAGTTGTGGTAATCACAACTCAAAGACACATGATATTCTATATGGTGTTCCACAAGGATCTATCCTGGGTCTTCTGCTCTTTTCGATTTACAGTACATGCTTCCGTTAGGTCAGATTATCTCAGGGCATAACGTGAGCTACCACAGCTATGCTGATGACACACAACTGTATTTATCAATAGAGCCTGATGACCCCGACTCTCTTGATTTACTGACAAAATGTCTTACTTGTGTTTCTGAGTGGATAAGTAGAAATTTTCTCAAACTAAATTAGGAGAAAACAGAAATTTTGGCAAATGATTGGCAAAAATGGATATAATGAGAGTCTTAGAAATAAATGTGATCCATTAAGATTAAACATCAACATGGAGGTAAAGAATTTAGGGGTAACTCTGACCTGAATTTTAAATCACATATTAATCAGATTACTAGGGCACCACCAATTATCACAGCAGCACTGGGTGCATGAACAGTATTCTGGTCCAAGGAAAGGACACAACCTCGTAGCCAAGCATTAAAGATTGTGTGTGTTGTGCACAATCCAGTAACAGAAATCTATAACTAAAGTATCTCTAATATGATGGTGCTGAGATGGTGCATTTTTTCACTTAAGAAATATAGCAAAAATTAGACCTCTTATAACATTGCAAGATGCTGAGAAATTAGTTCACGCTTTTGTTTTCAGTCAGCTAGATTACCGTAACGCACTCCTCTCAGGAACACCCAAAAAAGACATCAATCGATTGCGAGTGCAGATTGGAGCTGCTAGAATCTTAACTAGGAAAAGAAAATCCGAGCACATCTCTCCAGTTCTGATGGCACTACATTGGTTACTTGTGTCATGTAGAATTGACTTTAAAATACTGCATATGGTTTACAAAGCCTTAAATAATCTCACTCCATCGTATATTTCAGAATGTCTTTCACATTTCACTCCAAATCATAACCTTAGATCTTCAAATGAGTGTCTGCTTAGAATTCCAAGAGCTAAACTTAAAAGAAGTGGTGAGGCAGCCTTCTGCTGTTATGCACCTAAAATCTGGAATAGCTTGCCAATAGGAATTTGCCAGGCTAATACGGTGGAGCACTTTTAAAAAAACTGCTGAAAACACATTAATTTAACATGGATTTCTCATAGCTTCATTTTAGTTTAATCCTGATAGTCTGTATATGCTGTGGAACAAGCCCTGGACACAGACAGATGGATATCATTTTGTTACCCAACACACACATTTATTAATCACTATTTACAAGTTTGTGCACAACCTAGTGCCTCAGCACCAATCCCCCAAAGTCCAGGCCTCTCTCTCCAGTGCCTGTCTTCTTCAGGCCGCCTCCACTCCTCTCCAGCAAGACTCTTGTCCACTTCTGCCCGACACCAGTCCTAGAATGAAGGGAGGCAGCCCCTTTTATACATGCCCAGATGGGCTCCAGGTGCTTCCCGACACTCCTCCGCCGACACTCCCCTGTGTGGCGGAAGTGCCGGTTGCGCACCCGGAAGCACACCGGGTGTCCTCAATCTTCTTCCCCCCCAGCACTTCCAGGTGTGGTGGAAGTGCTGAGGTCCAGGGCTCTCCAGGTACCAGGGCGCCCCCTGGTGGTGACCATGGGCCCCTACAGGGTTGAGCTTCCAAACCCTGCACCTGTGGCCCCCAACGCAACCAGGGCGGTCGCCATCTCTTGGTATGGAGGGGGCGCATACCCTCCTCTGGTCCTCTTCGGCGTCCCGGCTGGGTACCACCCCCAGCCGCATGCCACAACGCATTTAATTATCATCTTTTCATTTAATTATCATTTGTAAATTCATGGTGGCTCCAAAATCTGTACTAACACCTACTTTCTCTGCTGTTCTTTTAATGGTTTTCTGTGGTGATGATCTGCGCCGCCACCACCTAATCAAAGCACCGTGATGTCCCTACATTGATGGATTAAAGGCCAGAAGTCCACATGACCATCATCATCAAGTTCTTCCATGTGAAGCCTGAATAAAATGAGGACTGATTGACGTCATTTATGTCAGGTAGAATGCCTAGAGGGGGCTGGGTGGTCTCATGGCCTCGAACCCCTGCAGATTTTTTTTTTTTTTTCTCCAGCCTTCTGGAGTTTTTCTTGTTTTTTTTTTTCCTCCCTTAAACATCAGGCCTTACTTTTATTCTATGTTAATTAGTATTGCCTAATTTTATTTTATCCATTATGTCTTTTTTCTCTTTCTTCATCCTGTAAAGCACTTTGAACTACATCATCTGTATGAAAATGTGCTATAGAAATAAATATTGTTGTTGTTGTTGTGTTGAACATGCACACTACACACTGGAAATTGCTGCGCACAAGATTCAAATGTAGGGTGCTGAATTTGTAAAGAACGATATTATAAATAGTAATTATAAATAGAAGACAGAGAACTACAAAATACAGAGTTGGGCATTATGAGCAAATCAAGATAGAGTGTTCTGCATATTATTTTAATACTTAAAAAAAAATAATAATAATTATATATTTAATGTATGTAGCAGCACACATCAACAATAAGTAATCTCAAGGTACTGCACAATAAAATACTTCATAAATAAAACAAAAATAGTAGAGAAATTTGTTGGTACTCTTACAGCTCACTGAAAAAGTGCTGAAGCCCTCCTGAAAAGTGATCAAGTTAAAAGCAATTGTCCCCTGTATCGCTGCGTGCCTTTGATGTGTTATTGAGTAAGGCAAATCAAGTGTGAAAAGAAATCAAGTATTTCTTGTTCTGCAAAGATATTCTAAAATGGCCGGGACACGTTTGTTAGTACCCCTAGAAAACTTCGTAAATAATTGGATTTGAATGATTTTTCAAACAAGTTGTTTTCTTTAATTAGTAGCACATGTCTCCAATGGGTCAATCAGCCTATTTAAATAGAGAAACATAGTCACTCTGCTGTCTGGTATAATCATGTGCCCCACACTGGACATGGACCAGGTAAAGCAAAGCAGAGAGTTGTCTGAGGAGATCAAAATGAATATTATAGACAAGCATGCTAAAGGTAAAGGAAATAAGACCATCTCCAAGAATGTTCCTGTGACAACACTTGCAAATATTATTTAGAAGTTTAAGGTCCATGGAACTGTAGTCATCCTCCCTGGATGTAGCCACAAGAGGAAAACCAATCCCAGAATGAACAAAATGACAGTGAAAATGGAAGCCAAAAAGCCAAGAACAAATTCCAAAGAGATACAAGCTGAACTACAAGGTCAAGCTCCATCAGTGTCTGATCGCACCATCCATGGCTTTATGAGTGACAGTGGGCTCGATGAAAGAAGATGTAGGAGGAATACACTGATGAAGGAAAATATATAAAAAAAGCAGACTAGAATATGCAAAAACCATTTTGACAAGCCACAACACTTCTGGGAGAATGTCATTTGGACAAATGAAACAAAAGTGGACTTTTTTTGGCAAGTCACATCAGCTCCATGTTGACAGACGAAAAAATAAAGCTTTTAAAGAAAAGAACACCATAACTAGTGTGAAACATGGAGAAGGGTCAGTTATGTTTTGGGGTTGCCTTGAGTCTGTGCAGGGAACAATGAAATCATAAGATATCAAGACATTCTGGAGTGAAACGTACTACAGAGTGTCAGAAAGTTCTGTCTCAGTCACAGGACATAGATCTTTCAACAGGACTATGAGCCAAAAGACACAGCTAAAAGCACCCAAGAATGGCTAAGACCAGAACAATGGACTATTCTGAAATGACCTTCTATGAGCCCTGAGTTGAATCCTGTGGAACATCTATAGAAAGAACTGAAACATGCAGTCTGAAGAAAGACCCTTTCAAACCTGGAGAAGTTTGCGCAGGAAGAATTGGCCAATATTATTTGAAATATTCTGTTGAATCAAACATCCGAAGCAAAGTCTAATTTTTGTTAAATATGAAGAAAACAATCATGGCTGTGAATTACTTTGATCAGTTTCAAATTATTTCAGAGACAATTTTGGGTTCTTCTTTTTTCATAGAGGGGTACCGAGAAATTTGTTCACGTCTATATATGCTTTGATGGAACAGTAAAACAGATTAAAAGTAATTCCTAAGACTTATAATAAACATCCTATGTTCAGGAGTGGATATTGATTACTGTGAATTTAAAAATACAGTGAAAAAATGAATCTTTACATTTCTTTCACTCCATCTCATTCATCAGCTGCAATCTGAATATTCATATAAAACAATAGGCATTATAATGTACTTTAAATGTATATTGATATTGCAAATCATGTATAGATTATTAGGAGTTTCAGTAACTTGACACCACCAAAGACAAAATATTAAGCTGATATTTTAAAAAAGGACATGTCAATTGCAACAATATTACAAAATAAACGTTCTCTATGAGAAACATTGCACAATAAAAACATTCATTTATTCACTAAACTTGCTTATTCTGAACAGAGTAACAGGGTAGCCGGACCCTATCCCAGAAAGCATTCGGTGCAAGGCAGAAACAATCCATGTACAAGGCACCAGTCCATCACAGAGTGAACGCTCACATACACACTTGGGCCATTTTAGCTTTGCCAATCTCTCCAACCTTTTAGTCTTTGGACTATAAGAGGAAACCCACAAAGACACGGAGGGAAACAAGCAAACTCTGCCAGGGACGTGAACCCCGTCCTCCTATTTGTGAGTCAGAAGTGACACCATGCCTGCCCACAATAAAATGGAAACACACACAGGTAATTGACAAAATAAAGACTTAAATAAATTAAGGTTAACTATTCTATAGAAAGTAGGTGCTTCTACACAAATATAATTAACCATTTAACATCGCACCAATCTTAAGGTCATGTATTAATTGCTGGGCAGACCCAGATTCTCATTATGTTACCTACCTACAGTAGATGGGCTCAGTTTTGGATTATATTTATCAGATTCTTATATAATAAAGACTGCTGTTGCAAGTAATACTTTCACAAGGAACCTTAGCTAAGGCAATGCCGGCATGTAAAATGTTGCTAAAGATGAATTCAAATCAGCCACGAACAAATTAGTGGAGTGACTAAGGAATGCTGCACCTAATCCCCTCGGCCGGCCTCCTAAATCTCTCACACCCCCAATATTTTATAGAAAGCATTCCCAGGAAACGTTGTAAAGGTACAGACTGCAAAATTAATGATCAAGGAGCCATACATAGATCATTGGGCTTAGAACATAACATTCATTAAAATAAAATCTTAGGTTAATCTATAATAAAAAATAAAGCCAGAAGGTGACAACATTGGCACACACTATACAGAAAACATTTCATTAACTCAAGCCGGAATCGTAGACTACTGCATTGCAACAACATATTTTCTAACAAGACATATCCATGCACCAACAAAACCTGAACAATGTTATTTTTTACCGGTGTTTTTTGCCCCTGTGTTATTGACACATAATTATCATATTATGCTACAACACTATACTTGAAAAGTAAAAATGAGTAGGAATGAAATTCAATCCATAACACCAGATGAAAAAAGCAATTTAATCCCTTTGCCTGCCCGTGCTTTTTTAAATGACATAAACTATGTGAATGTATCAGGTTCTTTTCTTACCTGATGTGCTTCTGACCAGTAAGATGAACATTAAGAGCCAAAACCATTTCAGCCAACACTGTTTCCACCGACATGACACCCAGACCATCTTGGTGTTAGGGTGCTACTCTCTGTCTTATACTGTTTTGTAGAAGCTCCTCAGTCTTTGGAGATGATCCTTTAATATGACAATATACCTTCTGCAGTAACATCTACCACACCTCTCTTTTCTTTTCTGTTTGCAAAAAAAAAATAGCAGCATAAAAGGGGTGACAAGTGAAAAAAAGAATTTCAGTCATCTCCTAGCTAAATCACTTTAATAGCTAAGAATGCTGTCAGTACACTATACTACTCAGACAATTATATCAGATAAGAATTAATGACAAATTCTTGTAATTTGCATTGTTCTAGAGACTGCACCTATATTTTGAGTTTATTCATATGATGGTAACAGGTGAGGCTAACATATTCAGCCTCAGGATCTTCTATAACTGCTCTGATTCCCCTGTAGCTGTGAAGTCATACAGTATATTGTAGTCTAATTCAGATGTGAAAGAAATGTGCTGAGCCTAATGGCTTGGCATACACAGAATACTTTCAGCAGTGCTGTATGTGTAGAATGCCTATCCAGCTCATATCTTACTATTGTGTCACCCCTGCTTACCAATACCAAGCATTGGCTATCACTCCATTGAATAGCTAGCTCAGCCACCAACAAGTGAAAACCATGATAGCCTTCTTATTGTGCCAAAGCCCTGCAGCACTTCCCTTCAGCAATTCTCCTTCATTGTTTAGTGGCCTCTCTCTGCCGTCCAATCCCTGCAATCTATCCAATAAGCTCTTTCTGTGTCAGAATTCACATCTCAGCTGAACACATGCCTCTTATCTACTGCCATAATGGAAGTGATGTTCTTATATCCAATATATCACAACTTCTTTCCACTCTTGTATTAGCTTTGTTTTGTTTTTTTACATATTCTACTCTTTTGTAAATTGTATCTTTAATTTTTTGAATATTATGGGAAGTGTGGTGATGCAGTGCTTAGGCCCCCACATCTGAAGATGAAAAATGTAATTCTTAGGTGGTCTTTACAGTTGCAACTGCTCTGTTCTTTGTTAGCTATTACAAATTAGACATATTAAGTGAGAAAGCTGTGCAAAAAAGAAGAAATGAGTCAAAGAAATACAAACTTTCTAATGTTTTAACAAAACCAAATGAAACAACTAAATACTGCAAACATACAAATGCCAGTTATTTAAGCAAGGAGTTTTATTAAAAGCAGGGATAAATTACTGATTATTAAATTGGCTGCAATGAAAAGCTGGAGCCACATGGGCACTAGATGGAGCTTAGAATGATTGTTTACAGCACATATTTTAAATTCAGTCTAAATGCCAGTCGGTATGGCAGAGGGGTTTCAGTTTCACAACAATCTCAAATTTCAACTTGTCCAATAATGAAGCCCAGGACCCCAAATGTTGCCATCAAACAAAACATATTGGTTTTGCTAGAAATCAAGGATTATCTTCATTACTTATTACAGGGGCATGAATTGTAAAGGGCCAAAGTGTTGAAACAGTACAGAAATACCCTTATAAAAAATTAAGAAAAACTAATATTTAATTCTGATGTGTCTTAAGCACTCAACAACATTTTTGTTCTGATTTGTTAAGAAGTTAGAGAGATGAATCAGTTTATTTAACACTGATACAGACAGATAAGAAAGGCACTACATAAATGATAGATCTAAAATGCACTATATAATAATTACAGTTCCTTTGGGATTAATTAGATATTTTGTTGATATATATAATAGTAAATGTAATGTTGACAGCAAACAGACAATTGTATAAAAATGTTAAGGTGTAGTTATAATTTATTTGATGAACTAAAAAATGTAAGAGTAAATTTGGCTTTTGACAAAGTTTGGGCACCCTTTCAGTTGTAAGGTCTCAGAACTCGTTAGGTCATTAGTCTGGTCTGGCTTAGCTCGTTTACTATTTTGCTGGCCAAGGATTATCATTAGGAAGTAAGGCTGCCAAATTACCTAAAAAATAAGGTTTGAATATTCAAATTAAAAATAAGTAAATATTAGAATATAGTCAAACTTGGATTAAAGATTGTGAGCATTACATGTACAATTTTATGCGCTTTTATTACGCTTTATTAATATGGTAGCATCCACATCAGCAGTCACCACAATGCAATGTAACTCAACTGAAACTTTTGTAATAAATTTTAGTTCTGTATGCATTAAAATATTAACAATGATAAATCCAAATAGTTCAGATTTTAGTCATTACTAGGGGGCTTTGTCCCCTGCTTGTTTCGCTCGCCAACCCCTTTTCCCCCCTGCCAGCGCTACGCGATGTTGTGAAGAAGGGGGCTGAATGCACCCCAAGCAGACGCGGTCGCTCCTCCGAAACCCCCTCTTAAACGGTGATACAATGGGAAACAAATACAGTGTTTTTTTTACCTCCTCTTTGCTCGATCACCTGCTGGCTTGCTGCTGCTGCAGTGCCGCGTGATCTGCATTTCATGCAGCACTTCGAACGTTTAAAAGCCTGTACAGCAGCTGTCCTTTTGTCTCACGGCCTTGTCTCTCTTCTCCCCCAGACATCCTCAAACATTATTTGATCTCTTTTTTATCCTCTTCTCTTTCAAATTTTCCTCCTCCCATTATCTCTAACCTGCTCTGCATGTGTACCACAGGACTTGCTTCCAAAGGTTGTAAGTATGACGCGACTTGACCGTCTCACGGGACGTGAAAGTGTTTCTCTGTCTCTCTTCAAAAGATCACATCCCATCGCAGGAAAAAAGTCATATCTCGTCCCAAGATTTTTTTTATAACAGAGAGAAATGCAAATACTTCAAGTAGCGCAATCTTTCATAAAAGGTTAAAGATCAGTAAACAGCAAAAAGTAAAGAAGTTTAAATTCATTTTAGATTGATGAAAACAAGCACTGTTACTGAGGTAGCAGAATGAAATTGTTATCAGCCTCAGGCTCTGGGAAACCTGGGCCAGGTACAAGCCACTGTTGCTACAGGGTGTAGCCACAGCAAAACAGTGTCAAAAGACTCAGCAATCTCTCACCATACTTTCTATCTTTTATTCTGATTTACTCAGAGATATGTAACTGATGTGTAACTGCTTCAATACCAACATGATGATTGGTTAAACAATGGAGCATACCAATTTCCTGTGTTTAAAAAATGGTATTGTTGCTTATTATTATTATTATTATTATTATTATTAACCATCCTTCTGCTGGTACCAGCATAGGTGAGACATCCCCACCCACAATTACAGCAGCCCATGTGAGCAGAGAGTTGAAAAGACTTCGTGCCAGCAAAGCAGCGGGTCCAGATGGTGTATCGCCACGACTGCTGAAGGCCTGTGCGTTGGAACTGGGGAGTCCTCTACAGCGCATCTTCAACCTGAGCCTGGATCAGGGGAGAGTCCCAAGGCTTTGGAAAACATCTTGTATCACCCCTGTCCCAAAGGTATCACGACCTAGTGAGCTGAATGACTTCCGGCCTGTTGCTCTGACGTCACATCTGATGAAGACCATGGAGCGGCTGCTGCTTCACCACCTGAGGCCACAGGTCCGCCACGCCCTCGACCCTCTGCAGTTCGCATACCAGGAGAAGGTGGGAGCGGAGGATGCCATCATCTATATGCTACACCGATCCCTCTCCCACCTGGACAGAGGCAGTGGTGCTGTAAGAATTATGTTTTTGGACTTCTCTAGCGCCTTCAACACCATCCAACCTCTGCTCCTTAGAGACAAGCTGACTGAGATGGGAGTAGACTCACACCTGGTGGCATGGATTGTGGACTATCTTACAGACAGACCTCAATATGTGCGTCTTGGGAACTGCAGGTCTGACATTGTGTTCAGCAATACAGGGGCACCGCAGGGGACTGTACTTTCTCCGGTCCTGTTCAATCTATATACATCAGACTTCCAATATGACTCAGAGTCCTGTCACGTGCAAAAGTTCGCTGATGACACTGCTATTGTGGGCTGCATCAGGAGTGGGCAGGAGGAGGAGTACAGGAAGCTAATCAAAGACTTTGTTAAATGGTGCAACTCAAACCACTTACATCTTAACACCAGCAAAACCAAGGAACTGGTGGTGGATTTCAGGAGGCCCAGGCCCCTCATGGACCCTGTGATCATCAGAGGTGACTGTGTGCAGAGGGTGCAGACCTATAAATACCTGGGAGTGCAGCTGGATGACAAATTGGACTGGACTGCCAATACTGATGCTCTATGTAAGAAAGGTCAGAGCAGACTATACTTTCTGAGAAGGTTGGCATCGTTCAACATCTGCAGTAAGATGCTGCAGATGTTCTACCAGACGGTTGTGGTGAGTGCCCTCTTCTACGCGGTGGTGTGCTGGGGTGGCAGCATAAAGATAAAAGACGCCTCACGCCTGGACAAACTTGTTAAGAAGGCAGGCTCTATTGTAGGAGTAAAGTTGGACAGTTTAACATCTGTGGCAGAGCAACGGGCACTAAGCAAACTCCTGTCAATCATGAATAATCCACTGCATCCACTGAACAGTGTCATCTCCAGGCAGAGGAGTAGCTTCAGTGACAGACTTTTGTCACTGTCCTACTCCACTGACAGACTGAGGAGATCGTTCCTCCCCCACACTATGCGACTCTTCAATTCCACCCGGGGGAGTAAATGCTAACTTTTTTTTTTTTTTTTTTTT
>JANRMT010062789.1:21589632-21621140 GCA_026402145.1 Polypterus bichir lapradei
TTTTTTTTTTCTTTCATTTTTATTACTATTTAATTTAATATTGTTTCTTTGTATCAGTATACTGCTGCTGGATTATGTGAATTTCCCCTTGGGATTAATAAAGTATCTATCTATCTATCTATCTATCTATCTATCTATCTATCTATCTATCTATCTATCTATCTATCTATCTATCTATCTATCTATCTATCTATTATCAGGATGTGCACCTGAACTCATTAATTTTCCAAGGAAGTAAATTCAAACCTTTTCTGAGGAAGCAGGCAGTTATGTTATCCTACTACTGTACAGTATGTTGATGAGAGCTACCAAACAATAACCTGTAACAAGGTGATTCAGGAAATTTGCCTTTGTATTTATCCCAGTCTCAAACAAAAAATGGTGCCTATTGTCCCTTCATCTATTGGTTTTTCCATTTATTGTTGACATACAGTAGAACCTCTGGTCACGAACGTTTCCGAACACGTACAAATCGGATTACAGTCAAAAAGTTTGCCAAAATTTTGCATCTATTCACGACCACATGCCCTGGTGGCGAACAAAAACACTGGCAGTCAGTTTCCCTATGTGCATTCGTACGTGCCAATGATTTGCCATTCTCTATTTCCCATTTTCTTTTGTGTGCGTATACAGGGCCTAACAAAGCAGCTGATGTTGCAAAAGGAGTTATAATGTTAACCAAGCAGAGGCCTCAAGTGCTGGAGGAAGTGGAAAAACAGTTGCTAGTGTGGTTGAACGAGAAGCAACTTGCAGGGGATAGCGTAAGCAAGGCGATCATATGCAAGAAAGCCAGGAAGATTCATGGCAATTTGCTGAAAAAAAATCCTTCTCTTGTTCAAGGTTTTCTTAGTGTTATTCAATGTTTTTACATTTAGTTTACTATTACACTGTGCATTCTATGGTATAATCAACTATTTTTGTGCTTAAAAAAATATACAGTGGTGTGAAAAACTATTTGCCCCCTTCCCGATTTCTTCTTCTTTTGCATGTTTGTCACACAAAATGTTTCTGATCATCAAACACATGTAACCATTAGTCAAATATAACACAAGTAAACACAAAATGCAGTTTTTAAATGATGGTTTTTATTATTTAGGGAGAAAAAAAATCCAAACCTACATGGCCCTGTGTGAAAAAGTAATTGCCCCCTTGTTAAAAAATAACCTAACTGTGGTGTATCACACCTGAGTTCAATTTCCGTAGCCACCCCCAGGCCTGATTACCCCCACACCTGTTTCAATCAAGAAATCACTTAAATAGGAGCTGCCTGACACAGAGAAGTAGACCAAAAGCACCTCAAAAGCTAGACATCATGCCAAGATCCAAAGAAATTCAGGAACAAATTCAGTGAGAGCCATTATCCACAAACGGCAAAAACATGGAACAGTGGTGAACCTTCCCAGGAGTGGCCGGCCGACCAAAATTACCCCAAGAGTGCAGAGACGACTCATCCGAGAGGTCACAAAAGACCCCAGGACAACATCTAAAGAACTGCAGGCCTCACTTGCCTCAATTAAGGTCAGTGTTCACGACTCCACCGTAAGAAAGAGACTGGGCAAAAACGGCCTACATGGCAGATTTCCAAGACGCAAACCACTGTTAAGCAAAAAGAACATTAGGGCTCGTCTCAATTTTGCTAAGAAACATCTCAATGCCAAGACTTTTGGGAAAATACCTTGTGGACTGATGAGACAAAAGTTGAACTTTATGGAAGGCAAATGTCCCGTTACATCTGGCGTAAAAGGAACACAGCATTTCAGAAAAAGAACATCATACCAACAGTAAAATATGGTGGTGGTAGTGTGATGGTCTGGGGTTGTTTTGCTGCTTCAGGAACTGGAAGGCTTGCTGTGATAGATGGAACCATGAATTCTACTGTCTACCAAAAAATCCTGAAGGAGAATGTCTGGCCATCTGTTCGTCAACTCAAGCTGAAGCGATCTTGGGTGCTGCAACAGGACAATGACCCAAAAACACACCAGCAAATCCACCTCTGAATGGCTGAAGAAAAACAAAATGAAGACTTTGGAGTGGCCTAGTCAAAGTCCTGACCTGAATCCAATTGAGATGCTATGGCATGACCTTAAAAAGGCGGTTCATGCTAGAAAACCCTCAAATAAAGCTGAATTACAACAATTCTGCAAAGATGAGTGGGCCAAAATTCCTCCAGAGTGCTGTAAAAGACTCATTGCAAGTTATCGCAAACGCTTGATTGCAGTTATTGCTGCTAAGGGTGGCCCAACCAGTTATTAGGTTCAGGGGGCAATTACTTTTTCACACAGGGCCATGTAGGTTTGGATTTTTTTTCTCCCTAAATAATAAAAACCATCATTTAAAAACTGCATTTTGTGTTTACTTGTGTTATATTTGACTAATGGTTACATGTGTTTGATGATCAGAAACATTTTGTGTGACAAACATGCAAAAGAATAAGAAATCAGGAAGGGGGCAAATAGTTTTTCACACCACTGTATATACTGTATATACATTCAGTTTGTACGGACTGGAACGTGTTAATTGTATTTACATACAGTCTTATGGGAAATTACATTCGGGTCGCAAACAAATTGGGTCGCATCCAGAGTTTTGGAACGAATTACTTTCGTGACCAGAGGTACCACTGTATGTGTTTTATTCTAAAAGCAACACACAGAAATGTCCTTTTCCAATTTCTAGCCCATTACAAAATGTTACAGATTCCATTTAATATTAATTGAATATGTTTTGCAATCTTTTTTAAACAGTATACACAACAATATTAAAACAAATATTAAACATTCAGGTAAAAAATAATTCATGTGGTTTGCATTTTTCCAGAAAAGCATCTGACAAACAGAACGCTAACACACTTAAAGGCTTTCCATAAATGCAAACCGCACACAAAGCATTTTTGTGTAAATAAACTAAAGGTCTTTGTAACGTCCACATTTTTTGCAGATTGACTAGCATGTCAGCATGCTCTTCTGTGAGGCCACTGCATGATTTTGTTGGGCTGCAAATGAGCCCTGACATACTAAATACGCACAGCTGGAAGTATGAGCACACAGAGGAGTAGTGCCACTGTTTATGCAGTTAAGCACTGAAAAGTTATAACTTCCTACATTATATAGTAAATGTTATGAAATATCCACTACTGGTCAAAAGTTTTAGAACACCTCAGTTTTAACAGTTTCTCTTCAAATTTAAACAGCAGAAATGCAATGAATGACCTACAATGTTGTAAAAAGGTAACCAGTAAACTGCCAGAGGTTTAAATGTAAATTTTAGCTTCGAAAAATCTGAACAAAAGGAAATTTCAGAATATTACAAATGGGCCTGTAAAAGTACTGTAACCCCACTGAGACAGCGTTAAGGTTTTGGGATCCGTCCCCTTATAGTAAATGGTCAAGTTAGTACAGACAGTTAGAACTGTAGACATAAACAAAAGACAGGTTTCTGGTAGAAAGATGGCGTATTTATGGAGGAGGGGATGGCAGAAAGGATGTCGGGAAGAGCGGGGAATCCTGGGATGATGGTGATGTCATCAGGAAGGGACGACACGTGATTGAGGAATATGGAAGTGGCCCGATCGTCTGAATGTAAGACTGGAGGTGAATTCACGGTCCCGGGCTCTTTTGTGGTTGTCCTTCCTGTGAGAGAATAGAGAGATAGGTTAGTACACTGGTTTCCTCCCTGTCTTGTGAGTTCACGCGGCACATCGGGTCCTCTAATCGTGTGAGTGTGATACAACCTACAGATGTTCTGCAGCAGTTAAAGTAAATTAAGCCCTGCTAGTTGAAGCAAACAATTTGCAAACAATTTGCACTGATGTCCCAACTTCTGTTGATTACTTAAAAACCCTCCATCTGTCTTAAAGTAGAATTGGAGCAGACTGTATTGCTACACCCTTTGAAGTACTACTTGGACAATATTCTAGTGATAATGGCAAGAAAACTGCAATTAACAAATAAAATGAGACAGTTCATTATTAACCTTAGAAGTGTGTTGTGGAGAAATCATCAGGAAAAACGAGCAGAGTCTTCAGAAAGGCAGTCAGAATTTAGACTTAATTGCACAGCATAAAAACAATTGCAGAGTGCATAAAGCCTGTCTCAGTTCATGAAGGGAGCCCTGAGTGTTCGGTGAGCTCCAAAGTTATTATGGTTGTTATCACAAAATGCCCCCCTCTTACATTAGTTTTACATCATCTACTGTACAGGGTTTCTCATGATGATGACCTCATTCAGCACCTTTTCTCATAACAATCACCTGATATTCCAGACTTTCTCATAACAATACCTTTGCCCCCGTAGACATCCTTATAACAATCTTCTTCTCAATCCATCTTGTCATAACAACCACTCACTCGGACAGATTTGCCAGCTGGAGGTGAGCATCACCTGATTACCCCTTCCTTCACTCTTACGGCCTAATCCTGAGCTGATGGCCTTTCAGTTAATCCATTCTTAACAAATTCAGTTCTTAACAATGAAGTTGGATCAGAAGGAGCCATATATGAAAACTGGACTGCCTAGTTAATAATTCAATAAAAGATTGCTTGTTGCACTAGCATCCTGTAAGGTTAAGGCTAGCATAATAAGCAACTGTGCCAGTGATCAGCAGCGCACAGCTTCACTGACAAGGGCCAAGCTGTGAACAACCTTGACACACTGCTTCATGCTTGAGAGAAAGAAAGAAAAAAGACAAGCTTTTAACAGTTGCTTCTTTAAGATAACTAATATGTGCTACTGTATCTTTTTGTTATTATCACTAAGATGTATAAAGCAGCATTGGCATATAAACTTAAATGCTAGCTAAATTAAATATAATGTAAGAGCCAGTGGCTGCAGACAGCAGCTCTGTTACGTCATGGCACGCAGCTGCACAGTGATCTGGCCAAGCTAATCCTTAGTTCATGGACATCTACAGTATGTGTAGGGAAGGATCCCTAGCCTTCCTTCAATAATCAATCCTTCATTTAAGCTCCTATATAGCTCAGACTAGCTTGATATTATAATGCATTTTTTTGTAAATTTATAGCCTAAGGTATTGATAAGCCATAATACTTCTAAATGCCATTTGAGTGCTTACATGTTTTATGCGCTAGCTTGAGAGCTTGCCCTTTACTCACGCAGGCAAAGGCCTTGGACGCAGTTTGTTCAGTCTTATGTCAGTAAGAAACTCAGCACCTGCATTCTCAAAACAAAATCTGCCTGCTTGCTTCCTCAGAGAGCATGATGACCTTGTCTCACAGCTTGACTCACAGAAACTCAAAACTAATCAAGTGAGAAGGACAGACAGGCAAAAGGCCTCTCTAACAAAATAAATGGTGTTCTTTTAAAGCTGCAGAGCACATCACGGGCAAGAGTCTCCCTGCCATTGAAGACATTTACCTCCATCGGTGCGTAAGACAAGCAGCATCATAAAGGACCACAGCCATCCAGCACGCCAGCTGTTCTGCTTGTTACCGTCTGGCAGACAATACAGGAGTCTGGCTGCTCAGACTACAAGACTTAAGAGCAGTTTTTACCACCAGGCCATTCGACTCCTCAACAGCAACACCTGAACACCCACATACACTAACATCACACCTACATTGCACTACTCACACACAAACTGTACCTGCACACACTCGGAATACTGACTGGAACATGCACCTGCACTTTATGGAATTTGCATCTGTACTTTATAAAACATTATCTGTGCAATAATTGTCATTTGTGCTTGCTGCTTATTCAACTCATATTGCTCTATAACTTCTTTTAAAATGTACACAATTTATTTTATATTGCTAGTCTATTTTTAACTTGTAATTTTTAAAATTATTTTTAGCTTTATTGGAACTAGGCTGAGTGACTTGTTTTTCTCGTCATACACATTTCATTGTATGTTGATCCTGTGTTAACCTATATATGACAAATAAATAAATCTAAACCTGAAACCTGATCTGGCAGAGCCAAAGTCACAACCCAATCAGAAGACAAGTTTCTAAGGGTCACCAGCTTGCATGATAGGTGCCTCACAGCACAACGGCATTAAGCACAGCTTAACAGTAGTCGAAAAAAACAAGTCTCAGTTTCTAGTGTGAAGATATTTTTGCAGGTCTGTTTTACACTTTAATGACCTGGGGTCTCATGTATGACTGATGCATATGCAAAAAAATGTTATACATCATGATGTATAAAAACTAAACTTTTTATGCATATCATCATGAAAATGATATCAAGTATACATCTTACAATTTCAAATTGTTCAGAGGGCTGTAATATAATGAACGTAATGTATTCTGTGTAGCGATCACTGCCTGCGTGCTCCTGTCTACGAAAAAAGCCCGCTTAACAAGCATGTAGTGATTAATGACTGGGTAGGGGAAGTATTTGACGTGCTACTTTAGTTACGATGGGATTTGAGAAACTCTAGTAAATCAAACATTGATTTTAAGATGAAGTTTACAACATTTTATTTTAATGATTAAATAAACTACGAGATTAAAGTGGAATTTACGAGATTAAAGTCTACATTTTGACCTTTTATTTGCTTCACTGTCTCCCTATTTTTTTTTCTTTTCTCTGTGCCCTAATATACTTCCATATGACACTCTGATGGTGGACTACGATTCACCTTTTCACCTCGACTTTGACATCTGACCACTTCATTTTTATTTCGGGCACTTTGCAACTTTCTGATGTTGAACATTTGAGTGCCACTCCATCCATTTACTTTTGTTGCTCTTACCACTGCCTAAGCCACCAAGACTTACATTATTGCCTTGCCTCCAGTTTTTTTTACCCGTGGTTTTGCCATTGTCTTTTCACAAAACGCAAAACTGAATATAAGGGGCTATTTATATTCAGAGTGTCGGGATGAGGTGGCAGGTGCATGCACGTGCATTACACTTCACGCTGACTAGGATTTAGGGAGCGGAAGTGAATGGAAGTTGGCTTATGCACGGTTTTGTGCATCTAAATGTTTTTGAGCATATGCAAATTTTCACTTTTGTGCGAACGCCATGTTTTAGTGAATTCTATGCATAGTGTTAAACATGAAGCCCCTGTTGCATCATATTCAGCCCTTCACTCATAATTCTGGCTCTGACATAACCAGCCTGTCATCTAAATTCACCACTCTGAATATATGGTGTCATATCTGTACTGGCGCATAGTTAGAACAAATTCCACACACTGACACATACTGGGGTGTGTGTGGATGTCTGCCATCATTTTCTCCACATGTTCCTCACACCCCATAAAGATGTGTCAAGAATAAACCAAGCTTCAGATGTCTAGTCTTCATCAGTCACAAGGTCGAAGTTGAAGTCCAAGTGGAAGTCACTGCTGTTCAAGTTCAAGTCGAGTTGCAAGTCTTTTTGATTTTTTCGGGTTGAGGTTGAAGTCATTAAATTGATGACTTGAGTCTGACTGAAATTTCCTATGAAGTACCTCAAGACAGAAAGCTTTGGAATGGCTTTGCAGTCTCCATCACTGAATATCTGTGGGTTGATCTTAAACATGCTATACATGCAAAACAGCCCAGGAATGTCTCACAACTGGAAGCAGTTTGCAAGGCAAAATGTTAAAAGTTTCCAAAACAAGAATTCAAAGACTCATAGCTGGCTACTTAAAATGTTACTGAAAGTAGTGTTATTAAGTATTTGACATAACTTCATTTCATACAAATGTAATTGCTTTTGTTTGTTTGTTTTTACTTGACATGTTAACAAAATATGTAATTTGGCCAAGGATGCCCACATTTTTGTACAGAACTGTAGACAGTAAAGCCTCAATGTAACACATAGATATGAAAAGTGACAGACAGACAGACAGACAGATCTAGATTAGTCGACAAAGATGTCATCAACAACTTTTCCAGTTAGGAGGCAAGAAAAGTGGATTTTTGTCTCTGAACCTGAAAACCGGTAAGAGATTTCAGGATGATACCTCTACATTAATTTCACACTTCCTGTCGAAACAGAGAAACTCACATTTTATTTGTAGGCAATAAACATGTGCTAATATTAATGCACAAAAACATGTATCGCTAATGATAACTGGGTGACATGACATCAACATGAGTTATGACTATGCCATACTGCATATCGAGGCTCAGAGTATACTTGCAATTTGGGTACATTTTCTAGAAGAGGCCCTGCTAATTTCCGCATGACACCACATTGTATTTCGCACTGTCATGGTATTGTCATGAATTATGAATTGCAGTTTTTAAATAGATTATATATTATTATGTTTTGATAATGTCCGTGTGTTATCTTGCAAAAATTTAGCTGAATACTTAAATGTATGTTAACATTTTTTTTTTATTAAATTCGGGAGCAAGTTGTGGAATAATAAAAATTTGAATCAATATCTTAAATAGTAGTTGAACAAAGAATCTTGGGCTGAGGGCCTTTTGACCTAGTCGAAAAGAGAGGAAGAAGATCTTGAGACTACACCTAAGTGCAATATAACATTTGGTACTTAGATAAACAAGTCTAAAATGCCTTGACGATTACTATCTGGGTGCGTTTGGGTGGATGGAAAATATGTTATGCAAACCAGCTGATGCTAAGAAAATGTATATATACTCAGCAAAAAAAGAAACGTCCCTTTTTCAGGACTGTGTATTTCAACAATAATGTTTTAAAAATCCAAATAACTTTACAGATCTTCATTGTAAATTGTTTAAACAATGTTTTCCATGCATGTTCAATTAACCATAATCAATTAATTAACATGCACCTGTGGAATGGTCGTTAAGACCTCAACAGCTTACAGAAAGTAGGCATTTAAGGTCACAGTTCTAAAAACGCAGGACACTAAAGAGACTTGTCTACCGACTGTGAAAAACACCCAAAGAAAGATGCCCAGGGTCCCTGCTCATCTGCGTGAACGTGCATTAGGCATGCTGCAGGGAGGCATGAGGACTGCTGATGTGGCTAGGGCAATAAATTGCCATGTCCACACTGTGAGACGCCTAAGACAGCGCTACAGGGAGACAGGAAGGACAGCTGATCATCCTCGCAGTGGAAGACCACGTGTAACAACACCTGCACAGGATCGGTACATCCGAATATCACACCTGCGTGACAGGTACAGGATGGCCACAACAACTGCCCGAGTCACACCAGGAACACACAATCCCTCCATCAGTGCTCAGACTGTCCGCAATAGGCTGAGAGAGGCTGGACTGAGGGCTTGCAGGCCTGTTGTAAGGCAGGTCCTTACCAGACATCACCAGCAACAACACCGCCTATGGGCACAAACCCACCTTCGCTGGACCAGACAGGAGTGGCAAAAAGTGCGTGAGTTTCTGCATGACAGCAATGTCAGTGTTCTGCCATGGCCAGCGAAGAGCCCAGATCTCAATCCCATTGAGCACGTCTGGGACCTGTTGGATCGCAGGGTGAGGGCTAGGGCCATTCCCCCCAGAAATGTCCAGGAACTTGCAGGTGCCTTGGTGGAAGAGTGGGGTAACATCTCACAGCAAGAACTGACAAATCTGGTCCAGTCCATGAGGAGGAGATGCACTGCAGTACTTCAAGCAGCTGGTGGCCACACCAGATACTGACTGGTACTTTTGATTTTGAGCCTCCCTTCATTCAGGGACACATTGTGAAACATTTTTAGTTTATGTCTTATGGTGTTGACACTTTTAGTGTTCATACAAATATTTACATATTAAGTCTACTGAAAGTAAAAACAGTTGAAAGTCAGGGGACGTTTCTTTTTTTGCTGAGTATATATCTGCAAGTATAAAGGTTCTTTGTGTTAACCATATGAATGCATTAAGATTGTTAAGGTATGCGATGGAGGAAAGTTAAAGGTTAGACCCTGGGCGTAGAGAATAGCTGCAAGCTAAGTGGGAAGAGGTGGATGAAGGGTGTGTCAGCCCTTAGGAAGATGCACCCTGTCTTAGTTAACAAAAAAAAAGAAGTTACTCCACCAGTGAGGGAGGGCTGCCCGTAAAGCTGCAACTATAAGATAAGTTTTGCAGTAAGTGTGTACTGATAAAAAAAGGATATAAAAGCCGGGGGGGGAGTTGTGATTAGAAACTGTCAATGACAAGCTGACAGGGTCTGCACAGATTTCTCTGCTCACCAAGAAAAGAAAGAATAAAAAGAATTCTGCTTGTTTGAATTGGTGTCTGCCTGCTGTTGTCTCAAACCTTCGTCCACAAAGTTCATACGGTTCACACATACCGGTAACAGTGTTTGATGTAACTGGTCCCATGTGGGGTTGGTCGGCCCTCGGCCCCACACACCCCTAAGCCCGCCTCAGATAGATAGATAGATAGATAGATAGCATTTTATTTGTCCCCAGGGGAAATGTAGCTTTTTATAGAGGCTCAATATAAATAAATAAATACATATATACATTCCAACATACATACATACAAAAATATATGTCATTATATTATGACAGAGCACCATGGTGGTGCTGTGGTACCACTGCTGTTTCTTACTAAGGAAGAGTTTGCATGTTCTCCCCATGTCAGCATGAGTTTCTTCTAGGTGTTCTGGTTTCCTCCAGCAGTCAAAAGGCATGCAGTTTGGATGGATTAGCAATACTAAATTGCACCTAGTGTGTGTGTGCCGTGTTTGCCCTGCGATGGACTGGCACCCTCCCCAAGGATTGCTTCTGCCTTGCACTCTGTGCTTGCTGGAATTGGCTTAAGCTTCCCCATGACCATACATAGAATAACACAAGTTTAGAAAATGGATGGATGCACAAATATTATGACAACCAACAAACCCCTCTCAGATACACACCAAGGTGATTAAGATTAAGAGGTGACATGATTGAAGTGTTTAAAATTATGAAGGGAATTAGTACAGTGGATCGAGACTTGTATTTTAAAATGAGTTCATCAAGAACACGGGGACACAGTTGGAAACTTGTTAAGGGTAAATTTCGCACAAACATTAGGAAGTTTTTCTTTACACAAAGAACGATAGACACTTGGAATAAGTTAAAAGTAGTGCGGTAGACAGTAAGACGTTAGGGACTTTCAAAACTCGACTTGATGTTTTCTTGGAGGAAACAAGTGGATAGGACTGGCGAGCTTTGTTGGGCTGAATGGCCTGTTCTCGTCTAGAATGTTCTAATGTTCTAATGTTCAAAAAGAAAACTAAAATAAAAAAAAACTGACTTGGAAAACACAATGAGACATTATATTGCCATTGGTATAAAGGTGACCCAGTACCATTTTCATCCACACTATAATAACAGAAAGTGCTAAATGTTAGTGTGTTAGTGTGTCAGGATGTAAAGAAGGACTGATACATATACAGGAAAAGCATAAAATACGTCACTTGGAGATACGTGATAGATATCAAGAATATCAAAGGTTCTATATACTAGGTTGATACTGAAATCTGCTAGAGATAGACAAAGTTGCAGTACTCCGCTGATACTGTAGTTACAGTGACACTAGATAGATAGATAGATAGATAGATAGATAGATAGATAGATAGATAGATAGATAGATAGATAGATAGAATGGTGTTTGGGGGTGGCAAATGGGGCGACTGCCCCAGGCCCCAAGCCGAAGGGGGCCCTGCTTTTGAGGTTCGCGTGTCCCATTCAGGGGGGATTTGTCAAGTTATATTCTCCAGTATAGATCAACCATGTCTCAAGACAGGCTTTGCGATCTGGGGATCCTCTCTATAGAAAAACAATATTAAATTAAAGAGTGATAAAAATGCAGACAAAAGGTAAAACAGACAATAACTTTGTATAATGTTAACGTGTTCCCTTCACTGCTGGCTACAAACCTGGTGTACAAATAAAAGCATAGCATTTGTGAAGAATTGGGATGATTTTTGGGAAAGGCCTGGATTTTTCAGAAGAGATAGTCTTCATCCTAACTGGAGGGGATCTTATGTATTATCCCAAAATATGGCAGCAAAACTGCCTGGTTGACTGATTAGAGCACCATCCAGGCCGTAGTCATGTGATCTTAAATCACAGGCTATTGTTTATCCCACCTGTTATTTTCTTGAAGCTGTTACCCAAACACTTATCGTGGGGCATCCAGTAAATTTAGTCTTGATAAAAACCTTAAATTAATTGATAACACAAAAAATAAGCTGTATAATTAGACCAAGGGATAAAATCAGACCCTTCACCAGGGGCATCTGTAATAGAAATTTACTTCAAATTAAAACAAAAAATATATCACCAGTTCAGAAAGAACCATGAAGTTTTAAATGCTGTTTATTGAATATTCGCTCTCTTGGCACTAAAGCTGTTTTGGTAAATGATATTATATTAAGTACAAAATCCGATCTGTGTCTTCTCATTGAAACCTGGCTTAGTAAATATGACACTGTTCCCCTAGCTGAGGCGTCACCAGATGGATACTCGTTCCTTCATAAGTCTAGAGATTTTGATAAAGGAGAAGGCCTTGGAATAATTCATTGTAACAAAATGCAAATCACTTCTAAAAATTTAGGCAACTTTACATCCTTTGAGGCATTCATTTTAAATATTAAAACAGATTCCAACACAATTATAGTGCTAGTCTACAGACCACCAGGGCCATATTCATTGTTCATGACTGAATTTAGCAACCTTCTATCTGATTTGGCTATAAATTATGATCACGTGGTACTGATGGCGGATTTTAATATACACATTGATGTGGAAACTGACACTTTTAGCAAATGTTTTACTTATTTGTTAAATTCAGTAGGATTTTGTCAGATTGTCAAAGGTCCAACTCATAATCATAACCACACATTAGATTTAATTATAACTTACAAAGTTGAAATTCAAAATTTAAATATTACTCCATTAAATGAAGTTATTTCCGATCACTACTTAATTACATTTGATTTAGTCCTGCCCTTGCCAACGCACTCACAGATTAAAACAAAGACAGTGCGACATCTAGATTGTAATTCTGCTTCCAAATTTATAGATACCTTGAGTAAGTCGATTGTAATTGTGGAAAACCATTTAGTTCAGTTAACATCAAATGTAAATGTGGAAAACAATTTACATCAGCTAACATCACATTATAATGTGACCTTGAGAGATGCTCTGGACACAGTGGCTCCCCTTAAAACAAAAGTGATCAAAATACATAGAAACTCTCCCTGGTTTAATGAAAATACTCGAGCTCTTAAATTAGAGTGTCGAAAACTGCAGTGCAGATGGAGAACAACAAAGCCACATGTCTTTCAAATTGCATGGACGGAGAGTGTTAATAAATATAAAAAAGCCCTCATTAAAGCTCGCTCAGAATACTATTCTACATTAATAGATTGCAATAATAAAAATCCTCGGGTACTGTTTAGAGCAGTGGCTAAAGTAACAAATGTGAATTCAGATCAACAGTGCAAAATACCAATAGATATTAGCAGTACAGACTTTATGAACTTCTTCAATGAGAAAATTAAAAATATAAGATCCCAGATCTCTGCATTGCAGTACAAACCAAATACTAGCTTAGCAGGCCCTGTCTCACATTGCATTCAGCACTTTAATAATTTTAATCCTTTAATTGAGCAGGAAGTCTTAACTTTAATTTCTAAAATGAAGCCCACTACTTGTTCCCTAGATCCAGTGCCAACAAAACTAGTAAAAAGTGAAATGGATGTTCTTGCAGCGCCTATTCTAAACATTATCAATAGTTCATTATTGCATGGCACAGTACCTGATGCACTAAAAATGTCAGTCATTAAACCATTACTTAAAAAGACCTAGACCCACACATACTAAATAATTATAGGCCTATTTCAAATTTACCATTTCTCTCTAAAATACTAGAAAAAGTAGTCACCAGTCAGCTTCAGTCACACCTTACGCATTACAATTTATTTGAGAAATTCCAGTGTGGTTTCCGCACTGGTCATAGTACAGAAACGGCACTAACACGGGTTGTAAATGACATTCTGATGTCCTCTGATGAAGGAAACTCCACTGTAATTATGTTGTTAGACTTAAGTACAGCATTTGACACCATTGACCATTCTATTTTACTGCACAGGCTAGAAAATAATGTTGGGCTTACAGGCCCCGTGCTCGCTTGGTTTAGTTCTTATTTATCAAATCGATTCCAATATGTACAGAAATGTGCTGACAGTACTCCTTCATTATACACAGAAGTTCAATTTGGGGTCCCGCAGGGCTCAGTACTGGGACCTTTACTGTCTTCACTTTACATGCTTCCTCTGGGATTTCTCATTAGGAAACATAATGTTAATTTTCACTCGTATGCAGATGACACCCAGTTATACCTTTCATTTAAATCAAATTAAGTTTCTTGGATGTTGTCTTTAATTAGTTGTATTAGTGAATTAAAGGAGTGGATGAATGAGAACTACTTGTCTTTAAATACAGATAAAACAGAGATGTTAATTGTTGGAGGGAATGACGCTGATCACAACAATATTTTGTCATTATTTAACTCAGTTGAAATCCCAATTATTTTACTGAATCAGCCCGCAATCTCTGAGTTATCTTTGACTCTAGCATGTCATTTAAAGCGCATATTACAAAGTTGTCCAAAACATGTTTCTTCCATCTTAAAAATGTTAGGAAATTAAGGCGCTTTTTAAATAAACAGGATTCTGAGAAATTAATTCATGCATTTATCTCTAATAGGATTGACTACTGCAATGCAGTGTTCACTGGCTGTTCAAACTGTTCTCTATACAGCCTCCAGTTAATCCAAAATGCGGCTGCAAGAATTATTACAAGAACAAGAAAATACGAACACATAACTCCAGTTCTTAAATCCTTACACTGGCTCCCGGTTAAGTTTAGGGCAGATTTCAAAATCCTCCTTTTAACATATAAAGCATTAAATGGCCAAGATCTGGCTTACTTGTCTGAACTTATCATGACTTACAAACCTGAGTGCACATTAAGATCTCAAGATGCCGGTCTGCTTATGATTCCAAGGATTAATAAAATAACAGTGGGAGGTCGAGCTTTTAGTTACAGGGCCCCTAAACTGTGGAATGGTCTGCCTGCTTCTATAAGAGATGCCCCTTCGGTCTCAGCTTTTAAATCCCGGCTGAAGACTCACTACTTCAGTTTAGCATATTCTGACTAGAGCTGCTGATTAACTGTGCAGACTGCATCTCTGTTGTTAGTCATTAGCACTAAAACATAAGTAACATGATAGTTATAATTGAATACTAACCTTCACCTATTCTGTTTCTCTTCTCGGTACTAAAATGTGGCACTTGGTGCCATGGCCCACCTGCCAAGTTGTTTTGCCTGCCTATGGTAAAGTCATCCCTGATGGAGGATCGCAGAAATAATGGGAAAGAGGGGTCCTTTCATCGGATTGGCTGGACCAGCTGTGGAATGGCCAATTGGGGGAGGCAGCTTGATGGATGAGGTCTCCAGGACTCTAAAAATATCCAAATCTTATTATGTGATATCATCTACTGTTAAATTCTGCTCTGTACTTCTAAAATTTTTATTTTTATGCTGTATTGAGGATTTGTTCTGTTCTGTGTATTGTATTGTATTGTATTGACCCCCTTCTTTTGAAACCCACTGCATGCCCAACCTACCTGGAAAGGGGTCTCTCTTTGAACTGCCTTTCCCAAGGTTTCTTCCATTTTTCCCTACAAGGTTTTTTTGGGAGTTTTTCCTTGTCTTCTTGGAGAGTCCGGGCTGGGGGGCTGTCAAGAGGCAGGGCCTGTTAAAGCCCATTGCGGCACTTCCTGTGTGATTTTGGGCTATACAAAAATAAACTGTATTGTATTGTATATTGTACTATAATCACCACCGCACTGCCCTCCTCCAGTCAAGTTTCCTCTCTATCTTCCCAGCTCCGACTTGCCTGGATAAGGGAGTGCGGTCCCTTTTATTACAGACCCGGGAGTACTTCCGGTGTCAGGGCAATTGCCCAATGGAAGTACTTCTGGGTCACATGGAAGTCCATTATAACAGGGTGCTTGTCTCCCTGAAGTGCCCTCTCATGGCACACAGTGACCTCAACAGGGCTTCCCTGCTGGACTATATTTCCCAGCATGCCCTGCCGGCTTCCCACTGGGCACAGATATCCAGGAGTACTGCCATCTAGCATGCTGGGGAAATAGAAACTCCCCAGTGATATCTTTTCTTTTACATGAGCTGTCTGTCTTTTTGTATCCTTCCTTACAGGTCTGCTTCTTGTTTCCTTCCTGGCCGGGTTGCCCATCCAGCCCATGTGGCATCTACATATATGTATTAGGAAAATGTGGGAAGTGACATCCTTCACATTCTGTGATCACTAGTGTGATTATTCTGTGCTGTGGTGTGCTAGGCTGGTAGCATCACTTTAATGGAAGGCCCACCAAATCAACAGACTAATTAAAAGGGCCAACTCAGTTATAGGATGTACTCTGGACCCCTGGATATAGTAGCGAAAGAAAGAATTAAAAGAAATCCTCTCTTACCACATCCATAAACATCTATCTATCTATCTATCTATCTATAATTACAGAAGAAGAGAAGAATGGAAGCTTATTCCTGCAATTAAAAAAAAAGTGCCTTATGTCACAAAAGCATTGCATTATTTCCCAAATGTATTGTGGCATTTCTCAAAAGACATTGGCTGCTGGGGTATATAATAATATCTTGCACACATTGTGCGAATATTTAGCAGCAGCGTGTCTATTGAATTGCTGCTGACGGACAGCTGTTGGAGGCGTGACGACGAGGGACGCAACTCCGCCCCACACGGCGACCGAGCTGCAGACTATGTCCGTATATATGTACATAAGTAGGTTCCAGTTATGTCCGTTACTCATAGAATTTCGAAATGAAACCTGCCTAACTTTTGTAAGTAAGCTGTAAGGAATGAGCCTGCCAAATTTCAGCCTTCTACCTACACGGGAAGTTGGAGAATTAGTGATGAGTGAGTCAATCAGTCAGTCAGTCAGTGAGGGCTTTGCCTTTTATTAGTATAGGTGACTTTTCCATATGCAGGAGAGCAGCTTGGCAGCAAAGCAGTGCCACATCAAGAAACTAAGAAAGAAACAGAATAGAGGAGGGTTACTGATGATATATAAATATTGTATTACTTATATTTCTCTACAAATGATAAACAGAGATTCAGTATGCATAGCTATTCAGCAGCTCTAGTCAAGATATGCTAGACTAAATTATTACGTTTTCATCCTGGATTTCAAAACTAAGAGGCGCCGCTTATATTACCAGGCAGATTATTCCACAGATTTAGGACCCTGTATCTAAAAGCTCAACCTACCATAGTTATTTTATTAATCATTAGAATCTTATGTAGGTTGGCATCTTGAAATCTCAATGTGCACTGTGGCCTGTAACTAATGATAAGTAGGGCCTTGGCCATTTAGGGCTTTATATGTTAAAAGGATTTTGAAATCATCCCTAAGCTTCACTGGGGGGCATTGTAAGGACTTGAGAAATTAAATTATGTGTTTGTATTTTTTAGATTGTGTAATAATTTGTGCAGCATCACTTTGAATAAACTGAAAGCTGCATAGATAATGATTTAAACAGCCAGTAAATTGCAGTAGTCCGTCAAACTGGAAATAAATACAAGAATTAATTTCCCACTATCCTGCATATTTAGAAAATGTCTTCATTTTGCAACATTTATACAATGGAGAAAAACATGTTTTGGATAGTTTTGTAATGTGTGTTTTAAATGACATGCTAGTGGCAAAGATAATGCCTTAATTATGCACTGATTACAGTGATTCCAAATGAGTTAAAAACTGACATTATGTTGTTGTGGTCGACATCATTCCCCAATAAACAGAATTTCTGTTTTCAGAGACAAGTAGTTCTCATCCATTCATTAATTAAGGACACTATTGGTGAAACTTCATTTTGTTTAAAAGAAAGGTATAATTTGGTGTCATCTGTATGTGACTCAAAATTAACATTATACTTTCTAAAGATAGTTCCCAATGGAAGCACGTAAAGTAAAAGTGAAAGTAACATTATATTTAACTTGTTATTAAAAACGTTTATAAAGTCGGCACTGCAAGTGTCAGTAAGCATTCTGCATTGTAGTTCAGAATTCAAATTTGTTAGATTAGCTACTGCTCTAAAGAGTATATCAGGATTATTACTGCTGTTATCTATTAATCTGGAATGGTAGTCGATAGACTATAAAGAGAGCTTTTTTATATTTTTTACACTCTCTGTACATGCAACTTGAAAGACCTGCAGCTTTGTTGCTCTTCATCTCTGTTCCAGTTTTCAACATTTTCATTTAAGAGCTTGAGTGTTATCATTAAACTAGGTAGAGTTTCTACGTGCTGTAATCACTTTTTCTTTAATGGGAGCCACTGTATCCAAAACCTCTTTGAAAGTCACATTACAGTTTGGTGTCAGCTGATCCAAATTGCTTCCCACAATTATGCTTGAGTTTTTCAAAATAAATACAAATTTTGATGCAGAGTTACAATCTAGATGTTTCACTGCCCTTGTTGTAATCTACAAGTTTGCCGGTAACAGAGAAACCAAATCAAACTTAATTAAGCAGTGATCAGAACTAACTTAATTTAATGGTGTAATATTTAAATGTTCAATCTCAATACCGTAAGTAATGGTCATATCCATTGTGTGGTTATAACTTTGAGTTGTGCCACTAACAATACGGCAAAACCCCACTGAAATAATTTAGAAAGTACATTAGTTTAGAAGTACTCATCAAACCTAGCATTTTAACCATGCTGACAAACCTGAACACTTGTTTAACAGATTTTCCTCCCTTAGATTTTCAGGATGACTTAAATCTTTTAAACCAAGGTAAAAGAATGTGATTGACATCAAAAACTGACACCTATTTACTGTAATTCAATACAAATCTGAATTTCTGCCAGCTGGTTTCACTTGGTAGTTAGCAGAATTGTCATCTCAAAAAAAAAACCATGAAATTCTATGTAGGAAAAATTTGAGAGATATAAAAGTCTACCACTGCATCTTACTGTACTTTAGAAATACAAACAGTTATTTCAGCTGAATTTAAATTGGTTGTGTGTATTGTCAATTAACAGAAGTGTCATTTTAGACTTAAAACCCTGGCTAAAAAAAGTAAGAAACCAGTCACACACATCCAATGTTTCAGTGCTGTTGTACTTCGAGGAGAAAACATTTAAATTATATTTTCCAAATTGCATTTTAAAATTGTCTTTTATATTAATTAAAAACACACCATTCAAATAGTCTTTTCAGTTTTTCTTTTTTAACTTCTAGCTATACATGTTTACCATATTGGCTACTAAAGTAGCAAAACCTGATGGGAAGTGTAATACATCTATCACATCTGCCATATTTTTTTTCCTTTCATTTTGGCAGTTACAACAGTAAAAGGAGACAGAGTAACATACAGTGACATGCAAAATTGCCCCCAAACAACATACTGTGTTGATAGAAACAAAATGCAAAATAGCACCATTAATGAAAAAACAGAAAATGATAATAAAAAACAAAAAAAGGAAAACCACTTAATTCTGGTAATTTGCTGGCACCTAGTCTGAAATATCTGCATGTGCTTGCTTGAAGAATAAAAGGATGGTAGGTTATTATACCACTTCATAAATGTAAAGTAAAACTCTATAGATATAGATTTATGTGTTGTCACACACGTGCAAATAAAAAGAAGCTGAGTGGATCGAAAGAAGATAATTCCATGCCAGGCCGGGGGTGGCTGAGTGAGCTAAACCTTCCTCTGTTTTCTCTGCAGACCAAATACGGAAAAACCTGCCTGATTTCTCTTTAAAGATGTCGCTTCTGGTTTCGGCGCCCCAAAAGATGTGACTTCCAGTTCCAGTGCCCCCGAAAGATGCGACTTCCGGTTCCAGGGCCCTGAAAGACATGACCTACGGTTCTGTCACCCCGAAAGACGTTACTTCTGGTTCCAGTGCCATCTTGAAACATCACTTCCGGTCCCGGCATCCAAGACGATATCACTTCCAGGACTTGGACTATAAAGATGCCATTTTGTCTTTAGAAAGCAGTTCATACTGAGAACGCAAACTGTGCAAATCAGTGCGACCACTAAAAAACCTTTTGCAGCCAGGTATAATATATGGGTGGCTGCCCCAAACCTTTTTGTGTGACCGAGGCTGATTTATTTCACAGCTTTCTTGTAAAGATAATGTTATTGAAAGTAGTGCAGGATATGGCTGGTTTTGAGTTATATGATAGATTTATACTCTGCCTGCATATCTGCTTGGAGGCATTGATCCTATAACCATTACAATCTTGAAAGCTGTAAAAACACAACAATCAGCTAAACCAGATTACTTGTGGTAAGTGATATCTTTATGCAGCATAGATTAAACGACTAATTACCAAAATAACTGACTGGGGGCAGTTAATTTTAAGAAGACACAAGTCAATTATAAATAATAATAAGTTGCAGTTATAGAGCACCTTTCACAAACCCAAGGTTGCTTTATATACAGAGGAAGACAAAAATTCGTCAAAGAGGAAAGTTTTGAGTTGAGATTTAAAGATGGAGAAATAGGAGCAAACTCGTGAGAGACTGAGGAAGAGAGTTCCAGAGTTTAGGGGCCATAACACTGAAGGACCTGCCCTCCCAGGGTGGAGAGTCTGGTGTGTGGGACAGTAAGGAGATTACTACTCAAGGAACTGAGAGAGCGACAAGCAGTGTATGGAGCGAGAAGCTGAGAGGGGATACATAGTGGCAAGGCTATGTAGGGCTTTGAAGGTGATAAGCAGATTCTTGAATTTAATCCTTGATGGAACCAGTAACCAGTGAAGTTGGTGGAGAACAGGGGAGATGTGAGCAGATCACTTTGTGTTGGCGAGGACTCCGGCTACGGAATTCTGAATGTACTGTAGCCTCTGCATAGATTTTGCAGCGAGGCCGATGAAGAGGGAATTAATCAATACAAGACATTATGAAACAATGAACCAGAGTTTGAGCATCATTAAAGGACATAAATGGATGGAGGCAGGCAATATTATGGAGATGACAGAATAAAATTTTGGAAAGATACCTAATGTGTAGCTCAAAGTTAAGTGATGAATCAAACAAAACACCAAGAATTCAGACAACAGAAGCAAGTTTGACAAGTACACCATCAATAGAAACAGAGAAGTTGGATACCTTAAAAAGTGGGGAGTTTGGACCTACCAGCAACACTTCAGTTTTATTAGCATTAAGTTTGAGAAAGTTATTTTCCATCCATAGCTTAAGATCAGTGATGCAGTCAGTGAGTGTGCTGGGAGGCGAGTCTGTAGGAGAGTGTGTACTAAGATATAACTGTATATGGTCTTCGTAACAGTGGAAATTAAGGCCACGTCTGCGGAGTGGGGGCTCTGAGGCTAGGGATCCGCCCTGGCAATTGGAAGGTTGCCGGTTCAAATCCCGTAAAATGACTCTGCTCTGTTGGGCCCTTGAGCAAGGCCCTTAACCTGCAATCGCTAAGCGCTTTGAGTAGTGAGAAAAGCACTATATAAAAGCAAAGAATTATTATTATTATGAATTAAATCTGACCCAAAGGAAAGATATAAAGTAGAAAGAGTAATGGCCCAAGGTCTGTACCCTGAGGGACACCACACAACACAAGTGAGGTGAAGGATTTATATCAGCCATGTGTGACAAACTGTTGCCTATTAGAAAGATATGATGTGAACCATTGAAGGGCTAATCCAGAGATCCTTCCAGTGGAGAGACGTGAGAGGAGGATTTCATGATTAACAGTGTCAAATGCTGCACTTAAGTCAAGAAGGTGGAGAATATTAAGTGAACCACAAACTGAAGACCGGGGAAGATCATTAACTACATAGAGAAGAGCTGTCTCAGTACTGTGCTACGTATGAAAACCAGACTGAAAAGGCTCATAGAGTGTATTGTCTAGAAGAAAAACATGGAGATGTGCAGCAACCACGTGTTCCATCACCTTAGCCAAAAAAGGGAGATTAGAGATAACCTTGTAACTGGAGAGAGAAGAAGGATCCAAGTCAGGTTTTTTTTTTTTTAAGATTGGGGTAACTGAAGCAGTTTTGAGGGCAGTAGGGACAGAACTTGAAATGAAACATACAGGAATACTAATTATGGATGAGCATGTCTTAAGCAGAGCATTGGGGGCAGGATGAAGGAGACAGGAGGAGGAATTAGACTTATTAATAAGTTTAGAGAGGCCGAATCAGCAGGCGAGAAACAAGTGAGTCTTAATGATGGATATGAGTGAGTGATGGAGGTGTGGAGGGTGAAACTGTGATAGATTTGATCAATTTTGGTGTCAAAGAAATGTAAGAAAGCTTGACACTGTTCAGCTGTATGGGGGCATGCTAGGGGAGGGGGTTGGAGGAGTTCATTAACAGTCCCAAAAAGAGTTCTAGGCCTAGACTTAGCACCATTTATGAGAGAGGAATAATAGTTGGGATGAACAGTGTTAGGCTGTGAGTGAACTATGAGTCCCGTTTTCTTATAAAGCTGCTCAAGACGTCGGCTAGTGGCTTTCATAGCTCTGAGCTCATGGGTGTACCAGGGACAGGAGCGGGTGGCTGAAAACACAGTTGTTATAAAGAGACACCATGCTTTCAGGAAAGGAAAGATTATGCAAGCCAAAAAGAGACAAAGAGAAAAGGGAAGCAGCAAACAAATCAAATTTAACAGACCTAATGTTGCGATAGGAGACAACAGACTTTTTCTCAACAGAAGTAGTGTCAATAATGTTAAAGTTACATTGGATAAGCTTATCATCAGAAATACCAGAGAATGAACATGAGACAGAGACATTACTCAAGCCATTTGAACAAAGCAAATCAAGAATATGACCATGAGTATGAGTGGGGAAAGTTAAAACATTCAAAAGTTGAAAGATGAACTCAGCTGTGAGAAAGTAGTTGATATCAACATGGATATTTAAGTCACCAAGTACAATTACAGCAGGGCAAAGAGATGAGATTACAGTGAGAAGTTCATTAAATTCATACAATTCACCACAGATTTGGGAGGGTGATAAACTAACAATAGCAGCACAGGAGGGTTAGGGAGCCAGTTTCACTGCAATATATTCAAAACATGTGACTTCAAAAAAGGAGAACTCCTTCATTGTTAAGTTAGATCTATAAACCACAGCTAGGCCACCTCATTTTACTGTTAACCTGGGTTTAGATATGTGGCTGCAGTCAGGAGGAGTCAGTGTGTTTTAATGTAAATAGTCACCAGGTTGTTGCCAAGTTTCTGTAAGCAGAAACGTGTCCACTTCCTTCTGGGAGATGAGGTCGTTAATCAGCGAGGACTTGTTAGTGATGAAGCGAACGTTCAGTAGGGTGAGCCTAAAGTTGGAACAGTCAGGAGAGTAGAGCGCAGACACTTCCTGAGGAGGACGAAGATGGCCCATGTTTATTCCTCGGTCAGCTCCAGCATTACAGCAGTGAACGTGGTGAAATGTCCACATAGGGGCCTCTTTTAGACTGGTGAAAATAGCAAGGATGCCATGTAATTCCAAGCAACTGGCACAAACTATGAGTCAGAGAGACCAATCATGGATGACAGTCAAAATGTTTAAGTTCAGTTGGAGAATATATGAGCTGCATTGCCAAAAAAGTAGAAATGACAAAACACAGCACAACTCCAAGCCAGAGAAAGAATGGGCTATGATTGATTGACATTGACATTGATGGACTGAAAGCCAGAAGTCTACGTGACCATCATCATCAGGTCCTTCCTTGAAAACCCTAAATACAAAGAGGACTGTTTGATTTATGTTAGGTAGATTGCCCAGAGGGGACTGGGTGGTCTCTTGGTCTGGAACCCCTACAGATTTTATTTTTTTTTCTCCAGCTTTGGAGTTTTTTTTTTGGTTTTTTCTGTCCACCCTGGCCATCGGACCTTACTTATTCTATGTTAATTAATGTTGACTTATGTTTATTTTTTATTGTGTCTTTTATTTTTCTATTCATTTTGTAAAGCACTTTGAGCTACATTTTTTTATATGAAAATGTGCTATATAAATAAATGTTGATTGATTGATTGATTGATTGATTGATGATTATCCATACACCAGTGGACAACGCCAAGAGCAAACAGAATGCCACACAACACCATGCCAACTCCAGCTACTCACGTTAGTTAACCCAAATCTCCCTGCAAAACCAGATGGAAAAAGTAAAGCACAGAAAACAAGCTGCACATTTGCAGTTCAGACTGGCGACTGCAAATGAAGCAAGGGTAGATTCATACTCATCGTGAAAGCAGTAACAGGAGAGAAGGAAGAGGGCTCGCGCAGGACTGAAGCAGGTGTGATCTATGCAATCTAGGCAATCACCAATGGCATCATTATAGAAAGTAAAATTCGGATAAAGTAGTCAAATCAGAAGGTGAAGGTGAAAAAGTCAGACGGGACAAAATAAAACAAAACAAAAACAGTGGCGAAAAGCAGCATCCAAAACGTACTCTCAATCAGAAGCAATTGTTAATTCACATAATAAAAATATTGTGTGAATATATTATATACAGACAAGTAATGTGCATATAACTTATTTACCCTTCTATCAGTGAGGATTGGGAAAAACTTCTTTTCGCTATTCACTGACGTCGGCATTCTGCAAGGCTGCTGCCTCAGCCCACTGCTCTACAATCTATTCACCTATCACTGTGTAGCAAAGCATGGGGGCAACAACATCATCACATTCACAGGCAACACCACTGTGTTTGGCCTGATCAGTGACAATGATGGGGCTGCTTGTGTGGTACCATAACAACAACCTTTTCCCAAATGTTGACAAAGCAAAGGAGGTCATTGTTGACTTCAGAAAGATCAAAGGCTCCACTCCACATCTACTGCTTTCTTGGCCAGACAGTTAGCAACTTTAGCTTTCTGGGTATTCAGATCACTGACTGCCTATTTTGGTCTGTTAACATCAGCTTCATGCTCAAAAAGGCTTAGCCTGAGGAGCCAGAGGAGGATAAAAATCTTTGAGGTGGGAACCAAAACACTAGTGAACATTTACCGCTGCATTATTGAAAATATCCTCACTGGATGCATCATTGTTTGGTTTGGTAACCTGACTTTCCAGGATCACAGACACTGTCCATGCAGCTTCTAAAATCATTGGGGCTGACCTTCTACAGGTTCATACCATCTGATCAACCAGGTGTCTGTGGAGCGCTGAATCCATTATCTCTGATGACAGCCACCAAACTCATTCCTGTCTTCACTTCTGCCCTCTGGCAAGTGTTACCTGAGACTCAAAGCTTGCGTCACTTGCCTCAAGGACAGCTTCTTCCCCCAGGTGATAAAGTCGCTGAACTCCTAGTAACGTGATCCTACTTCTTCTGCACTGTTTACTGTTCCCACATGCTGGTTTATGTAAGGTATATTACATTTTTACTGTTATTTAATTAATTAATTTATTTAATAATAATAATAATGCGCGGTGGGCTGGCGCCCTGCCCAGGGTTTGTTTCCTGCCTTGCGCCCTGTGCTGGCTGGGATTGGCTCCAGCAGACCCCCGTGACCCTGTAGTTAGGATATAGCAGGTTGGATAATGGATGGATAATAATAATAATAATACATTTTATTTAATAGACACCTTTCTTAACACTCAAAGTGAACTTACAATGAAATTAAACAACATTAATAAAATATAAAAACAAAGAGGACGATAAAATCAAATAGCAACAAGGTACAGAGGTAGTAGCAAACATACAAAGATAACAGGCAGTAACCGTGTTAAATTCATAGTTTGTATGCCAGTTTGAAAAGATAAGTTTTGAGGGCAGTGTTAAAATTTGTTAGTGGGTCGAGTTGACAGATATGAGAGAGAAGATAATTCCAGAGTTGAGGAGCACTATGAGAGAATGCTTGAGCTCCCATAGAACAGAGTTTCATGTGTGCTACAGAAAGTAAAGCTGCAGATGAGGATCTGAGGGAGCGAGAGGAGTGCAAGTCTGTAGGAGATCAGTGAGATTGTGGAGAGCTTTAAATTTTAAGAGCAGTATTTTGTATTGTATTCTGTAGTTAACAGGAAGCCAGTGAAGTTGAGAGAGAGTAGGTGTGATATGTTCAGTGGATTTAGAACAGCAGGTTATTATCCTAGCGGCAGAATTTTGAATAGGTTGTAAGCGATGGGTAAGTTTTTGTGGGATGCCAGATAGAATAGCATTATAGTAATCTATACATGAGGTGACTCGGGCATTAACCAATACTTCAGTAAAGTGTTGCGTAAGAACAGGATAAAGTCTAGAAATGTTTCGGAGATGGAAAAAGGTAGTCAGAGAAACATTAATTATATGGGAAGTAAAAGAGATGGTACTGTCAAGAATGATGCCCAGGCTCTTAACCTGGGAAGTGATGTTTGTGTTAATATTGTTAATTAAAATAGAAGAATGGTTAACCTTAGTGGAGATTTAGAACCAATGAGGAGCACCTCAGTTTTATTGCTATTTAATTGGAGAAGTTGTGAGTCATCCATGACTTTATGTCAAGGAAGCATGCCATAAAAGTATTTGGAGGGAAAACAGAACTGCATTTAGTGGATAGATATAGCTGTGTGTCATCAGCAAACAATGAAATTTTATATTATGGCACCAAAAGACCTATTGGGAAGATATAAATGAGAAAAAGAGGCAAACCCAAAACATTTACATTTACATTCTGCTACTCTTGCTCATTTACTGTATTTATTTGCGACACAAGAATTTCACTGTGATCTCACAATCTATATAACAATAAAGATCTGTAATCTCTGATGTAATTTATTTAAGGTTGGCTGTTATATTTAAATCGAGACTCATGACCAATATCCTCTCTTTATTTATAATTAAAGGCTCTTCTTCTTTACTTAGATAAAAATAACACCATTATAGCTCACACTCAGTTAAATTATATTTTTGAAAGCACTATTCAGTTTTTTTTTCCTGTACTAAATGCCTGTCTCACCTTTTCCTTCTCTTTTTATCTTACTAGATTTGGTCTGCTTGTGTTTTTTTTTAATCTGCCTGCACTTAAAGTGTGCCCGTATACATCCTAACTTTCCAGATATCACTAGCCCTGCATATTTTATTTTTCTTGTGTTTGCTGATTGAGTTCTGCATTGTAGCTTTGTTTGCTCTGTAAATAGCTCTATAGCAGTGCAAAGGAAAATCACCAGCATTACATGAACTCTGCAGTAGTGCTAATGTAACCCTTACAAGTGTACAGTATATATTGAAACATATAAGCTAACATATAAGTATATTAAATGTTTTTCCCTGTGGAGGATATTACTGACAGTATACTTAATCCGAAGAAGTTTAATATCAGCATGGTATGTTTAACACACTTCATCACAGGATGCCATTTTGAAGGCTCCAGGAAATACATTTTTAGTGATGCTGCAGCAGCAAGAAGGACATTTCAGATTAACAACAAAACAATTTTCAGATGTTTTATTTTTAATTTAGGTATGGAACATTTTGCAAACTAAGCTTAATACATTCAAACTTAAAATTGAATTTGTCTTTATGAAGTTTATTTTTTTGCTATTGTGACTCAAATAGCTTCTCTTAGGTAGGCCAGCAACAGCTTTTCAAATTAATCTGCTGAATCTGTGAATTACATTACAGTGAAAAAGGCACAAATAAATTAAGAATACCATCAATACATGTATGAGATCAGTAATCTCATTACTGAATCTAAATAAAAAAAAAAAAGTTATTTTTCTTTAAGTACCTTTTATGTTTATATTTTAATGTATAGTAATGTATTTACGTTTTTTTTTTTTTGTCAGGGTTGCTCCAATCAGGTATTTTAAGGCCAAAAGTGATCAACGATTTCATATTACTTTATTGACCGATTCCAATGCCAATACCGTTTTTTTTTTTCTTTATCCCTTATAAAAAAACTTTTTACACTAATCTCAGGCAAAACCAGACAAACAGAAGTTTTATGTCCTATATTAAAGTGCATTTTTATAATTAGATTATAGACCACAGGTGTTAACTGTTCATTTTTTATTAACAAAGTGAAATTCTGTAGGCATATTGTTTATATAATTGATCATAAAATATAAAAATAAATAACATTTATTTAAAATATATGCTTTAACTAATAAAATATGTAAAAATAAATGTTTCACAATACATATGGCATAAAAGAAAATAAAATGATTCTCATAATTACAAGCTGTCATATTGTTTAGTTTTTTCTGTAATGTACAGTACCTTTCTGATACTAGGCTTAACACTAGAATCCCTAAAGCCTACGAAAATCCTCATAATCCTATGCCACCTTAAATTATTTTGCACATCTCCATCTCCTCTTTTGTTTTCAGACTATCATGCTGCATTTGCGCTTTAACAAGAAAGACACCTATGTAGAATGTGTGAAAAATGACAGGTTTGCTGTGATTTCGGACATCGGGCAATGTTTTGTTCAGAGCTGTGCTTTGAAGTCCAAGCAGCAAGCAGCCTGCTATCCCATCTCAGACAAAATGTTCTCCAAGTCAAGGTTCTTTATCTGCATGTGAGGTGCCTGGAGTTGTATAGAGTAAATAATATATTGTTATTTGGAACACATGCATTTCATGTGGGTTCCGTGTCTACAACGATCTGTGTAAGTGTAGGAAGAAAGGAAATGAGAGGCAACAAATGCTGAACACTTACCTAAAGCAGAAACTCTTTCCATGTTGTACTCATAATGACGAGAAGTGTATAATGTGTGAAGACTTTAGTCCAAATATCAAATAAACATGCACACTTTTATTCAAGAATATAACCAAATGAAAAAAAAAAAACATTCAGTTTACATGTTGCTGTCAATGAGTTAAAAACCCAAGCTCAAATATCAATCGACAAAAAATTGATATGCATTCTTGGATGGTGCAGAAGTAAGAACTGCTACCTTATAACCAAAAGATTCAGGGTCCAAGTGTTGACGTTCTGCGTTTTGAGTAGTGAGCTACTATTATTATTACTATAATATAATAAAAACATACATTTGATTTGAGTCTGTAACACCCGGTGTAAATTTTGGCTACTTGTAAAAGTTAGCCCTTTTTTTATTATTCAGTTTTATTCTGTCAGTGACGTTCACGTGGTACAACGAACTTGCCTGTGCCTCATTGAGTTGATGCCGTTTATCTCCATTCTTTTCACAAGAACAGCGATGACTTCAGTTGGTGCTGTGGTTGAGTCCTGTTCAGAACTATTTGTTGTACCAGCAATCAAAGATACAATGTCCCATGACTGCTATCACACTGGACAAAGGCAGAGCCATAACAATAGACAGCTTCTTCATAGCACTTTCACTGGCTGATAGACTGCTGCACCGCAACACAACTCTGCTTGGCACCATAAGTAAAATGGGACTTCCACCTGCAGCTAAAGTCACTTTAGTACGCGAGCAATTCATCGCGCTAGTGTTTAGATCAGGCAGTGTCATACTGGCGGTGTATGTGCCCAAAAAGAAGAAGCCTTTGATTTCAGTCTGTATCAGCTGGTGTAAAGTTTTACTACCTGTAAAATATATCGCTGAAGGGATATAAGCAGACACACAACCACTGCTGAATAATGTCTTTTTGGTATTTTGTTGTCACTTGAATTTTTTTATTCAGCTTTATTCTTAAATCAAAGCACACTTCTTTCATTATACCTTTGTACCTTTGAGACTTTATTTTATATTCCAGTAACCACTTGAATGAGATTAAATCCATCTCTGTCTCTCTTGTAAATTGACACACACATTCATACATGAAAACTTCACTATTTGAAAACGCTATGCCATTTGAACATGAGTTGTCATTTGAACATGTTTTTTTTCTTTTTTCAATCTCGCTTGTACTGCAGACAGACTTCTTCTTTTTGGATGCATATACCGTCATCATGACACTGCCAGATCTTAATACTAGCATGTAGAGTTGCTCGCGTACTGAAGTGTCTGTAGCTGCAGGTGGAAGCTACCATCGTACTGGTGCCAAGAAGAGTCGTGTTGTGGTGTAGCAGTCTATTAGCCAGTGAAAGTGGTGTCAAGAAGCTGTCTGTTTTTACGGTTCTGTCCAGAAAAGGGTCCATAACCTTTATGACCACAGACTCACCAAGTCTTTGCTCTGGTTTGGACTTCAAAACACAGCCCTCAACAAAAAATTGCAAGATATCCAAAATCTCATCCGAATTTTTCACACGTTCTGCATGGGTATCTTTCTTGTCAAAGTTGCAAATGTCGCATGATAGTCTGATAGTCTGAAAACAAAAGACGCTGATGAGGAGAGATGCGAAGGAATTTAAGGTGGCCCAGGATTACGAGTTTTTTCATAGGCTTCAGGGATTCTAGTGTTAAACAAAAGCAGTAGTTTTCACCATTTCTCTAACTATAGGCCTATACTGTATATATATATTGTGGCAAGCAGCTGGGGGCGGTACCCAGCTGGTACACCCGGAAGGACCGAAGGAGGGATTATGCTTCCACCAGACCACGAGGGGCGACCGCCCTGGTGGCTATGGGGACCATGGGAAAGGAGCATGGACGCTCAACCCTACAGGGTTCAGGTCACCGCCAGGAGGCGCTCAAATGCCTGGAGAGCCCTGGTCCTCAGCACTTCCACCACACCTGGAAGTGCCGGGGGGATGAAGACCAGGGACACGCGGAGTGCTTCCGTGTGCACAGCCGGCACTTCCGCCACACCAGGGAGTCCTGGCAGAAGTTCATTGGGAGGCACCTGGAGCATGTCCGGGTGAGGATAAAAGGGGCTGGCTCCCTCCTTTCGATAGCTGGAGTCGGGTGGAAGAAGATGGAGCTCAGAGGAGAGGAATGGAGGTGGCCAGAAGAGAGAGAGGCATTGGAAAGGCTTGAACTGAAGGGTGATTGGTGCTGGGGCATTGGGTTGTGTGTGCGCGGTTCTTTTGTAAATAGAAATAAATAAACGAGTGTTGGTACTTGAACCATCGGTGTCTGCCTGTCTGTGTCCGGGCCAGCTTCCAAAATATATATATATATATATATATATATATATATATATATATATATATATATATATATATAGTGGTATATGGCCGACAGCTTATCCCGGCCAATACCCCCAAGCCGCCAGATGTAGCCCTCCCTGCAACATGGAGGTGCCCTGAATTCCAGAAGGGAATCATGGACAATGGAGTCTTTCTTCACAGCCCTGCTGGATAACCTGGGGACCGCCAGGGGACGCTGCAGGGAGGCCCAGGGACTTCTATTTGCCTTATAGCACGGAAATACTTCCCAATTCGAGGGGACAGAGGAAATGACGTACTTCCGGGCTGAAGAAAAGGAGTTTTACCCGACCCAGAAGTGTTAATAGAGTCACACGGACTGAGGGACAGAAACACTTCCGAGTAAAGAAGTATAAAAGGACTGCGGGAGATTCCAGCAGTGAGCCGAGTTGGGAGGAAGGGTAACTGAGCTGCTGGGAGGTGTGGAGGATTAATTATTGTGGATTGTATTGATTATTGAATGTGATTTATTTAAGTATAGTGGAGGTGGTGGTGCTTATGCACATTATTATAATAAATAAATTTATTTGGATTTTTATCTGGTGTCTGGCGTCATATCTGAGGGTTCAAGGGGACGACAGCGCCCCCTATCTGTCATTATTTATATATAT
>JANRMT010062789.1:21631140-21692114 GCA_026402145.1 Polypterus bichir lapradei
GTGCGCTCAGTTTATCAGCAAAGTGCGTATTTGGGAACACCGTAGTGACGACTTGGTTCAACATTACTTGGCAACAGGGAAAGTGGGGCAAGTTGCACTGGTGCATTTGTGTCTCCCATAAAAGCAGCTTCACTTGAAATCACTTTGTGATTGTGCACGGGTAAAAACGTCCGCTGAAGTATCAGATTCTTATTTAATTCTTCTGCTTTCTGTATCTTCTGCATTGCATTCAGGTCTTTCAGGTTATCTTGATGTTTTGTCTCATTGTGCCGTCTTAGATTAAATTCTGTAATTACAGCCACATTAGCTCCACAAATGAGACACACGGGTTTAACGGCAATGTCACTAAACATATACTCAGCCTCCCATCGGTTTTTAAAGGCTCTATTTTCAGAATCAACTTTTCTCTTAAGCATCGTGTGGGCTAGCTTCGCAATAACTTGCAAGCTAGACTTGATTAACGCGGTAAGTGTTCAGCAAGGCAGGTGAAGCGCTGCATTATGGGATCTGTAGTTTATTGTGTTACCAGCGCTTCACAAACCCGGGCCATTAATAACAATAATACAGTATATAAAATGATCTCGCGGGCCGGATATAATTACACGCCGGGCCGGATGTGGCCCGTGGCCCTTGAATTTGACACATATGGACTAAATAGAACTTGAAAAAGATATATTTTTTCGTACATCGAGCCCGCGTGCTAATGTGGTTTTGCCTGCATGCCTCAATAAGTGACCCTCCCCTCGCTCTTACTTTTTTACCGTTCATCTAATGAATACACTGAGTATGGCTTTACCAAAACAATCATTGATTGCGAATAAAGTATTCATTATTCGAGTATGTAGATCAGGGTATATATATATATATACCCGCGTATCACAGCGGAGACGTAGTGTGTTAAATAAGCTATGAAAAAGATTCGTTTCTTACTGCATCAATAAACAGCTCGTCTTCTTCTTTATCTGAGACCTGACACACTGCATGCACGGGTTTTTTTTAACACTGTCTTCCTTTAGCGGGACATTCACTTTTTCCACCGTGTGCTTTGTTTCTGCAGTAGCTGTACTTATTACATACTTATCTTGTATGTATCAGACGCTTCATATTTTTTTGCTGCCTTTTCAATTGTGTAATTCGGTTTTTGTTCAGCGCTCTTCGGAACTCTTGCTTTTTGTCTGTGCACTGCGTCAGTTCACATGAGCCGCTCGGTGTTCATGCATCGAAGTTTCCCAGCTGTGCTGTTGCCATGTCGTGCTATGTCCATGGCTGTATCTAATGCTACCGAAGTCCCGGTACTTAAAACTTTCTCTCGCAGTTTCGCTGAGTTTGTGCCAAACACCACCCTGACTATCTCATCTTCTTCTCCATAAGCACAGTCCTACACCCGTGAATATTTACCCGTGGCAGATTGCTATTGGATTGCCGCTGACGGACGGCCTTATATGGGCAGGCACTAAATTACAAACGCCAGCGGCAGCCTGTCTATGAACTTAATTTAAAGTGTAGGTTTACACTGTGCTTTGTTTCCGAAGTAGCAGAACTCATGAATATGGTTGTATATATCACTCGCTCGCTTCTTATTGTTTCGCTACCTTCTCAAATATATAATGCATGTTTTCTTCAGCGCTTTTTGGGGCTCTTCCTGGTTTTCTACGTACTGCGTGATTACGTGGGAGGCGTGATGATGTCAAACTCCGCCCCCACGGGTTTCAAGCTCATCTCCATTACAGTAAATGGAGAAAAACAGCTTCCAGTTATGACCATTACGTGTAGAATTTCGAAATGAAACCTGCCCAACTTTTGTAAGGAAGCTGTAAGGAATAAGCCTGCCAAATTTCAGCCTTCTACCTACACGGGAAGTTGGAGAATTAGTGATGAGTCAGTCAGTGAGTGAGTGAGTGAGTGAGTGAGTGAGTGAGTGAGTGAGTGAGTGAGTGAGGGCTTTGCCGTTTATTAGTATAGATTTACTTGATAATCTCAGTATTTTTCCTAAACCAATTCTTGTATTTCAGTGTACATTTTGTTGTTCACTTCACCTTTATTTGGTTTCCGACATTTAATAACCCTTTATGCTATTTCTTAAAGATGAATGCTATGTTACCCTAAAAATATATATTGTAAAGAGAGACAAACATAGAAAAAAGGTTTGCAGGATCCGCCCCGTATATTGTAGTTTTCACAGGACAAAAAAGGCTGCTGAGTAGTTTGTCGTACTGAATGATACACAGCAACAAATGATACAAATAGTACTAATCTTTTAAAAAGCCTATTGTTTACTAAGCACCAGATTCAAATTCATATTTATCTTTTCTTTTTCCAGTTAAAAGTGTAAGCTGCTACATTTTAAACAAGCACGTCATTCAAATTCAAGTGGTGCCCATTTAAATTTTAAGGACAAAATAAACGGGTCTGAATTCTTCGAAGTAGCTTTTCTTGCTGTTTGTATAGTCGCACAGGACGATTTCTCAGATTACTTATTTACTCCATTTTGTTTAATGTAATACCAATTGCCTGTCACGCACTGATAAAACAAGCTTCCACTAGCTGCGCTTTGTTTACATTGCAGGAAGAAAATCAAAAGAAAAAATTTTTAAAAAGTCCAGAATCCCCCCCACCAAGTTATGGTCCACACAGAATCGATCAATCGGTTTCTCAACTAAATTGTGGGGCTGGATTGTGGTAAATGTTGACGAAAAGTCTATAAAGAGCAATCTTGCATGGTTTTTTGATCCTTCCAAGTGCTCATACAATAAATTCAAAAGTGTTGCTGTGGCGTCCTCCACATCCCTCTTTGCTCTGTATGCAGATTGGTGAGGGTCCAGAAGAGTCTCAGTTTTGTTAAGCAGTTGTTTCTTTCATGATATTTCATGATATATTCATTTAATGTATGAGAAGTTAATGCCTGTGGCCTAAGGTCACTGAATGCTTTGGGGTGTGCAGTTTTTGCCAATGGAATAGCAGTTGCCTGTTTCCAAAAGCAAAGTTTTTGGAGAAGCTGGGAAGTGCCAACACCTTTGAAGAAGGAGGGAAATGGAGCAAAACCATCTAAAAGACGATTGCAGACATGACAATTCATATCAGCAAACTGTTGTTATTATGCACGGTGATGTGACAAATATATTACACTTCTAAAGTGTTGAATATGATATACTGACTGTATTTTAGTTGTCTTTTATATAGAGCTAATGCTGCATATTTGAATTTTTTTTGTTTTTTGCCAGTTTATATCAGTTACCTGTTACCTATTGTCAGTTCTCAGGAATATCTCAGCCAGACTTCAACACTAATGCACCATTGGAGCTGGAATACATTTAACCAGCTTGTGAGGCAATATATCTAGTTTTTGTATGGGGAGGGTATACATACAATTAACACATGACATGTTTTTGCCAACATAAAAAGACAATTGTGTCTGTTTCTCCTAACATAATCAGAGCACTTTACTGCACTCACATAACAATAAGGGAACCTAGTGAGAATGTAGCTGCTTTTGGTAACTGTAAGCAGTTACATTCCATTAATTCACCTGTGATGCCAAGATGTGGCTGGCAAACGTTGTGTCTCAGTGGTCTAATTCAACCTAAAGTAGCTTTGGCAGACCTTTGGTACTGCACGTGATGGCTTGCTTGTTGGTAAGGTAGCTGGCTGAACCCTAAGTTTTTCATATGGCCTGTTCTATTCATTGTCACAGCAATCATGTCATTACATGTGCCAGTTAATCACAGCTACTCATTCAGATGCCGGCACCTTATGCCTTTCCCTGACCCCCTAAACACAGAGGAAAGGCACTATAATGCCAAACATAATCTTGTGCTCTCAGTTGTGGAGCACAGCTTGATACGCTTGAATGCAAGTGGAGGGATTTTGATGCATCAGGAGCGAGGCTGCTCTACCAGCCAATGAAGTTTGGCCGCATCATAATTGTAAATGTATGAGGTTGATTAGCATGCTCCAAATGTGGATGTTTCAGGGCGGCATTTCACACGCTTTTCTGTATGCATATTTACAAGGTGATTGTGGTTTATAAAGAATAAATTGCATAGAAATGTGCATACGCCAGGTTTTATAAATCCAATTTTTTTTCCCCGTACACATTTTCCATTTTATGGTGTGCACATATTTTCAGGCTTGAATCCTCATAAATTTTTATAAATGAGGTCCCAGGTCTCTTATTTCCTCATAAAAATCTTCAATCACGTTCTATATCTTGTAACAGTTCTTACTCAAAATAAACTATCTTACTCAAAATGCCTATCTAATTAAAAAGCTTCTGGTTGAAGGTAATTTTTTTACTTTCTCATTCTGCACTGCAAAATAATACTCATGACAATTATATGCTCAATTTTTACCATTTGAGCATCAGTCATCTGTACTGTGGTGCGAGACACATACAGTCTGTGCATATTATTCCAGTGTTCAAGTGTTTGCTAGTATGAGGAGCTCCCTCATGTGTAGAGATGTTCTAACTTAAATAAGGTAAGGTGTCTAATAGATTGTGATCACCCTACATTCTTTAATCTCTTTCTTTAAAAAACACACTGTTTCAGCATTTTGTAAGACATACACACACATATAATGTTAACCTGTGTTTTTGTGTTACATGCCAAAAAAATCTAAACACCGTTTTTGCATGTTAGCTGCATTTCACTCTGGACATCACATGTGAAATGGAATGACACTTCACATGTGTATGGAGATTTATTTAATTGTATTTCTCTTTACAAAACTGCTCAAATTAAATTATACTTTTAGATTATCTTTTGAATGAACCATTTTCCTCAATATATTCAGATATTCAGATCATCCGTCCATTATCCAAGTCGCTATATCCTAACTACAAGGTCACGGGGGTCTGCTGGAGCCAATCCCAGCCAACACAGGGCGGAAGGTAGGAACAAATCCCGGGCAGGGCACACACACCCACCACACACTAGGGACACCAATGCACCTAACCTGCAAGTCTTTGGACTGTGGTAGGAAACCGGAGCACCCTGAGGAAACCCACGCAGACATGGAGAGAACATGCAAACACCACGCAGGGAGGACCCGGGAAGTGAACCCAGGTCTCCTTACTACAAGGCAGCAGCGCTACCCACTGCGCCACCTAATAGATTTTCAAAGTATAGCAAATTCATTTTACATTAATATTTATAAATATATTGTTCTGTTGATATTTGAATCTGTTAAGATTATTGGAGAAAATCAAATAAAGAACCTTATTACTTTGTGAGCAGAGGTTAGTAGTAGAATAATAAAACATCCATCCATCCATCATCCAACCCGCTATATCCCAACTACAGGGTCACAGGGGTCTGCTGGAGTCAATCCCAGCCAACACAGGGCTCAAGGCAGGAAACAAACCCCTGGCAGGGTTCCAGCTCACTGCAGGGCATGCATGCACACACACCCACACCAAGCACACACTAGGGACAATGTAGAATCGCCAATGCACCTAACCTGCAAGTCTTTGGACTGTGGGAGGAAACCGAAGCACCCGGAGGAAACCCACGCAGACACGGGGAAAACATGCAAACTCCACGCAGGGAGGACCCAGGTCTCCTAACTGCGAAGCAGCAGTGCTACCCACTGCACCACCATGCCGCCCCATAGTAAAACATTAGTTAATGAAATGTAAATGGCTTTTATAGTGATTTTATGGTGTCAAATTTGAATAGGGTGGTGTTACTTCAATGTACATTTGCATTGAATAGTTGAAGGGGTTTGGTGTCACTGCCCTCTTCAGAATTTCAACCTCCCTCTTACAGGTTCTTCCCTTTAGCTGGTCGTGTAAAGTATTTAACCTATCTATACAACAGAGAAAGAAGGATTCAAGCAGCTTTAAAGAACGTAGAAAGTAAAATATGAGTTGCCCAGCATAGAATAAAATACATAATATGCTTGTAATTGTTATGAAATACACAATACACACAGACGTCTGTTGCGAGAGATGGACGTCTGCAAAGATAATTACAAAGTTTTTAACTGATCACAACTTATTAGACCCCTGGAGGTTTTTAAACCCAAACTCAAGAACATATTCTTTCTACTCACCAGTACATCATTGCTACTCAAGAATTGATTATTTCTTTATAGATAATAATTTCTTGCCTACGATTAAATCTTGCAAGTACAATGCTATTGTTATTTCCGACCATGCACCTCTGATCTTGGAGCTAAAGTCACTATGCCCCACACCCTCAAGAAATTTTCTGCTCAGCTAGCTCCCCTCCTATTAGCAAAATTTACAGAAGCCAGAGACAATCAAACTAGTCCTCAAACTTTTCGCCAAGCATTAATCACCGTTTTTCCTAAACAAAATAAGGACTTATTACAATGTGCATCATACAGACCAATTTCACTTTTGAATAATGACATTAAAATACTCTCAAAAATCATAGCTAGAAGGATGGAGAAAGTGCTCCCTTCGGTAATATCACAAGATCAAAGGGTCGACACTTATCTTCAAATCTTCGACACCTGTTTAATGTAATATACTCACCAACATCCCAGAAATATTATTATCATTGGATGCAGAAAAAGCATTTGACATGATTGAATGGAAATACCTTTTTACTACATTGGAGAAATTTGGGTTTGGCCCAAACATTTGTGCATGGATCAAACTACTGTATACCAATCCAGAAGCTTCAATTTGTATCAACAACATTTGTTCAGACTACTTTAAACTAGAATGAGGTACCAGACAAGGATACCCCTTGTCACCGCTGCTGTTTGCAATCGCCATTGAACCACTGGCAATACACTGTAGAAATGTTGATCAGATAAAGGGAAGGACTGGAACAGAAAATTTCTCTATATGCAGATGATATGGTACTGTATATATCAGACCCACAAAATTCTGTGCCTGCAGTCTTAACAGCACTCACAGAATTTCAAAAGATCTCTGGTCTCAGAATTAATCTGAATAAAAATGTACTCTTTCCAGTGAACTCTCAAGCATATAATATTAGATTAGACACCCTACCTTTTATCATTGCAGAACAGTTTAAATACCTAGGCGTAAACATCACAAGTAAACATAAAGCTTTTTATCAACAAAATTTCGCCGTCTGCATGGAAAAACTTAAGCAAGACTTGCATAGATGGTCAACCCTTCATCTCACTCTAACTGGAAGAATTAACACTGTTAAGATGAATATTCTTCCTAAGCTCCTTTTTTATTTCAAAACATTCCAATATACATCAATAAATCATTTTTTAAGCAATTAGATTCAACGATAACCTAATTTATTTGGAACTGAATACATCCACATATCCAAAGAGCGACCCTACAAAGACAAAAGGCAGAAAGTGGCATGGCTCTACCTAACTTCCAGTTTTATTACTGGGCAGCAAATAGATGAACATACACAGACCTGGTCCACAATAGAAGTAAAATCCTGCAGTACTTCTTTATATTCCCTACTCTGTGCCCCAGTAAATGCAAGTTATCGGCAATATACGAATAACCCAATTGTGCTTCACTCACTCAGAATATGGAACCAGTGTAGAAAGCATTTTAAGATGGAGAAGCTTTTATCTGTGGCACCTTGCAAGAGAATCACCTCTTTCAACCTTCGCAAACATATGCAGTTTTTAATATCTGGAAAAAATTTGGGATTAACTTGCTTAGAGATCTTTATATAGACAACGTCTTTGCATCCTATGAACAATTACATTCCAAATTTAACATTCCAGCTACACATTTCTTTCACTATTTTCAAATCAGACACCTTGTTAAACAGAACCTTCCCAATTTTGCTCATCTTGTACCCTCGTCCATGCTGGAAAAAATATTGCTCAATCTCAAGGACTCAGACACCATCTCTGCAATATATAAAATTATTTTACAGTCCCTCCATTTCAAAGATCCAAGAGGACACTGGGAAAAAGATCTCTCAATTAATATATCAGAAAAGGAGTGGAAAATAGCAATGCAGAGAATTCACTCGAGCTCCATATGCGCAAAGCATACAATTATACAACTCAAAATTATATATCGAGCACATCTGTCTCGCCTAAAACTCTCCAAAATGTTTCCAGGGCAAGATCCAACCTGCGAAAACTGCAATCAAGTTCCAGCCTCAATCAAGTCCCAGCCAACACATGTTCTGGGCCTGCACCAAATTAACATCATTCTGGACCAAAATGTTTAATTACCTTTCAGACAGCCTTGGTCTCACAACCCCTCCTAACCCATTAACAGTTGTGTTTGGGGTCCTTCCAGATGGGTTTAAAGTGGAGAAGGATAAACAAATTGTGATTGCATTCACTACACTTTTGGCACGCAGACTTATTTTGCTAAACTGGAAGAATCCTAACTCTCCTCTTTTAAGTCAGTGGGAAACCGATGTTTTATACAATTTGATATTGGAAAAAATCAAATACTTAGAGGATCTGTACAGATTTTTTTCAAAACATGGCAGGATCTAATCAGTAATATTTTAGAATAAGCTCTTAAAGCACAGAGGAGGCAATTATTTTTGTATTTCTTTTTCTTCTCCATTCATCTCTATTGGCTTATCAAACTCATCAATTTAGGTATGTTTACAAGCCTTAAGTTTTACTCTGTTGGCCATGCACTCTCTCTCAGGGGTGGGGGTCAACTTGTTCTCAATCCTGCTTTTTGTAAAAATTGATTGATTTGTATGGAATGATTGAAATAAAATTAATAAAATAAAAAAAAAAAAAAAAATACCCACACACATTATACGGACTTTTACAGACAAGAAAAAATGCATACATGCAAATGCATAATAGGCCAGTAAGCTTAAAATGCATCAGAGGTAAATTAATGGAAGTGTTTTTTAAGAAAAAGTGTGAGCATCTAATGTGAAGAACATATTGTAGCTGTGTTTGTCTAAAATTGCCAAGGTTCTGCAGCTTTAGCTTAATTCATAGAACGACTCAGGCAAAGGTGTGGCATGTGTTCAAATAATTCCACAATCCAAATATCTTCATTTTAAAAATGTTAGTCAAATTCAATCTAAACAGTTCACACAGAAATAAAGAAAAAATTGGTATTGTAAAGAAAAGAAGAGTTCTTGTTTAAAGAAAGATCTGTTTAAACTTATTTATCTTGTTTCATTTCTCTCTGTATTTGGTTATAAAGTCATACTTTCAAATGTTCTTATGTTCATTAAAGGTTGCAGAAAGATCAGGAGATGATGAAAATGGTCAAAAAATTGTATGGCAATGTTTTATTTGTAAACTACTCTAACAGTCCATGGTTCTAGAAGTGAGACTGTTCTGAGCAGAGGTGGGTAGTCAACGTGTTACATTTACTCCATTACATTTACTTGAGTAACTTTTTAAAAAAATTGTACTTCTAAGAGTAGTTTTACTGCACCATACGTTTTACTTTTACTTGAGTACATTTGTGAAGAAGAAACGCTACTCTTACTCCGCTACATTAGGCAACCCTCGACTCGTTACTTTTTTCCATTTACACATTAGACACGCTATATTTTTGCCAGAGAGAAGTCGCCAGTGGATCTACTGCATGACTGTTTCACCAATCAGACGTAGCAACAATAATCATATGACTACGTTTCACCAATCAGACTTAGCAACAATAATCACATGACTACGTTTCACCAGTCAGACATAGCCATGCAGTCACATGAGCACACACAAACTTCCTGTGTCTGCAGCCTGTGAGAGACTTTTCAGTCACTGCTAAACGGTCACAGCTTCACTGCAAGAACCTTGAGAGCCAACTCCTGCTGAAGCTTAACCATCACTTCACTGAGTGAAGAACAAGCACACTTTAACCAAACATGCACAGACACAGACAGTCTAGGTAAAGTGAGAATTCTTGTACATGCACAAGCTTCCTTGTTCTAATGTTATTTTCTATCAGCTGTGCTATTTGGAGGGCAAGTGAATATGCAGTATTATACTGTCAGTGTACAGGATATCTTGTCACTGTAAGTAGTTTGCACTGTTCAAACATACATGTTACCTACTGTAGGTATTCACTTCAAAAGCTTTGTTGTGGAGACTGACATTTGGAACTTTGTGTTATTTGTGCATCTTTATTTTCTAAAGATGTTATTTATTCTTACTCATTTTTATTTTATTATTTGAAAATAGCAGAATTTACACATTATTTTATATTTTTGTCTGTCTTATTACAACATTTCTAAAAAATAAATAATTTATTATGTTCAAACAGTTACTCAGTACTTGAGTAGTCTTTTCACCAAATACTTTTTACTCTTACTTGAGTCATTTTTTGTATGACTACTTTTTACTTCTACTTGAGTAATATTATTTTGAAGTAACGCTACTCTTACTTGAGTACAATTTTTTGGCTACTCTACCCACCTCTGGTTCTGAGTTGGTTTGTCATGTGATGTGGTGGGATATCAGCACATGCTCCTAACCTCTCTCTCACTCTCTACCGATATAGCTAAGTTTTATTTCATGTTAACTTACAGGGGGTAAACGGTTATACCATAATCTAAGTAACTGTGACAAACTGATATTCTATTGAAATTAAGCAAACAATTAAGCAAATTGACCCTTAACATTAACTTTCTAGATTGGCTCTTACACAGATTTATTAGCAAATATTCAGCATGGTTTCAGACGGGGGAGATTGTGTTTGACTAATATGCTGGAATTCTGCGGAATCAACAAAACCATATGATCAGGGAGGTGCATATGATATTATGTACCTTGATTTTCAGAAGACTTTTGATAAGGTACCAAATGAGAGGTTAGTAGTGAAATTAAAAGCAATGGCCATTCAATGCATTGTATGTAGATGGGTACACATTTGGCTTAAACGCCAAGAGCAGAGGGCTATAGTGAGGGGAATGTTTTCAGAATTAGGCAATGTTAAAAGTAGTATCCCTCAGAGATCACTGCTGTGCCGCTGCTTATTTTAACACACATATGTGATCTAGACAAGAGAATAAAGAACGAGACGGTCAAGTTTGAAGAACTAAATTAAGAGGAAGGGCAGATGTGTAGAATTGGCTGAATAATTATAGATGGATTGGAGCAACATAAAAACAGATTTGTGGTAGTTGAAATTTAATGTAAGTAAATGTTAGATCTGAAAACACAAAGGGAGGTTTGAAACTTGAAAGTACTCCTTATAAGATGGAACTAATAGTCAAAATGGACTCCTCATTATCTACATCCAGACAGTGTACAGAAGGCTAGAAGGATGCCACATGTGGAATATTGTGTGTAGTTTTATTTTGCATATTATAAAAAGGGCATAGCAGCAGTATAGAAAGCTCAGAGGAGGAAGACAAAGCTGATTAGGACTGAGAGGCATGAGCTATGAATAAAGATTGAAGGAATTAAGCCTTTTCACTTTAAGCAAGCAGAGAATAAGAGGTGACGTGATTAAAATCTTTAAAATTATGAAGGGAGTTAGTACAGTGGATCCCTGCTTTAAGTTTAAAATAAATTCTTCATCAAGAACACAGGGACACTGTTGAAAACTTCATAAGTATAAATTTTGCACAAATTCTACAAAGTTCCTCACGCAGATATCCTTAAACATATGTAATAAATTACCAAGCAGAGCGGTAGAGACTAGGACTTTAGGGATCTTCAGTTCTTAATGTAATGTTACACTGGAGAATCAAGGAGAATTGGACTGTCAAGCTTAAATGGCCATTTCTCATCAAAACTGATCTAATAGTCCATGCAAACTGTGCCTGCTCAGGGAATCAGCCCTTGGTTTCTTCTGCAGTTAAGCAGCTATAATAATCCCTAAATCATTATATTTTCAGTTTATTTTTTGGGGCTCTCACATGCCTAATGTAAGACGTGTTGCTTTTCTTTTGACATTTATAGAATGAGCTTCACCCTTCCAAAGAGTTTATCTTGCCAATACAGTGAAGTGTTCCTGTCAAAGTGCATACACTATATATATTGTCTTCTTTGAGGAATTCAAATAAACCTGCCCTGCCTTAAGGACGTCTTTGTTTTTAAATTACATAATGTCTATGAATAATAAGTAATGCCCTTTGCCTGTGGTGAGAAATGTAACTTTCATATCTGCGGCATTGCCATTCTTTGAAATGCTGGAAGGGCGGCAAGGTGGCATAGTCGGTAGCTTTGCTGCCTCGCAGTTAGGAGACCTGTGTTCGCTTCCCGGGTCCTCCCTGCGTGGAGTCTGCATGTTCTCCCCGTGTCTGTGTGGGTTTCCTCCGGGTACTCCGGTTTCCGCCCACAGACATGCAGGTTAGGTGCATTGGCGATCCTAAAATTGTCCCCAGTGTGTTCTTGGTGTGTGTGTGTGCCCTGCGGTGGGCTGGTGCCCTGCCTGGGGTTTGTTTCCTGCCTTGCGCCCTGTGTTGGCTGGGATTGGCTCCAGCAGACCCCCGTGACCCTGTAGTTAGGATATAGCGGGTTGGATAATGGATGGATGAAATGCTGGAAAAATACGTATTTGTCACCTTTGTTCACATGCCTTGTCACAGATGTCCGGGGACACTGCCCGGCCGGGACGCCTGGATAGTCCCCGACATGGACAGTATTACTCCTCGGCCACGAGAGGGCAGCCGCCCGGGCCTATCTGGGGGCCACAAGGAGGGACCTGGGACATTCCTGAGAGGACGTGGCCACCGCCAGGGGGCGCCCGGACAGTAAGGGAATCCTGAATGGCAGCACTTCCGCCACACCAGGAAGTGCTGCCGGAAATAATTCCAAGAAGACCCGGAGTGTTTCCAGGTGCTTTACTGACACTTCCGCCACACCAGGAAGTGACGTCAAGGAGAGCACCTGGGGCTCATCTGGGCCATGATAAAAGGGGCCGCCTCCTTCTAGCAGACGAGCCAGAGTTGGGAGGAAGGAGACGAAGCTTGTGAGGAGGAGGAAGGAGGTCGAGAGAGAGAGAGAAAGAGAAAGAAAGAAGAAGAAGAAGAAGAAGAAAAAAGGGAAGAAAGTTGGTTAAAGAAGGCATTGTGGTGCAGTGGAAAATAAAGGAGCGTGCTTTGGACATCCTGGTGTCAATCTGTCGGTGTTTGGGGGTACGGTTTCCACAGCCTCTAACATCACTATCGAGACCAGTGTTAGTTCCTAACTTGCACTGATGCTATCGGAATAGACTTCAGCTTCATATAATCTAGAAATCAGAACAGTGAGGACAGAACACTGATGTCTCTAGGGCTACCTACAAGTTTACTGGTCCTAAATTTAATACATTTACTTTTTGTTGTGGCACCAATCTCACTGCAACAGTTGTCATTTTAAAAACAAGACAATAGCTAAGGTCCTGTCCCATATACAGTACAGAGCATTATACTTGTAGGAGAACAAAATCAGAGCAAAAATAATTAAATATTCATCCATCCATTTTTTAAATCAGCTATATTAACTATGAGGTATATTTTACAGGGCCTTTCAACTTAATGCTAGTCCATACATACACATGCATTGCAAAATGGGGCAAAGACAAAGACTTGAACATCAGAGGAAAAAAAAACAGCATGTCTTGACTTTAAATTCTAATTTAGTTTTCTTAAAAAACAGCTGCACTTCAACATTGTAAAACAAGACTTTGAGGAACAATAGGATCCATGGGTGAGGTCATTTGTGTCTGACATCTTGGCCCGCGAGCTCTAACTGGGTGGACCAGTGCAAACAAAATGTGGAAAATGTGACAACAGGGCTCATTTTTTCACCCACTGTAATAGATGTGGAATTTGTGAGAGAGTGAGCAAGCAGCAGTAAACTCTCTTATTATTAAACTCAATTTTTTTTTTCAATCTGTCAATGGAATTTTCTAACATGTTTACAGCAATTTGAAAAATGTTGTCCCTGCCTTTCAGTTCTAACTTTATTTTCTAGTTTTTCTCAGGATGTTTGCACTTCAAAAGCTACTTTCCTGTACTTCATACACAATAAACAATATGACTGTTGTAGGAGGCACACAGAATAGACAAGCATCCCTTACCCAGATGGGAGGCCCCGAGAGTACAGAATGGCATCCCAACCAAGAGAGGGAAGGAGGCCGCACCTGGACAAGGCTGCCCTGAGGGATGGATGGACACCCCAACCAGCGGAGATGATTCCTTACCCGGGAATGAAGCCTCAAAGAAATGGACGTATATTCCCCCCTTTCCCAACCCCATTATGAAATTCACGCCAAAAAGCAAAATGAACAAAAACAAGCTCCATCCACTGCCCTCCTAGTCCCCTTCCTTACCCCTAGTAGCGGCCTGGAGTTTCAACTAAAGATAAGTAAGACCACAAAAAAATTAACAGTAGAAGATGGGCGTTACAAAAAGGGAAAAATTAGACTCATAATAACAATACAATAAGAGCCAGGTTATGTAGGATTTTAGTGCATCAGCTGCCATATATTTAGAAGAAGCTTTATAAATTCTGCCAGTGGACATTCCTAAATGCATTATTAAAAAATGAAACAACCCATTGTTGAACAGTCTGCAACTCTGGGGATTTCCATCTAAATGTAATAACGATTTTAGCAGCCAATGTACCCAGCAAGAAGAGTGTCTTTTGAGAAGAAACAAAACAATTGACAATAAAGAAAAAGACTAAAGGAAAAATGTAATTTTTAAGTTTACTGTACAGGAAAACAAAAGGGCAGCTTCTGACCAGAAGGCTGATATACTTGGACACTACCAGAATACATGGAGGTAAGTGCCATAAACATCTAGTAAACAGGAATGACACTACAGATCTGATACTAAGTCCATTTTGTGTTGCCTTCTCCAATAACAGCAACATTTATTTCCGTAGCACATTTTCATACACAGGATGTAGCTGATCAGGGCCATTCTTAGCAGTTTGGGGGCCTTACACGGTTCAGAAATGGGCAGGCCCCAGATGGGGGGGGTGGTGGAGGAGGTCAAGAAGGTGTTCTAATAAAACATCCGGAAAAGGCCTTAGATGACCAGTAGGCCTACATGTATGCTTGTGTGTATGCAGAGTGGTAAAATATTGATTTTGTTCTGGATCTGGTAAAGGCCGGTAATATAGGGATATTTCATGATTTTATGGGGATCTCTCTGAATGAATCCAAAACGAATCTCTAAAATTAACGTTTGCTATACCGCATTTGGCAAAGTTACGACAGCGTGACAATATTATTAGGGATTTAGGTGAAGATTGCAATTTGGATAATAAATTACCATTGTTAATAAGACTATGAGATGCACATTCCAGACTGAGCAATCGCTATTTTTACATTCTCAGTCCCACAGCCATGCCCCCAACTCCCTGCCTGCTGCCCCCTGCTCCTACCCTTCCCCTCCGAATTTAACTCAGAATGACAAAATTTAGGATGAGGAGGGTATTGTGATGCACGACATGAGGGACTGCCACAGACGGCTGCAGTGCCAGGAGCATGACAGGGGCCCCAGGCCCAGAGCCCGACAACAAAAAAAAAAAAAATTGTAAGTCGGTGCCGGGTCGGGGCCCTACGCAAATGCGTAGTTCGTGTATGCCTAAGAATGTCCCTGAGCTAATTCACAAAATGTCAAAGTAATAGTCACAAGAAAAGGAAAACTAAATGAAATTTGTTAAGAATAATAACAAAAATATAACATATATATATATATATATATATATATATATATATATATATATAATTAATAGAAAAGTAGAGCTCATATACAATACCCCCCAGGCAACATCATCTACAATTTCTCCAAGGCTGACTGAGTCTGCCAAATCTCCATCACCCACGGAGGCAAGCACAAGTCCACTAACAATGGAAACTACAACATCACCTCATGTAACCGAAACAATAGGCACTCCGTTGGGTACTGAATCAAGAACAACTCTTAAAGCAATTGACTCTGCAACAGGTATTGCAGTTAGTCATTTAATGACTACATCATTGCAACCTGAGTCTCACTCCGCTCCTCCATTAACAGGCTCCACATCAAATCAGAGAGTATCTGATTCTACAACAACGTCACAGTCTGCTGCCTCAACCTCCACAGCGTCATCAAGTGAGTCAACCAGAATTTCTTCAACAAGTGAATTGTCAACAACTCATCCTGTAACTGAATCTACCGCCACTTAGGTCCATAAATATTTGGACAAAGACAACTTTTTTCGAATTTTGGTTCTGTACATTACCACAATGAATTTTAAATGAAACAACTCAGATGCGGTTGAAGTGCAGATTTTCAGCTTTAATTAAGTGGGTTGAACAAAAAGATTGCATAAAAATGTGAGGCAACTAAAGTATTTTTTCACACAATCCCTTTATTTCAGGGGCTCAAAAGTAATTGGACAAATTAAATAACTGGAAATAAAATGTTCATTTCTAATACTTGGTTGAAAACCCTTTGCTGGCAATGCCAGCCTGAAGTCTTGAACACATAGACATCACCAGATGCTGGGTTTCCTCCTTTTTAATGCTCTGCCAGGCCTTTACTGCAGCGGCTTTCAGTTGCTGTTTGTTTCTGGGCCTTTCTGTCCGAAGTTTAGTCTTCAACAAGTGAAATGCATGCTCAATTGGGTTAAGATCAGGTGACTGACTTGGCCATTCAAGAATTTTCCACTTCTTTGCTTTAATAAACTCCTGGGTTGCTTTGGCTGTATGTTTCGGGTCATTGTCCATCTGTATCATGAAACGCCGCCCAATCAATTTGACTGCATTTTGCTGGATTTGAGCAGACAGTATGTCTCTGAACGCCTCAGAATTTATTCGGCTGCTTCTGTCCTGTGTCACATCATCAATAAACACTAGTGTCCCAGTGCCTCTGGCAGCCATGCACACCCAAGCCATCACACTGCCTCCACCATGTTTTACAGATGATGTGGTATGCTTTGGATAATGAGCTGTTCCACGCCTTCTCCATACTTTTTTCTTGCCATCATTCTGGTAGAGGTTGATCTTGGTTTCATCTGTCCAAAGAATGTTTTTGCAGAACTGTGCTGGCTTTTTTAGATGTTCTTTAGCAAAGTCCAATCTAGCCTTTCTATTCTTGAGGCTTATGAGTGGCTTGCACCTTGCAGTGCACCCTCTGTATTTACTTTCATGCAGTCTTCTCTTTATGGTAGACTTGGATATCAATACGCCTACCCCCTGAAGAGTGTTGTTCACTTGGTTGGCTGTTGTGAAGGGGTTTCTCTTCACCATGGAAATGATTCTGTGATCATCCACCACTGTTGTCTTTCGTGGACGTCCAGGTCTTTTTGCTTTGCTTAGTTCACCAGTGCTTGCTTTCTTTCTCAGGATGTACCAAACTGTAGATTTTGCCACTCGTAATATTGTAGCAATTTCTCAGATGGGTTTTTTCTGTTTTCGCAGCTTAAGGATGGCTTCTTTCACCTGCATGGAGAGCTCCTTTGACCACATGTTATCTGTTCGCAGCAAAATCTTGATGAATATGATCATAAGGACTAATGACCAGAAAGATGCGGAAAAAAACAAAAAAATCATGCTTAACCCTCAGTAGGTGGTTTACCTAAAATAAATGTTCTTAAGTCATTCCTCATTGTATTCAGGGTTCGTCCCAGAGGATTCGATGCAGTGAGTCACCCATCTTCATTTGTGTATCCATGAAGATTAGAATAAAAAATGTAATTGTATATTTAATAGTTTTCTAACACTAGAATATCTGAAGCCTACGAAAAAACTCATAATCCTGGCCCACCTTAAATTCCTGCGCACCTTCTCATCAGTGTCTTTATTTTGCAAATGTGTCAGCACAAGCAACAAGCAGCCTGCTATCCCATCTCTTCCACTGCACAGCTGAAGTTCTCCTTTCTCAAGTCTGTGTGTGAGGTGCCTGGAGTTATACAGGATAAATAACATATTGTTATTTGGAGCAGATCCATTTCATGTGTGTTCCGTGTCTATAGCAATCTGGGTAAATGCAGGATGACAGGAAATGCGAGGCAAGAAATGTTGAACACATAACTAAAACAGAAACTTTTTGCATGTTATAGTACTAATAACAAAATATTGACATGAAGTGTATAATATGTGAAGACTGAAGTCCAGATATCAAATAAACACTTTCACAAATGGTACAAGTATAGCAAAACAAGTGCACTTTTTTTCAAGAATATAATTGAAGAAAAAGAAAGTGGGTTAGGGGAAAACACCGACATATTTGCTTGGCTGGTGCAGAGGTAAGAACTGCTGTCTCATAATCAAGAGGTTGTGAGTTTGATTCTGTGTCCGTCCTGCATTTACCTTTTTGAATAGTGACCTGCACTTATTGTTGCTATTATACAGTAGAATAAAAAAATACCTTTTAATTGAGTCTGTAACAGCTAGTGTAAATTTATGGTACTTGTAAAGGTTGATGTTTTTTTTTATTATTCAGTTTTATTCTCTCAGTAACATTCATGCCCAAACCAATCTGACACTTGTGACAGAAGGATCGGGGAAGCCAACCTATCCAGAGTGTTACCTTCCCCAGAACGCTAGATGGCAGCACCCCTGGGTTGCAGCGGTGCCTCGGACTCCCACACGACTTCATGGGAGTTGGAGCTCTATACAGCCCTGTTGGGATCCGGGAGTGATGCCGGAGGTACTGTAACAGCTGCTGAGCCCTGTAGAACAGCTCTTCCGGCACACACGGAAGTAGGGCAACAAGCACCTGGTGTACTTCTGGGTGCCTTATAAAAGGAGCCAGCAGACACCACTCCGGGAGCCAGAGTCGGGAGGAGGGAGACGAAGCTTGCTGAGGAGGAGTGCAGGAGAAAGAATAAGAAAAGTGTGTGCTGTGTGCTGGGGACTGTGTTTGGCTTGTGGGAAATGGGGGAAGGCATTTCCTACAACAGAAAAAAGAAAATAAATGTTGTGTGTGTTTTGAAAGTGTGTCCTACGCCTGTCTGTTTCAGGGTTAACCATTACACACTGTTAGTTTTCAAATAAAGATGTGCTATAACAGAGGTGAATTGATATGAGGATGAGGGTTCTACATCGGAGAAAGAGAACAGAAGCCACCAACCCCCCACACCCCTGCCGCAGGAAACATCTACTCACACATAGGAACAACGCAGCTGCACCAGGCATAAAGGCAAAAGATGGCACCATTTGGATGCAGCAAGAGGTTGGGCATCATCCTGCCAGTTAATCTGCTACATGCATGTCCTTCTATGAAACAGCAGGACCTATAAAGCTCACCAAGGTATCGAGCAAAGTTCTTTTGGTGATTATGTTTTTTGATGGTCTTTATATAAAAAAATATTTATGTGTTACTGTCACACACGTGCGCTTAGGGGACAGTCAAAAAGAATCAATTGCGTGTGAAAGAACAAAGGATGGGGGATGAGACGAGGTACTAATGCTTTTCCTTCATTAACTCTACAGAAAAACAACAGAATAAAACTACCATACTGGTCATCACATCCCGTTCACACAAAAGACTCCTTGGCTGGCCCCGAAGACTGCAGTCCCTCATCCCCGCTCCTGAGGTCATCCCTGGCCACTGCGTTTGATGTCAGCTCCACTCTCCACTGCACTTCCTCCCCATTAATTGCACTTCCTTTTTGTTATGTATTACAAAACCAAAGAGATAACTTTATTTTGTCAAATGTTTTACTTTAAGTTTGATCTGTATTTGGTACTGGACGCTACACCCAGTATACGGGGAGGATCCCCAACTCTTAACCTGAGTTTTTGTGTGTTTATTCCCTCACAGTTACTTATATAAAAACCACATTGAATGTTGTTTACCTATATTTATTTACTTGCCTACCTACAGCATAAAGTCACAAGTAGACTGCAGAACTTCCTGTGTTTGATCGACCTGGATATGCTAACAAAGTACATGTGCAATGCCATGGGATTACAACTTTTTTCATGGGCTTCAGGGATTCTAGTGTTAAAATGATCCATAGTGTTAACCTGGTGAATAACAGCAAGAGGCCACCTTACCACTTCTTTTATGCCTTTCTCTGCAGCCAGGAGCTGAATATTGAGTAAGAGGGTCAATGACAAGTTGGAGGGGACATATTTGATGGGTAGAATGAAGTTTTCAAAATAAAAGTATGCCACACATGAAGTTATAATCGAGAAAATATACAATATAAATAGAATTGACAGGTACAAAAAGAGTTAAGCAGTGTTCCCAAAACATAGATCTAGACCAAGAACAGCTTTTGTCCAGTCTGACAGCGGTCATGGGACATCATATCTTTGATTGCCGGTACAACAAATAGTTCTGAGCAGTCGTCAACCACAGCACCAACTGTGGTCATTGCTGCTCTTGTGAAAAGAATGGAGATAAACTCCATCACCTCAGAGAGGGACAGGCAAGTTTGTTGTACCACGTGAACGTCACTGAGAGTAAAAACCTGAATAATAAAAAAAGTGCTTTTACAAGTAGCCAATATTTTCACCGGGTGTTACAGACTCAGATCAAATGTATGTTTTAATAATATTATAGTAATAATAATAGCAGCTCACTGCTCAAAACAGAGAGCTCAAAGACTCAAACCAACAGTTCTTACCTCTACACCATTTAATAATACAGATCAACTTTCTCTCGATTGGTTATATTCTTGAATAAAAGCGCACATGTTTATTTGATATTTGGACTAAAGTCTTCACATACATTATAAATATAACATGGGAAAAGTTTCTGTTTTAGGTATGTGTTCAATATTTCTTGCCTTGCATTTCCTGTCATGCTACACTTACACAGATCATTGTAGACATGGAACACACATGAAATGCATGTGTTCCAAATAACGATATACTGTATTATTTACCCTATATAACTCCAGACACCTCACACCTCAATAAAGACTTCAACTGGGAGAACTTTTTGCTCTGTTCTTTGGGAGGGGGAGGTTATGGGATTGCAGGCTGCTTGCTGCTTGTGCTGATTGACACATTTGGAAAATAAAAGACGCTAATGAGGAGAGGTGCAAAGGAATTTAAGGATTACGAGTTTTTTCGCAGGCTTCAGGGATTCTAGTGTTAAGCATGGAAAGCGTGTTAAGCCCATAAGCATGGTCAGAAAACTGTATTAAAATTCTTATTTGCAGACATATCTAATAGTCCATGCTAGCAGTAAGACTATTTCCTAATTGGCTTAATTAACACTCTGTTCTACAGTTAAAGCTAAGTAATATCTCATGTTAACTTACAGGGGGTAAAAGTTTATACCATAGCTATAAAAAACTGATCTATTATTGAAATTAAGCAAACACTTAACTTAAACATTATTTTCTAAGATTGGCTCATACAATCCCATTAAACTACTGCTTTCGTGTTCGGCTAGAAAACGCAATGCACTTAGCAAACAGTTCTTCGGATTCATAAGCTGACAGTTGAAATGAAGGCCATCCTTCCCATTAAAAGGGAACAGTGTTTGAATTACTTGAATGATTTGCACGGTCAGCCCGAACTGCCAGGTGACCAAAACATTAGGTGTGTCATTCTGCTTTTTACACGGGTATCAATAGATCATACAGGAATAAAGACAGAAAAAAAGGAAAATGTGTTTATTTATTTTAGCATACTTTTTTGCACAGGCGAATCCTGGGCTAGGATTTCCAGCCAGAGTTTGGTCCTGTGCATCAGGCAGCATGTACAATGACAAATTAATGTGATTTAATTTCACTTTACGTAATGACCAATCAGATTTTAACAGTTGTCACACACGTGCACACGTGTGCATGGGAGGCAGCTAAAGGGCTTAAAGAGAAATTCCGAGTCAGACCAGGATATGGCAGAATGCACTGATTCTTTTTCTAGCTTTCCTGCAGACCATCCTTTGGAGATTCCACCTGGCCCTGTTGACGTCACTTCCGGGTCCGAGCCTATGGAGGAAGACCTTGTCGGCTCCGGCCCCTTTGATGTCACGTCTGGGTTCGAGCCTATGGCTGAAGACCCTTATGAGCCTGACCCCTCTGACTTCACTTCCTTTCCCCTTTAAATGCCTCCACCTTTTCCTTATTTCATCAGTTCTGTTTTGGACTCTGATTTGTGCACACCAGTGCTATCACCAGTGCTACCAGTGCTAGCCAGGAAACCAATTATACGGGTGGCTGCCCCAAACATTGCTATGACTTGTGGTCAAGTTTGTGACAGCGGCGTAGTCGGCAAGATGGAAAGGTCCCAGAAGAGAAGGGGACATGACTTGCAACTTACCCTGGTGGGAGCGAGTTTTCAGTCAGGGAGGGTGTCCTGTGTTTCGGAGAGACCTGGTACGGGCTCTGCTCCCGGTACGCTTAGCTGGGTAGCCTAGGCGGGCTAGGGAGTGTGCGGGAAGGGCTCACAGAATTGGACTGTTCCAGATGGGGAAGGCAAAAGGGCCGTATTATGCTCTCTCGGAGGAGAGTGCCCACCTTCCTGTGAAAACAGAGCCCAGATTTCCACCTAGGGGTGCCCCAGACTGGCAGGTGAGTAAAGTCAGCAACTGGAGGTTGGACTCAGAGCGGCCGACCCACAAACAAGCCTGGTCCTTCTGGGCAATGGTAGCATAGGTTACGGCCACATGATAACAAGCCCTACCAAATAATAGAGCAGTTGGCCTGCAACCTGCTCCTAAAAGCTCTGCCCCACGGTTTCACCCAGCCGGTCTAGGGTATACAGTTTAAGAACATGAGAGAGCTCATGGAGCTCCTGGAGAAACATAGGATGAGGGAGCAGAACCATCCCTGAGTCGAGTTCAGCTGAAGTATGCCCCAAAACTTAGCTAAACCCACACACACACAACCCAGAGCTTGTGGCAACATCCCCAAAGTTGTGGGCGTGCAAACCACTTGGGAATGAGGAGGAATGCAGGTGGAGGGAGAGGAGGTGTTTGTGTGCTCTAACTAACCCCTTGGCGGTCCCACATACAGGCCTGATGATCGTAAATGAGTACCAGACCAGAACCTTATTCAATTCCAGCAGCAACATTACCATTGTTGCACGCCGGTTTGTGCTACCGTGACAATGGTTAAAAAGTAAGACCAGTATAACCTGTGTCCACAGAGAAATCCACTGCTACAGGTCCACCATCTGTATCATCAGTTGCGGAGGATCGGTGCGGAAATTAACCGTGGCAGTCCTCCCAAATCCACCACATCCAGTGATACTGGGGCAGGACTGGCCTAAACTTAAAAGCAGTGAGACACATACCACTCCTGGTTATAACTTCTCAAGCTGCCTCCACGCCATGTAACTAGCCGGTGGATGGAGACGAAGCAGCCTCCCTGAGTGACGTGGCAACTCCTGGACCGTCACGAGCCGATATGTCATCCTCCAGCACCAAGATGGACTGGGAGGAAACCATGCCCCTTGAGACACAAACTTCTTTTAAAAAGGGAGCAGTGGAATGACGATTCCCTTACATTTGCAAAAAATGCAGTGGTCCTGGTCAACAGCCAGTGTACTCATCAGTCGATGCCACAGGGTCCTCATTTTGTTTTGGAGAATGACCTTCTATATCACGTAGCAGAGCATGAGGGACAAGAGCGCAAGCTACTGCTAATCGTGCAGACCTTCCGGCAGCAGGTCTGTGAGTTTGCTCATGCCCACCACCTAGGTGGCCATTTGGGCACTGAGAAAACCCTGGAGTGGATCAAGCTTCGCTTTTTTTGGCCAGGAATCAATGAGGACATTCATCGCTTTTGCACTTCTTGTCCGGAGTGTCAATTGCGACAAAGTCCTAGGAAGGACTGTGCTCCTCTCATTCCTATTCCCCTAACTGATGTCCCATTTCACAGAATTGGGGTTGATTTAGTTGGACCCCTAGAACCCTCAGTCAGAGGACACTATTATATTTTAGTCCTCGTGGATTATGCTACCAAATACCTCAAAGCTGTTCTGTTGCGCTCAGCAACTTCTAAAGCCATCAGAAGGGCAATTGGTAGTTGTCTTTGCGTGACTCTGCATCCCTAAGGAAGTCCTGATGGACCAGGAGATGTCTTTTACCTCAGAGACGTTCAAGGAGACTGCCAAGTTACTTAAAATAAAGCATCTAAAGACCGCGGTGTATCATCCTCAAACCAACGGTCTGGTAGAGAGATTTAATCAGACTCTCAAACAAATGCTTTGTAACGTGGTCAACAAGGATGGAAGGAATTTGGATCAGCTCCTCCCCCTCGTCCTTTTTGCTTTTTGGGAAGTCCCACAAGCCTCCACAGGGTTTTTCCCTTTTGAATTATTGTATGGACGACAACCCCGGGGCATATTGGAAATTTAAAAAAAAGGATGGGAAGAAAAGGCTCTTCTCTCTACAAATATATTGGAATATATCGCACAATTACACAATAGATTTGGTAAAATTCAGCCCCTCCTTAAAAGTCACATGGAAGAGGCACAAGCAGCACAGGTCCAATATTACGACCGTGGCATGGCTCTCCGGGAGTTCCACCCGGGAGATTGGGTCATGGTCCTAGTACCTGCCTCCCACTCTTAGTTACAAGGTCCATACAAAGTTAAGGAGAGGAAAGGACTCATTGACTATTTGGTAAGTCAACCCAATCATCGACTGAGGGAGCGGGTTTATCATGTAAATGTGCTGAAACCATGGAAGGACAGGGATCCCGATCCCTCCTCCGGTCAGCCCCACTTGCTCTTTGCTCACATGGCTAGCCTTAACTTCGGTGCAGATTTAAGTCCCAGACAGCGACGGGAGCTGGAAACAGTTATCCTGTCCATCCCAAGGTATTGAGTGAAAACCCCAGAAGGACCTCTCTGATTGAGCACGACATTATGACAGAGCCCGGGGTTATAGTCCGAGAACATCCATATCATCTTCCAGAGGCAAAAAAGAGGTGAAGTGGAGCTTGGGATCAAGCACATGCTGGAACTAGGAGTAATCAAGGAAAGTCATAGTCCCTGGTCCAGTCCCATTGTCTTGGTTGCTAAGCCTGACGGGAGTTGGAGGTTTTGCATCAACTTTCGTTGACTTAATCAAGTCTCCCAATTTGATGCTTATCCAATGCCACCAGTGGACGACCTCATCGAGAGGCTTGGGCAAACTCAGTATTTGACCACACTGGACTTGACAAAGGGGTACTGGCAGGTTCCTTTAATGGACTCCGTGAAGGTTAAGACCACGTTCAGCACCCCTAGCGGACACTAGCAGTATCATGTCCTTCCTTTTGGGTTACATGGGACTCTGGCAACCTTCCAGCATCTGGTGGCAAAGTGCTCAGGACTCATAACTCATACAGTTCTGCCTACCTGGATGATGTTGTTATCTATTCCAGCACATGTACGGAACACCTACAGCAGGTAAAAGTGGTACTGCAGACACTTGGTGAGGCCGGACTTCGGATTAATCCCAAGAAATGTATTTAGGCTACCTGGTGGGTTGGGGTACCATGAAGCCACAGTGCTCCAAAATGGATGCCATTTTGAAACGGCCCCATCTGCAAACCAAGCTGCAGGTCCAAGCCTTTCTTGGGTTGGCGGGGTACTACCATCGGTTTTTGTCCCAGTTCTCAGGGAGAGCAGCGCCCTTGACTGATTTGACAAAGAAGAGGGCCCCAAACATTGTGGTAGGGACTGAACAAACAGGCGCTGCATTTAATGACTTGAAGCAGGCCCTTACATCCACACCTGTTTTGAAAGCACCTAACTTTTCGTTACCTCCTGCAGACGGATGCTTCGGACATAGGCCTGGGGGCCATGCTGAGCCAAAGCGTCAATGGTGTGGAACACCCCATCATGTTCCTGAGCCGGAAACTGCTGGAACGAGAGACCAGGTATGCGGCGGTGGAGAGGAAGGCTTTGGCGATTAAATGGGCAGTTATGCAGCTGAGTTACTACCTGTTGGGCCGGGAATTCACTTTTGCCACAGGCCATGCACCTTTACAGTGGTTGACCCTTCAAAAGGAGTCGAATCCATGGGACACCCGGTGGTTTCTTGACCTACAGCCGTCCAAGTTTTCGCTCGTTCATTGTCGGGGCTCTCTCCACGCCAATGCCAATGTCCTTTTTTGGGTTCATGACCTCTCGGTCAGGGTCACCCGACCCGATGGGTCTGGGCTGAGTGGGGGCCTTGTCATACACATGCGCATGGGAGGCAGCTAAAGGGCTTGAGTAAGGGCAATTTCGAGTCAGACCGGGATGTGGCAGAGTACACTGGTTCTTTTTCTCGCTTTCCTGCAGACTATACACAGGAGATTCCACCTGGCCCTGTTGACATCAATTCTGAGTCCAAGCCTATGGAGGAAGACCTTCTCAGCTCCGGCTCCCTTGATGTCACGTCCGGGCTCGAGCCTATGGCTGAAGACCCTTATGAGCCCGACCCCTCTGACTTCACTTCCTGTCTTCCCCTTTAAAAGTCTCCACCTTTTCGTTATTCCCTCAGTTCTGTTTTGGGCTCTGATTTGTGCACACCACTGCTATCTTTTGTTTGTAATTTTGCAGGCAGGAAATCAATTATACGGGTGACTGCCCCAAACTTGTGTCACCAAACCCCTCCTACTCTACACTGCAGTCCCCCCCACTCAACATTGCCCCTCCTACTTGACATTCGGATCCTGGCTGCAGCGATACCCTTCTCTAGCTCTTGAAACAAGTGGAGTGCTATTCCAAGATCTAAGATTATGACCAGAAATGCAAAGGGTTAGGCATTCCAAAATACAGGAAGGAGTAAGACTATTTATAACTTTTCATACCATTAATAGTTAATATTTTAAAGTCAATTCTAAAGCACATGGGTGAAATGTAGTCAGATTTTCTTTTTTTGATTAAGATTAGGATTACTTTTTTAAATAAGACTATCTGTCTGTCAGACAACAGTATGTGAGACTCAAGAACTACATTTCTGACAAGGACGTGAACAACACAGGAACACCACAAGGAACAGTCCTGCCTCCTTTCCTCTTCACTGTGTACACCACAGACTATAAATATAACACAAAGTCAGGCCATTTGCAGAAATTCTCAGATGTTTCTGCACTTATCTATGGGCGTATTGATGAGGGGGATGAGACAAAGGAGAGGAGTCAGCTAGAGAACTTTGAAGCACTTAGAAGCACTTTGCTGGATTGAGGAATATGTTTCAAATTTGGGGCGGGTGAGCAGTCAAGGGTATGAATTGGATTTATAACAGCATTAGCATCCTTCTCCAGGCACAACGAGTAATCAGATTTTGTAGCAAATCAACAGAACGTTTTGAAGGAATGTCGAGTCAAACAAGGTAGGAGTGTAACATGAATTAAAAACCATTTTTCTTCCACAAATCTTAGTAAGAATGTATGATATGCAACTTTATCATCACCCACAGAAGCAATAACATTAACTGGTAAATTAATATTGTAATAAAAAGTGTAATAAAATTGCTACACAAGTTTTAGATGCAGCACAAGAACTTGCTGTGATGTAATACTATCTATTTGAAAGTATTGTCAGTTCCAGCACTTTAAGATGAGTCTCAAGTGATGTAGCACAACATGACAGCACGACCACTGACATGGGGAGTTTATATTATACATTCAAGGAAGTGAAAAAAGAGATTAGCCATTGTCAAGGGAGAGATAGCACAAAAAAAATTAGATGACAGTGTAATGTTAAACAATAGTTGCAACTGGCAAAGCACCTGTTATACAATGAAACCCGTCCAGCCCTGAAACAAGATCCAATGCCCTTCTTATCTTCCTATCTCCCCAGCCACCAGTAAAGTAAAGTAAATGGCAATTAAAGTAAAGCAATGCCAGTTGAATCTCACGATCATTTACGAGCTAAGCAGCCCCAGTCCACTCAAAACAGCCCCTAACAGCACGAGAACAAAATACTAATACCACACATTCATTCTGCCTTAAAATTAATAGACCATCAAAATGATATAATCACTTCAAATTTTGTATGATAATAGTAATAAAAGTAATAAACTAATGTAGAGTATTATCAAAATTAAAAAGAAAGACTTTAGACAGTAAGATTTCCAAAAACTGATTACTTGCAGAACAGGAAGCTTTCCCAAAGAAAAGAAAAGTTCAATAGCATGAACACATTCTTGTAGACCTGGAAGGATGATCCAGAGGTCACGTTTAGAGTTGAAGGACAAACAATGAATGATTGGAGGTTGGATTCTTTGGCCGTCAGTGCAGCAGGATATAAAGCTTTCCACTTAGCAGCTGTAATCTATCTGAAATCAGAGAAGAAATAAAGTGTTGATGTGTGTACTTTAAAGGCTGATAACTCGAAACCTTTAAGTACTTCCTGGCAATTAGTGAACTGCAGAAGACAAAAAATTAAAGTACAAGTGCATTATGTCAACTTGGGGATATGAGAACACTTGGTGAGCCTGCATAACTTCAAATAAATGCTTGGCTCTGAACAATCAGATAAGTTCATGTAATATTATTTATCTTGATTTTAAGGGGATTTTTGATAAAGTTTAACATGAGAGGCAAGGGATCAAGTTAAAAGAAGTCAGATTACAAAATGCAACAGGTAGATGAGTGCAAAATTAGCTTGAACACTGAAAGCAAAGGAATATAATGCAAGGGAGTTTCACAGAATTAGGTGATGTTAAAAGTGGATTCCTTAAGAGATCGCTGCTGAGGCTGCTGCTCTTTCTAATTATCTTTATGAGCAAACTAACAAGTTGGTTAACTTTGCAGACATACTAAACAGGGTGGAGTGATAGATAATCTGGCTTAAGTGGAATCATTACAAAATTCAGATAAACGAAATTTAATGTAATTAATAGATATAAGGTATTACACATAGGAAGTAAAAATGTTAAATTTGAATGTGCAGTGGTAGGCTTGAAAGAAGGACCTGGGAGTCACAGTGAGCTCTTCACTTTCTACATCCAGATGTCATGATTGTGAGTTGTCTTTATTATTTGGCTTACTCCTTTATCCAATTTGATTAACAAGAGGTTCAGGTTCAGGTTAGGGAGCATGCACTGCTACAGCACGTTGTCACACCTACCACACAACAAAACAGCTTGGGATCCTGGGTGGCAACTCTTCAGACACACGGTCCAGTCCTACTCTCATGAAATGACCACCTATCTGCTACAGCCAGATGTAATGTGGGCATCCCCTTGGCCTGGTCCAGCCACTCCAGATTCAACTATGAGAATCCTGTGAGCCAGATCACTCTCTAGGAGCTCCCTCTGATACTCCCTCACAGTGCAGGTAATGTGCCTCATTCAGGACTCTGTGAGAAACCACTCATTCGACACAAAGATAAACCAGCGGTACCCATGGATGCTCTGAAGAGACACAGTACCAACGGAGTCCAGTCTTCATCTCAGGTCACAGGATAGCGTCCATGTCTCACAACCATACAGTAATCATATATTTCCAACATTTGATTACATCACATTTAGTAGCTGGATTTGAACCCATAACCTCCGGGTTTGAAGTTCTAAGTCCACTTCACCACACTTCCTTATTTTATTCTGCACTATTCTTTTGTTGTTTCCTAGCACTGTTGTTTTATTTCAGGGTTTTATATTATGGAAAATTAATTTATTTCGTTAGTTTTCATTTTTGGCATCATTTTGACATATTTATCATGTTTAGGTTATTATAGTTAACTAGCCAACCCGCGGCGTACCATACACCGCATAATCAGGCTGGTTTTTTAATGATTTTTAAGCACAGGGAGAAAATTAACATTTGAAAAATCGGTAATGTAATAAATCAGCAAGAAAAGCACCATTGTAACAATGCATGGAATGAACCAACACACAATCGTCCATGACTGAATTTCTCCTTCAGTATGCACTGCCTGCTTATGTGCCCACCTCCAACTTGGCACTTGAGTCGTTGTCGTCTTTGCACAGTCCAGATGCACCTGTGACTCACGTAGACTTTTCATTGCTCTGTGTGGTTGCGGCTGCTTTTCTATATATAATCCACCAAGACACCCGACCACGGTAGTAGCAAGGTGGGGCTTCGTTGTTCCTTTCGCATGGTTTTTCATGGTGGACGCGGTCAGGTGTCGAAACCGAAAAAAATAATGAAAAGTCAACGTGGCTCAGACGTGCATGTGGACTCCTAGCACAGACAAAAGGAACTAACTGGGTGGTCGGTGAGTTTTTGCGTCCGGGCACATAGGCAGGCAGTGTGAATGCCTAGATAGCTAGGGTAGACACAGACCGATAAAAAAGGAGTGTTGGTGGGCAGGAAAACGTCTTTCGTGTTCCTGTAGGGTCATCTAAGAAGACGCATGTTTGTCGCGGATGCGAATTGCTGTATGTAGCATGTAAAACAGTTTGCTATGGTGCACGCGGTCGTGCGTCATAACCAAAAACTCAGTTTTTAAAGACTGCTTACTTCATTGTGTTTTAACCTCAGTTGTAAAGGATTGTTTTAAGGATCCCATGGGATACCCCTCGCAAAACGTTTTACACGCTGCATATGGCGATTCACCTCCGCGAGAAACATGCCTCTATGAACAGTCAACGTGGCTCGGAGGTGCATGTGGCCTCTACGACAGACGAATATAAATGACGCCAATTTTTCTGTGTCGTCGCTTCCGAGTTGGTGGGCGTGGCTCTGTGAGTTGTCGTCGTATCCAATGGTCTTGGAGTTGGTGGGCGTGGCTCCTTCCTGCGTGCGCCATAGGTGTCTTACTTGTCGGCGGCTTAGTGAATCCACGGCCCTTCCGGCATGCTTTCCATGGGTATCTTGCCTTAGTGAATTATATATATAGATTAGCAAAATACCCGCGCTTCGCAGCGGAGAAGTAGTGTGTTAAAGAAGTTTTGAAAAAGAAAAGGAAACATTTTAAAAATAACGTAACATGATTGTCAATGTAATTGTTTTGTCACTGTTATGAGTGTTGCTGTCATATATATATATATATATATATATATATATACACATATATATATATGTGTGTATATGTATACATATATATATGTGTATATATATATATGTGTGTGTGTATATGTATATATATATATATATATATATATATATATACATATATGTTGTGGTCCCCGGCCGGGGCTGGAGCCCAGCCGGGACGCCCAGGAGGACCAGAGGAGGGCTTGTGCCTCCTTCAGACCGCGAAGGGGCGTCCGTCCTGGTTATGTTGGGGGCCTCGGGTAAAGGGCTTGGAAGCCCAGCCCTGTAGGGACCCGTGGCCACCGCCAGGCGGCGCCCCGGTGCCTTAGAAGTCTGGAGCCCAGCACTTCCGCCACACCAGGAAGTGCTGGGGGGAAGAAGACAGGGGACACCCGAAGGGCTTCCGAGTGCGCAGCCGGCATTTCCACCACACGGGGGTGTGTCCGCAGGAGATTGCCGGGAAGCAGCTGGAGCCCATCCGGGTTCCCATATAAGGGGCCGCCTCCCTCCAGTCAGTAGTGGAAGTTGGGTGGAAGAGGACGGAGCTGGAGAGAGGACTGGAGGCGGCCAGGAGAGAGAGGCACAGAGACTGTGAGGCCTGGACATCGGGGGAATCGGTGCTGGAGGCACTGGGGTTTGTGGTACACGTAAAAACTGTAAATATTGTAAATAAACAAGTGCGTTGGGTGCAACAACGATGTCCGTCTGTCTGTGTCCGGGCCAGCGTTCACAGTGGCGTAGCCAGCAGAATGGTCCGTCTGGTACAAGACGGGGACCTGCTTTAAAATCAAATATTTCTGTGGACGGCCCGGCGCAGCAGCGGACCCTACACACTTGCCGTGGGAGCGGCGCGTGCACAACCCCGCAGGAGCGGTTCACCCCACGGACTGCCGCCGGTCCGCATTATGGCCAAGCTCCCCAGGTGCGGAGGAAGGATAATGGCCGTTGCTGGAGTGCAGCGGGCTGCCGTGAGCGTGTCGCGGCAGAAGGCGCCCGGGACGGCATGTCGCCTGGTGAGGCCATGCCGGGGACGTTTCCCCGGACAGACTGGACCCGGGAGGTAAGTTCCCTGCTTGCTGGCAAAAGGCCCTGTGGGGCTGCGTGTGTTTTGTCTTCGACAGGCAGGGGCTGCCCAGATCCTTGTCGGTGGCAGGCGCCTGTCGAACCGCGGCGCCTCGTTAACGCAGCAGCAGCTGGGAGAGCTGCTGAGAGGGAGATGCTGCAACCCGAAGAGCCAGCATGCCGCCGCACTGGGGAGGAAAGAGCCAAGATGGCCGCGGGCCGGATGTCCCGCCCGCTGACAGGCACGGGATTGGCCGGTGTGTCTTGTGTGCCCGCCAATGACGGTACAGAGGCGGGACCAAGGAACGCCAGTCTCGTGCCTAGGAGAGACCCGATTGGGCCAGAAGGAGTGGCCCACAGGAGGCAGACGACGAGTGGAGCTGATCGACAGGTAAGCCCACCGGCGTCTGTCTCTCTGTTTCCTCCAGCGGCTCGGCGCGAGCCGGAGGAGTCCCTTCGGCCCGCCGAGTCGCCTTTATTACAGGTGCTGAGTGATCTTGTTATCCGCTTGGAGCAGCTGAGGGGGAAGGCGGTCGCGTCGGGAGAGACGCCGCGTGAAACGGAGGATCGGCGCGACGCTGGAGCCTTTGGCAAACAAGACACCACGGGGAAGGTAGGTTGTACCGTCCCCGTAAAGCATAAAGGGGGATCTGCCGAACACGGCCGCGACTTTATTAAGGAGGACCGGTTTCAAGTAAGCGATCCCCCCACAGCGGACGCGGCAGTGCAGACAACCGCGGGGCGAGGAGATCGAACACGCAGGGATTGGCAGGACAGGGGCTGATGAGTGCCCTGGGTCCTAGCGCCCTGCGCTCCAAGCCCGCGGCAGTCTCCTGTCGCTCTGCAGGGACGCAGACGGGGCTGGATCTGAGCTGTCACCATGCTCAGACCCAGACCGTCAGGCTGTCCAAGAGGAGAAGGAGGAACCGAGGGGTGAATGCCGGTTCCTCCGATAGGAAGGGGCGTCTCGCTGGGAGCGAGCGTCCGGAGAAAGGCCGTCCTCTGCGGAGGCAGAGGGAATCCCCTGGGCGGCTGGGCGAGCCGCCTGCGAGAGCGGTCCCGCTGACAGCGAGAGGACGGGCATGGAACCTGCGGCGGAGGACTCAAGCAGGCAAGTCGGGGGCTGTCGGAGGGGGGCGAGATCACTGCCGGTACAAAGACAGACAGAATGCTCGGGGTGAGTGTCCTGGCAGTGCTTCTGGCCCTCCCTTTTCTCTTTTTACAGGTCCGAAGCCCCGACGAGTGCTGGAGCCGACATCGTTTGGGACCTGCCCTCCTGGAACGGGCCGCTCCGCGGGAGGGCTCCCCGCCAGGAGGCCGATGATGACCCAGCTGGTGGGGACGGTGGGGGCGAAAGCGGCGCAGACCAGAGGGGCGCATTGGCGTTGGAGGGGGTGCCGAACCAAGATGTCCCAGGGTGCCGTGTTGGACCATGGGGACATAGTAGGACCCTCTCTGGGGACGTGCTGCCCTTTTGGGGAATGTCGCTCGGACCCATGTGTCTTCACTAGCGGTGGGGCACTGTGGTCCCCGGCCGGGGCTGGAGCCCAGCCGGGATGCCCAGGAGGACCAGAGGAGGGCTTGTGCCTCCTCCAGACCGCGAGGGGGCGTCCGTCCTGGTTATGTTGGGGGCCTCGGGTACAGGACTTGGAAGCCCCGGTGCCGGAATATCCCGTATGTATATATATATATATATATACACACACACACACACACACACACACACACACATATAAACATATACACATACATACATTATACATTGTCACAAAACGAGACAAAGACAGATAAAGGTTTGGGGCAGCCACCCATATAATTTGGTATCCTAGCTGCAAAAGTCGTTTCAAGCAACTGGCACTGAAGTGTATACAACGGAGTCCAAAACCAGACTGTGGGAGAAGGGAAAAGGGTAGGCTTTTAAAGGGGAAGACAGGAAGTGAGGTCATAAGGATCGGGCACGTGTTCATTATTCATTGGATCAGGCCTGGATGTGACATCAGGGGGGCCGTAGCTGGTAAGGTCTGTTTCCATTGGTTCGGTCCCAGAAGTGATGTCAAGAGAGCCAGGTGGAGCCTCCCGGGTTTGGTCTACAGGGAAGTGAGAAAAAGAGTTAGTGCACTCTGCCACATCCCGGCATGCCTCAGAACTGCCTTCACTCGAGCCCTTTAGCTGCCTCCCATGCGCGCGTGCGTGACAACATATATACATATCTACATATACACATATCTATATATATATATACATATATACCTCTACATATATATACATATATATACACATATCAACATATATATACACATACAAATACACACATACATACACACACACATACATATATACATATACACATACATACATACAGATAAATATACATATATATACTGTCACGCATGCGCGAGTAGGAGGCCACGGACGGACCTGAAACCTGAAGCTTCGAAAGACGTTCGCCGGCAGGGAATGGCGGGGTACTAACCTTTCTGCTCTCTCTTCCAGGAAAAAAGACGCTCCGCCATCATAACCTGCCCGCAGTACGTCCACTTCCGCCCTTCCTCCGCCATCTTCCCTGACATCAGCAATCCCGTTATCCCTCACACTTCCTTCCCAGCATTCCTCCACTTCCGGCTCCTCCTCTATAAAATGGCCGCCGACGCCTTGGAACCGCGTAGCGCATATGAACATTTGTTTATACTTTTGACCTGTTTTGTAACAAACTTTACTTTTTTGTACAGTATACGGGGCCGGAAACCCCAACCCTTTATGCTGTGTGTTCTCTCTTTTTTACAGTGGCGTAGTCGGCAGGATACTGCTCCGAAGAAGAAAAGATAAAATGACTGAAAGACAGGACCTCAACACCGTGCTGCAGGGGATGAACGCGCAGATCCAGTCCCTGCAGCAAGCACAGGCCGCTACAACCCGGGAACTGGAGGCCGCGAAGGCGAAGCTCGCGGAAGCCGAGAGGGTAAGGGCCGAGCCACCTCGTCCGAAACCTCCGTCCCTTGTCCCAATGACGGAGGTGGACGACATTGAGTCCTATCTCGGGATCTTTGAAAGGACGGCCACCCGGAACGAGTGACAGCGGTCCGAGTGGGCGTCCATTCTGGCGCCCTACCTGAAGGGGCCTGCGCAGCGAGCCTATTATGACCTCCCCGAGGAGGAGGCCGCGGACTATAAGCTCCTAAAACAGGAGATCCTGGCATGCTACGGCATTACGCCGAGCCAGCAGGCGAGTGAGTGGCGGAGCTGGCAGTTTGACCCTGAAAAGCCTTTGACTTCTGGGGAAAGATGGGGCGGTGGCTGCGGCCCGAGGGTCCCCAAGCCCGGAAGTTCGTGGAGCAGGTGGCCTGTGAGGGCCTCGTCAACGCACTGCCCAGCTCCCTCGCCCAGCAGGTTCGGCGCCACCCCTATAAGGACATGCCAGGACTCCTGGAAGTCCTGGAGCGTCAGCTCGCGGTTTTCCGAGCCGGGGGGACAGAAAGGCAAGCTCGTGGGAACCGGCAGGGACGGGCGGCCACCCCCGAGCCCTCTCGACGTGCTGCAGAAGCGCCTCCTAGACCCAGAGAAAAGCCGGCCTCCCCGCGCTGTTACAAGTGCGGAGAGACCGGCCACCTACTACCGACCTGCCCTCTGAACACCCCCATGGAGCCGATGGACTGCACCTGGGCCTCTGCGGAAAGGTACTGTACTCCGCCGCATCCCTTGGCAAGTCCGAACACGGGAGTGGTGTTGGTAAACGGGCACTCAGTGGTGGCTCTCTTTGACTCCGGCAGCAACATAACTATTGTCGCTTGCCGTTATGTATTACCGCGACAGTGGCTAAACAAACATCTACGAGTCACTTGTGTACATGGAGAGACCAGGTCTTACCGTTCCACAGAGTGTTTCCTTTCCTGGAAGGGGGAATTGTCCAAATTGTTGGTCGCTATGTTGCCGGAACCCCCCTATCCAGTAATCCTGGGACAAGACTGGTCACATAGAAAATGCGGTAAGACACACACCGCTCCTGGGGCCTCACTGGGTCTGGTTATGGAGGGGCAAGGCACCCTTCCCGCGGTCTCCACGCCATGCTCTGAGGCAGACCACAATGGCGCAGGCACAATGGGGGGAGTTTCCCAGGCGACGGACTCTGACCCGGAACCTCCCACCGGCGAAGGGACGAGCCAGGGAACACTTCCGCCCAACCTCTCACAAGATCCCCTGAGCAACCTGGACCACCAATTTCGCTCCACGCCTGCCTCGCTTAAAAGAGAGCAGTGGAATGAAGATTCCCTGCGGTTTACCCGGAATGCGATTGTTCTTCCAGGCAGCTCACAAGCTGACGGTTCCATGCCACGCAAGCCCTTCTTTGTACTGGAGAATAATCTGTTGTATCGGGTGGCAACTCACGAGGGCGAGGTGCGGAAGTTGTTGCTAGTGCCGCGTACCTTCCGGCGGGAGGTATGCGAACTAGCTCACGCACACCTCTAGGCGCCCACCTCGGGGCCAAGAAAACATTGGAGAGAATCAAGCTCCGTTTTTACTGGCCCGGGATCAACGAGGAGGTCCGGCGCTTCTGTCAATTCTGTCCGGACTGTCAGATTCGCCAGATTCCTAGGAGGGACCGTGCTCCTCTCGTCTCAATACCCCTGATAGACATTCCCTTTGACCGAATAGGGGTTGACTTAGTAGGGCCCCTGGAGCCCTCGAACCGTGGCCACAAGTATATATTGGTCATGGTTGACTATGCAACCCGGTACCCAGAGGCGGTTCCCCTGCGCTCCGCTAACACCAAAAACATCGCACGGGAACTGGTCAACCGCTTTTTGAGAGTGGGTATCCCTAAAGAACTCCTCACGGACCAGGGTACTCCCTTCACTTCAGATACGTTCAGGGAGGTTGCCAAATTACTGAGAATAAAGCACCTGAAGACGTCTGTCTACCACCCCCAAACGGACGGTCTGGTAGAACGCTTTAATCAGACGCTTAAACAGACGCTCCGCAAGGTAGTCAGCGCTGATGGCAGGAATTGGGACCAGCTCCTGCCGCTTGTGCTTTTTGCCTACCGGGAGGTGCCCCAGGCCTCTACGGGCTTCTCCCCTTTTGAATTGTTATACGGGCGATAGCCCCGGGGACTTTTAGACATTCTAAAAGAAGGCTGGGAGGCTGAGGCCCTTCCCTCCTCCAATATATTGAAGTATGTAGCGCAACTGTGCGACAGGCTCGCTAAAATCTGGCCGCTCCTAAAAGACCACGTGACTCGTGCGCAGGCAGCGCAGGCCCGGTGTTACAATCGCAACTCTGTCCTCCGGGAGTTCCACCCGGGGGATCGAGTGATGGTGCTCGTTCCCACCTCCCACTCCAAGCTACTAGCTCACTGGCAGGGGCCATACGAGGTTAAGGAAAGGAAGGGGCTCGTCAACTATTTAGTCAAGCAACCTAATCGTCGACCGAGCAAGAGGATCTACCATATTAATTTGTTGAAACCCTGGAAGGACAGGGAGGAGACTCCCTATACTCATAGATCCCTCTCCCTATTCGCTAGCACGGCTGCCCTTAACCTCGGCGACGAGCTAACGCCCGTACAGCGGCGAGAGATAACCCAAGCTATCTACGGCATCCCCGAAGTGGTGAGCGAGTCACCGGGCCGGACCTCGCTGATTGCACATGATATATTCACGGATCCTGGAGAGGCCCTATAGACTCCCGGAGGCAAAACGTGCCGAAGTGGAACTGGAGGTACAACGAATGTTGGACTTGGACATTATTGAGGAAAGTCACAGTCCTTGGTCCAGCCCGATTGTCCTCGTTCCCAAGCCGGACGGCTCCTGGAGATTCTGCAATGACTTTAGACGTCTGAACCAGGTCTCCAAATTCGATGCCTACACGATGCCCCGCATTGACGACCTGCTCGAGCGGCTGGGTGCGGCTCGGTACTTGACTACTCTTGATATGACGAAAGGGTATTGGCAAATTCCCTTAACGGCATCTGCAAAAGAAAAAAACGCCTTTAGCACCCCTAGTGGACATTGGCAATACAAGGTCCTCCCATTTGGGCTGCACGGGGCCCCTGCGACCTTTCAACGTCTGGTGGATAGAGTGCTGAAGCCCCACCAGTCCTATAGTGCCGCCTACCTGGATGACGTCGTCATCTATTCCGGCACCTGGGAGGAACATCTATTGCAGCTCTCTGCTGTCCTCGCGACACTGGCTAAAGCTGGCCTCCGCATTAACCCCCGTAAGTGTTTTTTTGGCTTAAAGGAGGCCAAGTATTTAGGCTACCTTGTGGGACGAGGACAGGTGAGACCCCAATGTTCCAAAGTCAAAGACATCCTGGAATGGCCCCGTCCGAATACCAAGAGACAGGTGCAGGCTTTCTTGGGGTTGGCGGGGTACTACCGCCGGTTCGTACCGCGTTTCTCCGAGAGGGCAGCACCCTTGACTTGCTTAACAAAGAAGGGGGCTCCCCTGCATGTGGTATGAAACGACAAGGCGGAACACGCATTCAGTGACCTGAAAGAGGCCCTTACATCGGCACCTGTATTACAGACCCCTGATTTTGGGTTACCCTTTATCCTCCAGACCGACGCTTCGGACACAGGCCTGGGCGCCGTGCTGAGCCAAAGCGTCGATGGTGTCGAACACACCGTGATGTACCTAAGCCGGAAACTGCTGGACCGAGAGGCCAGGTACGCGGCGGTGGAGAGGGAAGCCCTGGCTATTAAGTGGGCTGTGACTTATCTCCGGTACTACCTGTTGGGTCGCGAATTCACTCTGGTGACTGATCACGCTGCGCTTCAGTGGATGTCCCTCCGCAAAGAGTCGAATCCGCGGGTCACCAGGTGGTTCCTGGACTTGCAGCCCTATAAGTTCACAGTCACTTATCGCCGCCGCGGCCTTCAGGCCAACGCCGATGCCCTCTCTCGCGTCCACGACCTCTCGGTTAAGTCCGCCTGACCGGACGGTCTTGGGCTGAGGTGGGGGTTGTGTCACGCATGCGCACGTGCATTTGAATTAAAATGGTAGGTCAGAGGGTATAACGGGGATGCAAGGAATACATTGAGTGTGGAGAAACTCTAGAGACAGTGTGTGTATTAACTTGTGGATTTTTCTGTGAGTATTTGGTGGCATCGTGACGAAGTTGCTTCCGCAAGACCGCGTTAGCTGTGGAGCTCAGCTCGGAGCATATTCTTTTCCTACCTTGTCAATTGTGTAATGTGTTTTTTGAACAGGTTTGATGCATGGAAGTGATCACTCGTACTGTGTTCAGTCAGTTCACGTGAGCTGCTCTCTTGTGTGATGTTGCGATGTCCACGGCTTTATTTAATGTTAGCTAAGACCCGGCACTTAAAAGTTTCTCGCTACAGCAATTTTAACTCCATTACAAAGTGATCCAAAGTCTCGTTTATACCTCGTGTCTTCTCATTAAACTTGTATCTCGCGAATAAAGTATTCGACGAAGACATGACAAACGGCAGCAAGAGCGTGTCCATAAACTTAATTTAAACTTACAGTTTACACCGTGCTTTGTTTCCGCAGTAGCTGCACTTATGAATAACCTTGTATGCATTTTTCTTCAGCGCTCTTCCTTGTTTACTACGTACTGCGTTCACAGTCAGTTCACGTGATTACGTGGGAGGCGTGATGATGTGACACGCAACTCCACCCCCCACAGCCATCGAGCTGAAGTCCATTACAGTATAAGGAGAAAAATAGGTTCCAGTTATGACCATTACGCATAGAATTTCGAAATGAAACCTGTCCAACTTTTGTAAGTAAGCTGTAAGGAATGAGCCTGCCAAATTTCAGCCTTCTACCTACACGGGAAGTTGGAGAATTAGTGATGAGTGAGTGAGTGAGTGAGTGAGTGAGTGAGTGAGTGAGTGAGTCAGTGAGTGAGTGAGTGAGTGAGTGAGGGCTTTGCCTTTTATTAGTATAGATATACACCCCCACGTTGTTACTTTAATATGATAGTATGTTGATGGCAATGTAGTTCCAGGTGTCACACTATGTGATGTCGTCAAGGTAACAATCCAAAAAGCTGGTGCCATGTGTTTGCCAGCATCCAAGATTACACCAAAACGTATAGCGAATGCTTTCCTTAATGTTTTTTTTATTTTAGGTTGTGGAATTCTGTAGCATTTTGTTGGCTTTGAATTAAGGATTACATATTGGAGTTTAGTTAAAGATAAAGAAATCTTTTGTGTTTTGAATTTAGCAATGATTATCAATCAATCAGAGTGTCTAGTGATTTAGTTCTGAATTGTTAGTCTCCCCTGTTTTGCCTGATAATAATACTTGCTATAAAACTCCATATCAGTACACATCAGCATAGTGGGCAGCATTGATTTAGATAATGAATAAGTTGCTAAACTTTATAACCTAATATGTGCAGTACTAGGGTGTTGTACCATGTTTGCCATTAAGAATGTGATGAGAAGTTAAGTAAAATGACACCTTTTATTGGCTAACTAAATAGATTTCAATATGCAAGCTTTCAACTCCCCTTCTTCAGGCACGATACCTAATGTGTGAAGTACAAGTCAAGGAAGGTTATGCTTAAGTTGTATAACTCACTAGTGAGACTTTATCTGGAGTACTACATGCAGTTTTGGTTTCCTAATTGCAAAAAAATACATAGTAAAAGAAAAGAACCTCCAGATGGAAATGTCTGGACTGAATCGAGTGATAAAAGAGGTGACATGATTTAAGTGTTTAAAACGGAATTAGTATTATGGATCATAGGTGTTACTTTAAAATTACTTCTTCGACAAGGCAAAGGAACATAGATGGAAACTTGATAAGAGTAAGTTTTACTCAAATGTGAAGTTTTTCTGTACACATGAAATGAGTTACCATGTAGTGAGGTAGACAGTGGTATTTTGAGGCCTTCAAAACTTTTACTTGGTAATATTTTGGAGACAGTGGATGAATAAGATTGGCACGCTTTGTTGAAATAAATGACCTGTTCTTGTCATAACTGTTGTAATGTTCTAATGATTTTATTTACCACAAACACTGTTTTATCATGGAAATTGACCTGTTCTTTATATAGCTGCTTTATAGTACCGCATATGTTCAGTGTTATCTGCACATGGACAGCTGCATCAGATAAAGAAACTTAATAGCCTGGCATAAACAGACCAAATGATTGTCTTCAGACATGAAGACATCAGACATAAACTACACCTGTGCCAATCGCCAAAGCAGGTGCCCACTCACCACACTGCTTTTTATTGGAGGCAATCCTCCTCAGCTGCTAGCCCCTGTGAGAATATCCTCCCCACCCCTTAAACAATATACATTGACCCAATCATACTATCTAAAATCAATATTACTATAAAGTAAAATTAATGTAACGCAGTAAAATAATAGTAGCAAAAGTAGGAAATATATTTGAAAAGAAACTTAAAACTCAAATAGAAAAAATATAGATGATGGAAGATAAGTCCTTTCAAATCTGGGCGTAGAGTTTCTTTAGATTTTTGTTGAGTCCACAGTTTCTTTGGAACTTCAGAAACCATTCATTTGGGTGATGATCTTCTCTCTCCTGTTCCTCTTTCTTATTTTCTGTTCCCTTTTCTATGCAGAGTACGCATCCTACTTAAAAAGCCCTTTCTTCATGTAAATTTAAAAATAATTAGATGAATAATCAATAATTGTTTAATGAATAATGAATGTTTGGATTATATCAGTATATCCCAGGCTGAAGTCCCTCCTAATCATAATTACTCCAAGCTCCAAAATTAAAAAAAAAATGTCTAGCAATTTGTTTTCTAGGATTCTAACTGACTGAGCTAAAAGATACAAGGTTCAATTCAGAAAAGTTACACAAGAAAAAAAGACTGAGAAAAGATTGAGGGATGAGTTCAATATGGTGTGTTCATACAGGCTTTGTGTGATGGTCCAGGTGTCCTGATTGCTGGTTGTTTAATCTATTGGCTTCATGGCATTTTGACACACATTTGAAATTTTCTTTTGTTTGCAATCTTTTTCATATAGCTTGTTTTCTTTAACCACACAGAGACCAACGTTCATATTTTGTATTAATCTATTGTATTAATGTAGTTCAAACTTCCACATATTGTGTTAATCTATTGCATTAACACTAGAATTACCAAAGTTTATGAGAAAACTTGTAAATCCGGCCCACCTTAAATCCACTCGCACGTCTCCATTCAGTGTCTTTTGTCTTGTAAATGTGTTGATAATCCCAAGCAGCAAGCAGCCTGCTATACCATCCCCACCACCGTCGGAAAAACTGCAAAAACGTCTCCCAACTGAAGCCTTGTTTATCAGTGAGTCAGGTACCTAGGCTAAAAAAATATGTTGTTATTCGGAGCACATGCATTTCACGTGTGTTCCGTGTCAACAAAGATCTGTGTATGTGTAGGATGACAGCAAATGCTGAACACATACCTAAAAGACAAACTTTTTCCATGTTTTATTACTAACAATAAAATGCATACATGAAGTGTATAATGTGTGAAGACTGAAATCCAAATATCAAATAAGCACTTTCACAAAAGATACAAGTATAACAACAAATGCACTTTTTTTCCCGCCCCCCAAGACTATAACTGAAGAAAAAGAAATCAAGTTAGTATTGCTTATCATCCTGACTTCTTTGGTAGTACAGCGGTTAGAGCTGCTGACTCCTATTTAGGAGGTCCTGAGGTCCTGAGTCTTAACGTCTCCCAAAGTTAACATTTTGAGTAGTGAGCTGTTCTTATTCTTACTATTATACAATAAAAGCATACATTTGATTTGAGTCTGTAACGGACGGTGTAAATTTATGGTACTTGTAAAGCTTAGCATTTCTTTATTCCGTTTTATTCTCTCTGTCGCGTTCTCGCTCGCCCTGATCTGACACTGCTGTTTTCAAATAAAGACGCGCTATAACAGAGGTGAACACAGATCAGAGAAAGAGAACAGAAGCCCTCCCCACAAGAAACGTCCACTCACATATAAGAACAATGCAGCTGCACCAGGTATATAGGTGAAAGATGGCACCGTTTCGATACAGGACGAGGTCTGGCATCATCCTGCCAATCACCTGTCCTTCAAAGAAACAGCACTGCAAACAGAATGAAACAGAGTGAAAGAATGTAAGCGAAAACTGCATGTTTTAAATTAACTTTTTCAGGAAAAGCTTTTACCCATTCAGAGCAAAGTGAATATTCAACAAAAATAAATTTGAGAATTGACACAAAAGCTCAGATTCCTAAATGACAGTTGAATGTGAGTAAAGAAGCTGAACAGGTAATCTGAACCAGCTTACGGCTAACAAGTGATGCATTCTTGGGTGTGGTAAACATCTGCAGGTGGAATATTATTCTTAAGTATCAATAACTATTCACTGACTTGAATAGACTGTCTAGTAGGCACTTCTCACTCTCAGTCTTTTAGCGCTGTGAGGGATTGCCGGCCGTTTATCCCGGCCAATACTCCCAAGCCGCCAGGTGGAGCCCTCCTTGCAGCATGGAGGTCCCCAGAAGACCAGCAGGGCATCATGGACAATGGAGTTTTTATGCACCGCCCTGCTGGATGCCATGGGGGCCACGAGAGGGAGCTGCAGGGAGGACCGAAGAGTTCTTCATGCCCTATGACCTGGAAGTTCGTCATAGGAAGAGCGACGGGCTTCCGGGTTGAAAAAAAGTACTATTTACCCTGACCCGGAAGGAATAAGGACTTGTGGACTGTTGGCTAGGAACACTTCCGGGTCAGGAAGTATAAAAGGACTGTGGGAGCTCCCAGACGGCGAGCTGAGTTGGGAGGCAGGGTGGCTAAGCGTCTGGGAGTGGAGGATTGGTTTATTGATTATTGTTATTGGTTTATTGGAGAATTGTGGAGAGGAGCGTGCTTTGTGCACTTTATTATTATAATAAATAATTATTTGGACTTTTATCTGGTGTCTGACGTGTGGTCCGAGGGTAAAAGGGTGCGAGAAAGCCCTAATTCTGTCACAGTGCATAACTTCCCATTTCAGTGTTCATGCCATATTTTGGGAAGGCATATGTCTAGGTTTGCCGAGGATTGTTTAAACTAGGGAATTGGTGGGCAGGGAGTTTAGAACAGGCCAGGCTTAGAAGTGTACTTGAAGGAAAAATAATAGTTTGCAATTTTCTGGGGTCTTCACATGTGAATAAGTAGATAACTTCCCAGTGGTAAAAGGGACTGCTAAGGAGCTACTGAGTGATGTGTTAATTGTAGAGGGAGAAGTACTACTTAGATTAAATAGATTGAAATCAAACAATTCATCAGCACCAGATAATATTTATCCTCATGTTCTTAAGGATGTGAGCGAGTACATATATAAACCCTTGATGCATGGTTTTAGGAAGTCACTCTGCACTGGGGATATTCTGAAGGACTGGTAAATGACAAATATCCTAGGGTATAAAAAGATTGATTGGGCAGATCTAAGAAAATATAGATCTGTAATCTTTAAACCTTGGATGAAATATTGATGATTTGTGTCATACAATGGAATCACAAACATGATTTTTTTATTACATCGTTTTGTATATATACTGTATATGCACATAATTTTACATATTTTCTTGAGTAAAATATTTATCAGATAACTGACTATTTTGTAATTTCCATTTTTAGAGATTTTCATAGGGGTTCCACAGATCTAATTTTTATATAGGGCTAAAAAGTTAAGAAACACTGTTGTATAGGATGATTTATTAATTATTATTAACAAGCACTTTGAGCTACATTATTTGTACGAAAATGTGCTACATAAATAAATGTTGTTGTTGTTGTTGTAATTGTTTGCTATTTTTCTAGTCATAAAATATATATACTGTATATACACACACCCAAACCTTTACAAAGTAACTTCCAAATATTTATTTAAAAAGTATTACACAACAGTCCACTAAATCCTATTTTTTTTTTACTATCTGTCAGTTTCTTTATTGCCGAATGGCTTTATAATACTTAAGAGCATGAATGAGTATACATATTTCTGAAAAAATTGACATGGGAGTACCGGCCATGGTGAAGATTGGTTGATTGAAAAGCCTTATGTTGGTGTTGGTTCCAAATAAAACTTAAAAACAACTATAATTGGTTGCCTGGAACTTCAGAGTCATTTTTGAGAGGATATTACAGTCCCCTTCACCATTCTTAAGTTAGGTGAGCATAGAACAGCTTGTTAGGAAGTGCCATCACATTGTAAGAGTTTCTTCATGCGTTACCCCTGATCATGTGGGTCTGAAAAATAAGTAAAGAACAGTATAACATTAAGAAAATTTTGTTAGTTAAAGTCAAATAAACAAATATTGTATACAGCAACTTTAACAGGTTAAACGGGAGCATAGTACAAAGTGCAAAACTAGGCTTGATGTTATTTTGGAGGAATTAAATGGATAGGACTGGCAAGCTTTGTTGGGCTGAATGGCCTTTTTTTTGTCTAGATTGTTCTAATGTGTGTTGACAAATATGTTACAGTAATCCCTCCTCGATCGCGGGGGTTATGTGGAAAAATAAAAATACAGGTCAATAACTTGTGCTTGACAAATCTGATGTACGTGACAGAAAGCATGTTCTATGGTGTATGTGGTAGAAGTCATGCAGACCCTGCATGCTTATAGTGTACGTGACAAGTGCTACTTCTTGTTTCTAGGCGTCTACATGGAAGGCCACGGGTGTGGACTCATCGAGTCCCAAACTAAGGAAACTAACAGATGTACTCCACCTTTAGGGTTTTGTAGCGCTGATTCAGGCTAATGTTTTGAAATACTTGTGTAACTAAAGTCATAAAACAAGAAACCCTATAAAAAATCTTGAACACCGACCCCTCGGTGCAGATGAAGGGCGGTGTCCTAGGACTGTGCTTCTCTGTCATTTAACCTTTGCCTGGTGTGTATGAATAAAAGAATATTTTCTAACTTTAATTCTGCTCCTCTGTCTTCAGTCACAAGAAACGACACCATAGAAAAAGTGCCCCCCCACAATAGGTGAAAATCCGCAAAGTAGAAACCATATGTTTGTATGGTTATTTTTATATATTTTAAGCTCTTAGAAACTCTCCCACACTGTTTATAAATATTCTCCGCACAGTTATACAGTAAACCCTTGTTTATCGCGGTTAATCCACTCCAGACAGATAAATGAATTTCCACGAAGTAGGATTCTTTATTTATAAATCTAATATTTTCACAGTTAGAGCATAGAAAACCTGTTTACGACCTTCTAAATACGTTTTTTAACATTATTAGAGCCCTCTACACATGAAATAACACCCTTTAGTCAAAAGTTTAAACTGTGCTCCATGACAAGACAGAGATGACAGTTCTTTCTCACAATTAAAAGAATGCAAACATATCTTCCTCTTCAAAGTGTGCGTCAGGAGCAGAGAATGTCAGGGAGAGAGAGTAAAGCAAACAATCAAAAATCAATAGGGCTGTTGGGCTTTTAAGTATGCGAAGCGGCCACAATGAAGGGATCAATGTGAAGGTAGTCTTTCAGCATTTTTTAGAGAAGCGTCCGTATCTTCTAAGCAAACAGCCTCTGTGCAAACAGCCCCTCTGCTCACACACCCTCCGTCAGGAGCAGAGAATGTCAGAGAGAGTGAGAGAGGCAGAGAAAAGCAAACAATCAAAAACCAATACGGGCTATTAGAGCTTTTAAGTGTGCGAAGCACCACGCGGGAAGCATATCGTATATCATTGAGGAGTTTTATTTCATACGTAATATGTGCTCTGATTGGGTAGCTTCTCAGCCATCCGCCAATAGCGTCCCTTGTATGAAATCAACTGGGCAAACAAACTGAGGAAGCATGTACCATAAATTAAAAGACCCATTGTCCGCAGAAATCCGCGAACCAGCGAAAAATCCGTGATATATATTTCGATATGCTTACATTTAAAATCCGCGATGGAGTGAAGCCGTGAAAGTCGAAGCACGATATAGCGAGGGATCACTGTACAACTAAAAAATGATGAATATCATGCACAGCGATTATTCACGTTTGGAGCTCAACTTGATTGTCAGTTTACGTGGTTCAGCTTCTGTCATTACTATTACTTCTTCTTGTTCAGTCTCTTAGTCTTTTTATCGAAGAGGCACAACCACCAAAGTTGCAATGATTCTTTTCCACTCTGTCCTGTGCTTGCCAACTGTCTCGCCTCCTGCAGTGACCTTTGTGTCCAGTCTCTGATGTTGTCTGCCCACTTACCTTATGGTCAACTCCCTTGACCTTCCATTGTCCCTTCTAGAGCCATTCTTAGCAATGATAACCCCTCTATCCAGCACACATGACCATAATCTGTTAAGTTTTTTCTGCCAAATGTGAACCAATAGGCAGGTGCCTTTCTTGTATGTTCATTATTTTCCAGACTTCCTCATTTGTCGCATTTTGTTTATATGAGATATTTAGTCGTCATCTGTAAGCCTTTATTTCAAGGGGTTGCTTTTCTTCTTCTTTATTAACATCCATGATGTCAGCTGGGAATATTTTTATTAAACTTTTTTTGCTGTCAAATCAAATATCTTTACTTCTTAGAAACTTTAGCAGTTTTGTTATGACTGCCATTGCCAGTCTTGGTCTTGCCATTTTATCTATATCACAATTAGCATCACTGGTTATGTAGCCCCTGAGATACTTAAACTGCTTTAAGCTTACTTCCTTCCACCATGATCTGCAGATTTTCTTGTGTCTTTGCTGATGTCAACCACTATGTCTTGCTCAAATTTATATACAACCCATATTTTTTGACCACTGCCTCTCTTACAGTTATACTTTTGTATAGGCTTTCCTCATCTAAAAACCTTAGTTTCTGATTTTTTTGATTGTTGATCAAGTCCTAATATCACTTGTTTATTCAAAGACTTCTATAAAAAAGAAAAATATTGAACAACACTGGAGATAATTGTGCATCTTTGTCCAACTAGTTTTAAACCATTAAGTTAGCTCCCCATTTATCTTCACTGCATCTTCAGCTTTCTTGAATACAGTCACAATTTCACAGGAATATCCAAAGAAACTCACTATGGCCCACAGTGCCACTTTCCAAAAACTGTTAAATGCTTTCTTGAAATTAATGAAGGTGTGCAAGAACTTCATCTAGAACTTCCAGGAACACTTTGCTTACGTGGTGTACAAGGCTGATAGTTTTATAGTTTGTCCATTCTCTTGGGTCACTTGATTTTGCCAGTGCTATTATTACTGAAAGTGTCCATTCTTTTAGTGTTTCCCAGTGTTTCCTATCAATTGCTATGTCTCCCCTATTTTTTATTAACTCCACTGGGATGTTGTCCGCCCCTTGTGATTCATCATTTTCTCTGTGTTCACTACTGCTTCTGCTTCCTCCCTTGAGATGATTGTTGGGATGATATCTCTGGTTTTACAGTAACAGCTCATCTTCTGTCTTTATTACATTTAGATCTTTGTTCAGTAATTATTTGCATATGTATTCTAGCCATTTAATTCTCATCTGGCATTGCTGAAGAGAGATATTCAGATTTTTTTGGATTTCCTTCATATCAGCAGGACTACCATACAATTTTCAATCTTGCTTTCTCTGGAAAATAGTTATATATCAACTTTAGTTAAGACATTTGGACCTATTTTGATGTTAGAAGAAAGCTATTAAAATTGGGGAAAAAAAATGAAACAGAAATCAGAGACAGATTGAAAAGATCAGCCTTGGAGGTAAACAGGAGTTAGTTCCTGCACTTCTCTTAATTGCACTTGGCCTAGGTTTTCACACCCCATAGTCTTGAATTGGATAAGTGGATTACAAATGTATGTATAGAAAAGATCCATACCAGATTTAAAGTATGGGGTTGTGTGATGGAATAGTTCAGTACAAGGCATGCTAAACATCTGATGGTCTGGAAGAGAAGATGCTTTGGTGAATGATATCAGATCGTGTGCCTGGTTCAGTTCCTAGCACTACAATTCAGCTGCACACCTCACTTGCTGCTATATTAGATTTTAGTTAATTAGGACACACATGATCTGTGAGATGCCCTGTGATGGACTGATGTTCTGTCTAAGAATGGTTTCTAAGAATGGTTTGTACATTGTACCTGATGGATAGGATAGGCTGTAGGTCACTACAAACTTCAATTGGGAAATGGGTGAATAGATGCTGTGGAGACTGGCCTGGACACAGACAGGCAGACACGTTCAACTCACCCAGCACACGTTTATTTGTGAACTCCATTATATACAAGGTGCACCACAAATCCCACAAGTCCCCAAAGTCCTGGCCACAACACCAATGCCTTGCTTCAGACCGCCTCCTTCTCTCTTCTCTAGCTCTATTCCATTCCTCACCCGACTCCAGCCTTGAATGAAGGGAGGCGGCCCCTTTTATAATCACCCGGATGTGCTCCAGGTGTTTTTCGGCAATCTTCCACCGACACGCCCCAGTGTGGCGGAAGTGCCGGCTGCATCCCCGGAAGCACTCCGGGTGTCCCTTTTCTTCTTCCCCCGAGCACTTCCGGGTGTGGCGGAAGTGCTGAGGTCCAGGGCTCCAGAGGCATAGGGGCGCCCCCTGGCAGTGGCCACGGGCCCCTACAGGGTGCAACTTCAAAGCTCTGTACCCATGGCCCCCAAAGGTACCAGGGTGGTCGCCCCCACATGGTCTGGGGAAGGCGCAAGCCCTCCTCCGGTCCTCCTGGGCGTCCCGGCCGGGTCGCCACCCCAGCCATCTCTGACAATGCCTAGTTGACATTTTAGTTGTACGTTATTTCTTGTGTACTGGGCCTACACTATGCACTTGGTCTATTATGTGTGTTTTTATCAATACCATACTTTTATTTTTACCATATTTTATTAATTACCATACTGTTACTAGTTTGTTGATTTTACTTATTAAAAATTAAATATTGCAGCTCTGGTTGCAGAAGTTTACAATATATGATTACAAAATAAACATACATCAAATACTGAGGTCATTCATAGCACTCCTAGTACTTTTTTATTTCAGCTAGTAAACCTTATTGCCCAACTAATGCATTATTAAAAGTGTCTCTTGGAATGAGCCCCTCCACACTGAATTTTTAACATTGCATATCCTCTTAGGATATAACGAGAAAATATAAACAAAACAGAAACAAAGAGTGTAGAAAAGATGATTACTAAGATGGCTCCGAGAGGTAGTCTGGAGGCAGTAGCAGGTATTTCTTCATATGAAAAACAGTACAGAAAGAGATGGTTGCAGATTTTAGATATACCAGCAGGGTCAGGTTGATATAATTGCCCATTTAATTAAAAAGGAAAAAAAAACAGTAGTTGTAAGTAGTACTGTCTCGTGTACAGACAGGCTGTTGATGTTTGAAAAGGAAACAAACACGCTCTTGTGACCACTGCTCTCAGTTCAGGTTGTAATTACATGTGACAATAATGACCCCTATCCTTATTCAGGTAAAAAACATATTAAGAGAATAAGTGATGAGTTTGCCTTTTTCTTTGAAGTTCTTAGAAATTGTATATCTTTTCTTACATCTTATAAGGTCTATTTAAATTGTTGATTCAATGTAAGACAATTGCTTTATGGTATTTAAAATTTTGAGTTCTCTGATTATCCCATGTTTTCACAGTCTCAGAGAACACCAGTTTAAACATGTTGACATATTGATGGGTGTACCATCTCTTGGTTGGTCTGCATCATGGTTATAGCAACCGCACTGAGACAAATACTAAGAAGAGACGTCTGGACTGTGTCCCCATTTTAGCTAATGTCATGGATATCATTTAATTTTTTTAATATTGTTACATATCTTCTTATATAATATGCTACCGTGGCTGTCCAGGATTTTAAATCACCTGTAGCTCGCAAACTGTTTAAATTATTGACCTGAAATTTGGTACACATATACTACGTGACATCTACTATCCACTTTCAGGGTGATGATTGACCTCCACGGTTTTTCTTCTTTTTATTTTATTTCATTGTAGAATCAACTCTCGGCAGAGGCCAGAAGGGCGGCCGTGTGGCACATGCGTACAGGCGCTGTTCTCATCCCTACCACCTTCACCGTCACTTCCTCTACCTCTCCATATCTTAAATCATTCTTGAGGCAGATTAAAGACTTAAGTGCCAGCTTAAGAGAAAAATTAAGGAAAACGTACTAAGCAATTGCAAAACAAACACTGACTTAATCAGTTTTAACACGAAAAGTTGCTGATGAAAAAAGAGAAGAAGCGGGCCACTAGGGTGGAGAAAAGAACAGCTGCTCAGGAAGCAGCAAGCACATCAACCTCTGAGCAAATGAATGATAAACGTACAGAGAAAGAGGAGGAAAACTAGGAATGCTCAAGACAAGTGTCTTCACTGCACGTTATTGAGCAGTGCACCGTTACTGGTTTATTCATATTTATTGTTCCTTACTGTGATATATTTAGTGTTTAGTGTTTACAGTTCAGTGGTGTCACTGTGTTTCTTCACCACTAAGACAAATAACAAATATTTTTCAGTAAACTGTAAGGTATGGTGAAAAGAAATAGAAATTAATCTTATTTAATTGAATTAAATCATGAAATGAATCATGAATTAATTTATGAAGGCTAAATAATAAAATGTGGTGTATCTAACTATCTTCTGTAATTGTTTCCTCATGGAAATACCTTCTACCTAACCAAACTGAATGCAACTGCAAGCACCATTTGCTTGCTGGGTAAGCTGCATAATAACAATTAGGAGATATGAATGAAAATAAAGATACAGTAAGTACATCAGGAAAGGACTAGTTGGCAGTCGAACGTTTCCACATTGATTATCAGTGAATCCAGTTAAAAGTATTGAATAGTAGTGTTAAACTTGTAAAGACATTGAAAAAGTGCAATGGCTTAACCCTTACTATGTGTTCATATGTTGAGCCAATGCTGAGCCTTATGGGTCTTTTTTGAACTGAGTCTAACATTCCATTTTAGGTATCCTGAACATCACACTTTTCATTCCAAACATATGTTTAATTGATCGACCTCTTAACCTGTAGTACCGATGATTCTAAATTATAGGACACAGTTTAGTACATTTAGGATGTTTTTATGCGTTATGAACAAAAAAAGCACTTCAGTCAAAGAAGGGTCAAAACTGACCCAAAAGACATGATAGTTTTAAATAATATGTAGCAGCTGTACAAAAATGTGACGTTTGGAAACTTTTTGCTTTTTGTAATGGAAGGGCACTTTAGAAAAGTCTTTAGATTTTTGGAGCTTAAAAGATTATTTTTTGGGATGTTTTTATTGGTGGTCAATCTGTAAATGGAGAATAAAACTGAGGAAAAGTCAATCGTATATCAAAGCTGGTCTAAAAAGTATGGTAGTGTTTAAAATGTGTATCAGCTGTATAAAATGTGACATTTGGAAACTTTTTGGGCTTTTCTAAATTTAGGTGACTTGACTAAAAGCCTTCACATTTCTAAGCTAAAAAATGACATAATATTTTTTGAGCTGTGAACACAAATATTATCCTAAATGTAATAGAAAATTCATTAAAACTGATCAAAAAGATGTGGCAATGTAAATATTTTCTGCTACCCCATCTAAAGTGGTCAAAAAGCATCCACAAAGTCTGTATCACAAATGTCTACAGGATAGAGAAAGTACTCAGGTTAAGTTTGGGAAAATGGGACACTGGAATTAGCTGTCTTTGGTCTTATGAAAGAATTCAAGTGTGCAAAGGTGATGTCAGACATGAAATTGATAGAATTTGCTGACATAGCAATAAGCTGAGCTTTTTTGTCAGCAGCATCAGCGGGCAGGAAATTGCAAATTGGGTGGGTTGTCTGGGTGAAATGTTGGGTTAGACGTAATTGTGAAAAATTGAACATTTTTGACTTTTTATCGAGTTTGGTTGAGTTGCTCATCCATCACAGATAAGATTGTTTTTTTATTATTAGGAATGTGTGAGAGACTGTTATATTTAAGGGGGGCTCGTTTTATGTATTGCTTTGTGCTTGGGAGAGACAGAAGGGCTTTCTTCTTTAAACTAGAGTTTCTTTTATAAATATTTGCTAATTGAGATTTGCTCCATAATAGTATATACACATCACTAATAGAGTATCAGTGTTATACCTATACTAACACAATACCCACAAGGCAAACTGTGCATTAATAATATTACTGAGGGTATAAATCAATAAATGCAGTAAGGTCACTTTAAAACAATTTAAAATATATCAGGTTCACCTCAATTGCGATGACAGCGTTTAATAAAAAAAGGCGATACAAAATTATTTTTTATGACTGAGTCTCCTGATTTGTTGAGCTGAGATATACCTGATCCCAAGCAATAGCTTTGCCTCCAATCAACAACAGAGACATGTAATCAATCCATGAGGGTCAGCGCAGCATGCAAGATCATCCTTTCAGATAAAAAGCATCACAGTGCAGATACAACTAGAGAAGGCAATAAACTGAAATAATAATAATAATAATACATAGCATAAGAGAAAATGGAAAAAGCTGGTAATTAAAGTGGTGCCTATTAGATTGACTAGTAGGTTACACAAAAGTAGTGTTGTAAGCTAAGGTAGAGCCCCACAGTCCATGCTGTTTAAGTGCCTAGCAGCTGTCCTTGAAGCTTGACGGGCAAACCCCTGCTCACATTACCTTTGCTTAGCATGTAAATTATTTGTTTATCTGGGAAGGGTAGATACAACAGTGGTCCACCAACATGTATTCTAGGAAAAATGAGTGTAGTCCAGAATAGACAGATGGTCCAGACATTGGGCTAAGGGCTTATCTTACGTCAGAAAGAGGTGCATTCAACACTATGTGCTGTTGTGGTTCAATTTAGTGTGTGAAAAATCTAACACAGCCCTGTGGAGATGCTGCAACTGGGGCTAAAGAAGAAAAAAGGCCACCATGTACTCAATTGAATGTGGAGGTGGAAGAGCAAATGAGCAAACCCAGATCTGCATCAAGGCTAATATAGTTTTGCTTTTTATACCAGTTTTTATTGCTATATTATTTCTGATCTTTTATGAAAATCCAGTTTAGCTTCAGTCTTCAAACTGTGTTTTTATTTTTACTTTAAGCTTTTATTTCACAAACACATTTCTGTTTATTTTAATTATACATTGCTCTTAGTTTTAGTAATAACAGTATGAATTAAGAGATATTATGGAGTTGTGTTTTGTGTCAGAATCATACAGAACTGTATAATTAATGGCTTTGGAATTTTTTTATGTTAATAGAAGCATACGATAGCTATGTCCTGTTAAAGGCAAGCAAACACAAACCCAGATACTGAACAAGAACAATTTTAAAGGATGCTTGTATTTTTTAAAATATTTTTTGCTGAACAAACTGCACTTTTGAATGCACAGTATCAAACAAGATTTACCTGGAATAATGCAAACAACAAATGGCTGAAGAAGCCTAGTACTGTAAAAACATAAAGGTAAAGAATAGTTCTGTCTTCATTTTACAATTCACTTTTCTACAATCCCACAGTAATATTTACTCATGCAGCACATGTAAATTTAAATTTGGAGCTGAGAGAAGTTACTTGCCATGTAACCTTGTATCTTAAACGCTACAGTGGCTCAGAAATTAATCAAAATAGCATAAATCAGAGCGTGACTTAAACTGATTAAACCGTGTTTTGCAATTTTACTTCAGACAATCTTTTACGTGGTTTTATTTCTCATCTCAGTTTTGATAATTTTTTAATTTCGGTTTATGAAAATGTTTTTTTTTTTGGTTAATAGTTGTTCATTGCAGTTTTTCTTTACGGTACTAACCTTGGTTTGCACTGCAGAAATTAGCTGCAGAAAACGGCCTCACTCCATTAGTGGAGCCGGAGTCGGGTGGAAGAGGACAGAGCTTGCGTGTGGAGGCGTGAGGGCGGCAGAAAGAGAAGAAGACAGAGAAAGACGGGACTGAGATTGGCTGGTTTATACATTGTGTGGTGCTGTACAAGGCAAAAGAAGAATTAAACGTGTGTTTGTGGACATCTGGTGTCGTGTCTGTCTGTCTGTCTGTGTTCAAGGGCTGAACTCCACACTACTATATATAAGGATTGACACATATCATTAATACTCAACTACGCAAATCCATAGCACACAGTTTAAAACTGAAGACCTGGTTAAATAACGACCCCCGACTATATGGTTTTATATAGTCAGCCCTTTTGTCCATCTAATCCTCATTTACGTTACTCGCGGTCTCCCAATAAACTGCCATGTCGGGACGTGCACTGAACGTTAACACCTGCTCAGGTGCAGTCCACACCATAGACATAGAATTACTAGACAGCGCATAACCAGCAGCATCGTACGTCAATGTCGCCGCCATATTGCAAGTGGCACTGCTGTGGAGTGAAGTAATGAATAATGTGCTGCTTGGGATTGTACAAACCGCTGTACGCTCCAAACCAGATCCTGGGGGATTACATTTCATAGGTAAGGCTGAACAAATGTTTTGGCTATATTTGGCCATTAGAAAATCCCATTTTATAATCTTAGCACTCAAGGTCACCTTACAATAAAATTAAACAACATTAGTAAAAAAAAGAGAATGATAAATCAAAAAGCAATAATTAGCAAACAAACAAAGATAACTGGCAGTAACAGTGCAAAATTTACAATTGGTGTGCCAGTTTGAAAAGATAAGTTTTGAGGGCAGTTTTAAAATGTGTTATTGAATTGAGCTGACAGATATGAGAGGGAAGAGAATTCCCGAGTTGAGGAGCACTAGGAGAGACGCTCGAGCTCCCATAGCACTGAGGCTGACGTGTGGTACAGAAAGTGGAGCTGCAGATGAGGATCTGAGTGAGCGAGAGGAGTGCAAGTCTGGAGGAGATCAGTGAGGTTGTGGAGAGCTCTAAATGTTCAGAGCGGGATTTAGTATTGTATTCTGTAGTTAACAGGGAGCCAGTGAAAGTTGAGAGAGAATCGGTGTGATATGTTCAGTGGATTTAGAACAGCAGGTTATTATCCTGGCAGCAGAATTTTTAAGTGATGGATAAGTTTTTGTGGGATGCCAGATAGCATTACAGTAATCTATATGTGAGGTGAAACGTGCATTAACCAATACTTCAGTACTGTGTTGTGTAAGAACAGGACGTCTATAAATGTTTCGGAGATGGAAGAAGGCAGTCCGAGAAATGTTACTTATATGGGAGGAATTATTTAATAATAATAATTGCCATTATTAGTGTATAAATAGATATAAATAATTGTATTTAAACGATTCGCCAAAATATGTTGTATGTAAACGATACTGTTTTAAACGTTATTGTTTTTTCATTAGAAAACCCGGTTTCCACGTCTACCTGCATTAGTTTAAATGGCACTTTTTCCACTCGTAACAGGGCGGACGCGCTGACGTATCGTGTCGACTGGACAACACAGTGACTGCGGCGTCTATCTACAGTATACAGTATATGTCTATGGTCCACACTATTTAAACCTTCCCGCACGTGCGGACGCGTACCCGGCCGTCTGTCTTGGTGACGTGATGGCTACTAGTTCAGCCGCTGGTGAGTGCTGTGTACTTTTACCCGCTTTTATTTCTGTTCTCTATCACATGTGTGAATTCCCTTTGCTGGCTACTCTGAAACTGAGCTCTATATGCTTATGTCCTGTTTCTTAGCATTTAAATACGATATAGCACTTTCTCCTTCTCTCCTGCAGCGTTTATTGGTGCGCGCCTTCACATTCGGCCGTCAGAAACCGTGAGCGCGCTCGAAAGACGGCCTCATACGCGTGCCTCCGGACAGTGTCAGATGGTTGGAGCCTCACGGCTTGATCTCGGAGTGCCTGCATCTTTGTGCTTAAATGCCGGTGTAACTGTGTGCCGCTGCCGTTATAATTTGGGAAGGGGGCGCTAAAACAGGTAGATAAAAACTATTTCTCCAACATTTTTCCCCCAATTGTGCAATGCAATAAGCTGAGCGGCATCTCTTCTCTTATTATATATATATATATGCCTCTTCTGGTTCGTTCTGCTTTCTCCTACATCACAGGTGTCAAACTCCAGGCCTGAAGGGCCGCAGTGGGTGCAGGTTTTCTTTCTAACCCTTTTCCTAATCAGTGTCCAGTTTTCACTGCTAATTAACTTCTTTTCCCTCTATTTTAATAGCCCTGTTTTTAAGGATTAAGTCTTAAGTATTAAGTGACAGCCAAACAAAAATGAGACATGAAATGAGCCAACAGATGACCAGCTAAATTGGGGCTTCAAACTCCAACCAGTTCCTTAATGAGAAGATGATTCTTGCTGTTAATTAAACCCATTATTCAATTTCATGGCCTGTTTCTTCTCTCATTCTGCCACAGCAGACATTTCCAAAACGGTTGATATTCTGTTTTTTTCTAAGAACTCCTAAAATGTTTTGGTAACCTGAGGGATCAACCTTACTGAGACCTTCATCTTTATTTTCAGATTTTGTTTGACGGGTACAGGTGAGCTGGTCATGTCCTGCTTGTTTTATGTCTCATTACTGTCCGGCTGCTAAAAAACAACTAAGGGGCCTTAGTCAAGCTAATTAAAGCTAAGGCTAAACAAGTTAATTAGCATCAAAAAACTGGTCACTAATTAAGAAGATGGTTAGAATGAAAACCTGCAGCCACTGCGGCCCTCCAGGACTGGAGTTTGACACCCCTGTCCTACATTAAGTAACATCGCCGTCTAATGGAGAGTCCCTGCAGTTTCACAGATTGAGTTCATTTTCAAATCAGCACCCATACACATTACGCAGCAGTGCTCTCTAATGGCCTTTTACGGTTACTGCATTGGTAGAACTATTAACCAGTTTCTGCCCAACAGAGTGAAGCTGCAGACTGCAATACCTCCGACTTCAGACACGAAACACCCTCCATATCACGGAACGCACAACACACCTCACGACACGATTTATCATAATGCCCTTTCCCAGCGTCACTCGTCTATATTTTCTTTATTTCCACAGCCACTGAACTTCGCATCACTCAAAACTTGCACAACCACATATACAGCATACACTTTACGTAAGGTAACATTTGAATATAGCAAATTCTAAGCTTATTCTTTTGTATGCACGAGCATCAGAACCTTTTGAATCATTCATTTTTGAAAGTATTTTGTTGTACTCCCCCAAGCTAATACTGCATTGAGCAGGCTTGTTTACATTAGAGATATTGGATTTTTCAAGTTGCTAGAGAATATCACGTTAACAATAGTAAATGTAATTGAAACATTTTGAAGCTGTTTCTGTGCTACAGTACTTATAGGGATGCTTGAAGTATGTACTAAAGAAGAAACATGAAATTAAGATAAATGTATTCAGTACAAACAGCGCATTGTTTGTCATTTGACAAAATGTTTAAAGAAATGTTCTAGAATTTTTTAATTTTTAAAGACGGGCACATTTACTTTGCAACTACTTGGAGAAAACAATTATTAAACGCAATCTTAGTTTCTAAACTGTTAAATCCACCAGCAAGCAGCTGCTTCTCCAAAACATTAAGAAGTCAAATATTATAACAAATACTCCATTCATGCATCCATTTTGTGAACCTGTTTTTTCTAACTATAGAGCCATAGGAAAGGTACACACCAACCTGCTGGTGCCAGATTTAAGAACAAAATCAAAAACTATACTAAAAGTCAGTCCACATACTGTACAATGCCCTGGATACCATTTTCAGTTAAACTACCACATATGTTTTTGGATGTGGGAAGAAACCGAAAAAAAAACTATGCAGCCACAGGGAGATTATGCAGACTCCATTTTGACAATGACCAATATTCATCTTTTATTTCTACACAGTAAATTGAGCTATTTCAATTTATTTAGGCTAAACAACAACATTTATTTATATAGCACATTTTCATACAAAAAATGTAGCTCAAAGTGCTTTATAAAATGAAGAATAGAAAAATAAAAGACACAGTAAAAAATAAAATAAGTCAACATTAATTAAAATAGAATAAGTAAGGTCCGATGGCCAGGGTGGACAGAAAAAACAAAAAAAAAAACTCCAGACGGCTGGAGAAAAAAAATAAAATCTGCAGGGATTCCAGACCATGAGACCGCCCAGTCCCCTCTGGGCAATCTACCTAACATAAATTAAAACAGTCCTCTTTGTATTTAGGGTTCTCACAGAAGGACTTGATGATGATGGTCACGTAGACTTCTGGCTTTCAGTCCATCATTGTTGGAGCATCATGATGCTTTGAGTAGGTGGTGGTGGCGCATGCCGCCACCACAGAGAAACCGGAAAAAGAAACAGAAGAGAGAGTTTTTAGAGCCATTAATAGTTATTATGATGAATTGAACATGGAGAGTATCCGGATTAAGTTAGAGTGAAGTTAGGAGAAGGCCATGTTAAAGTAATATGTTTTCAGCAGCATTTTAAAGTGCTCTACTGTATTAGCCTGGCGAATTCCTATAGGCAGTCTATTCCAGATTTTAGGTGCATAACAGCAGAAGGCCGCCTCACCACTTCTCTTAAGTTTAGCTCTTGGAACTCTAAGGAGACACTCATTCGAGGATCTAAGGTTACGATTTGGAATATAGGGTGTTAGACATTCCGATATATAAGATGGAGCGAGATTATTTAAGGCTTTATAAACCATAAGCAGAATTTTAAAGTCAATCCTGAATGACACAGGTAACCAGTGTAGTGACATCAAAACTGGAGAGATGTGCTCGGATTTTCTTTTCCTACTTAGGATTCTAGCAGCTGCATTCTGCACTCGTTGCAAATGGTTTATGTCTTTTTTGGGTAGTCCTGAGAGGAGTGCGTTACAGTAATCTAGTCGACTGAAAACAAAAGCATGAATTAATTTCTCAGCATCTTTCAATGATATAAGAGGTCTAACTCTTGCTATGTTTCTTAAGTGAAAAAATGCTCTCCTAGTGGTCTGATGAATATGCGATTTAAAATTCAGGTTACAGTCAACAGTTACCCCTAAGTTTTTTACTTCCGTCTTAACTTTTAATCCTAATGCATCAAGTTTATTTCTGATAACCTCATTGAATCCATTATTGCCAATCACTAAAATTGCAGTTTTCTCTTTATTTAGTTTGAGAAAATTACTTTTCATCCATTCAGAAATACCAGCAAGGCATTGTGTTAGTGAATTGAGAGAGTCGGTGTCATCGGGTGCTATTGATAAGTACAGCTGTGTGTCATCAGCATAGCTGTGGTAGCTCACGTTGTAACCTGAGATAATCTGACCTAACGGAAGCATATAGATTGAGAAGAGCAGCGGACCCAGGATAGAGCCTTGTGGAACACCATATAGAATATCATGTGTCTTTGAGTTGTGATTACCACAACTCACAAAGAATTTTCTTCCTGCCAGGTAGGATTCAAACCAATTTAAGACACTGCCAGAGAGGCCCACCCATTGACTAAGGCGATTTCTAAGAATATTGTGATCAATGGTGTCAAATGCGGCACTCAGATCGAGGAGGATGCGAATAGATAAATGGCCTCTGCCTGCATTTACCCGCAAGTCATTTACTACTTTAACGAGTGCAGTTTCTGTGCTGTGATTTGTTCTAAAACCTGACTGAAATTTATCAAGAATAGCATGTTTATTGAGGTGGTCATTTAATTGCAAAATGACTGCCTTCTCTAGAATTTTACTTAAGAAGGGCAGGTTAGATATGGGTCTAAAATTTTCAAAAGCAGAGGGGTCAAGATTATTTTTCTTGAGCAGGGGTTTAACTACAGCAGTCTTAAGACAGTCTAGGAAGACCCTCGTATTTAATGACGAATTTACTATGTCAAGAATATTATCAATTAGCACGCCTGATACTTCCTTGAAAAACCTTGTTGGTATTGGGTCAAGGACGCAGGTGGAAGGTTTCAGCAGAATACACTGCACTAGAATGTATGACTGTCTCCAAAGATTCAGATAGGTCAAGTCACATTAAATGTTTCACTGTAGCTGTAGGATTAAATACATTAAACAACATCTGCTATGTGATGTCCTGGTAGCATAAAACATATGACACATTTGTACACATTTTTATGCATGATTACAATTTACTTGCTGAATTTAATGGGATGAAAACAGCACTCAATGTTCATGGCTTTTGAAAAAAATTTGCAACCCATTCAGTTTATGCCTTAGTACGTTTTCAAGACCTGGGATAACGGATTTATATAAAGAATAGAAAAAGTTCAGATTTGATTGACTCGTGAAAATTTTAGGTTTGACTGCTATGAAACCAAATCTACTTGTCTAGCCATAAAGCAGAAATTGTCTTCAAAATTCTCTCTGTATGCTTTGCTTTGTTCTCCACCCAATATTAATTACCATCAATTTACTGATATCCCAGTGGTAAACCATTCAC
>JANRMT010062789.1:21712114-21747316 GCA_026402145.1 Polypterus bichir lapradei
TCACCCCGGGAGCACGTCGTTTCTTCCCGTCACATGACTATGACGTATTCCCGGGTTATAGGGCACATGCGAGCCTACGAGCCCCCCTACAGCGACACCTGGTGGCCCCCAAGGTATCCAGCAGGGCTGTGTACAAACACTACATAGTCCATGATGCCCTGCTGGAACTCGGGGCATGATCATGCTGTCGGGAGAGCTCCTCCTGGCGGCCTGGGGGTGAGGGCCGGAGTAAAATGCCGGCAATCCACCACAACATGTACGGTCTCAAATTAGTTTGGGACAACTAAATCCTTTCCCTGAATAAATCCACTTATTTGATTACATTATATACATGTATCCATAATTGCCTTGTTAACCTATCAGTCAATTTCTAACCCCATTATTCCTGAACAGGATCACAGAGGGTGCTAAACACTCTGGCATAATCATCCATCCATCCATTATCCAACCCGCTATATCCTAACTACAGGGTCATGGGGGGTCTGCTGGAGCCAATCCCAGCCAACACAGGGTGCAAGGCAGGAAACAAACCTCAGGCAGTGCATCACACCACCACAGGGCACGCACACTAAGGACAATTTAGGATCGCCAATCCACCTAACTTGCATGTCTTTGGACTGTGGGAGGAAACCCATGCAGACACAGGGAGAACATGCAAACTTCACACAGGGAGGACCCAGGAAGCGAACCCAGATCTCCATACTGCAAGGCAGCAGCGCTACCACTGTACCACCGTGCCGCCCGGCCTAAACATTTCTACAGTAATTACACGTGTGTGGCGTCACATTTAATAATGGATAAGGGAATACATTCATATTTGTACTGAGTATTTGATAAACATACTTGGATGTCATTCATAAAAGCCATCACCCAAATAAACTGCAGTACATTGCAGAAGTAATACTTTTAAATTATTCCATTATGAAGCTTTAAATTGTAGCTGTACTAAAAAGCTTGTTAGGTGTAAGTATTTGTGAGAGAAGAGAGTATTCAGGGGCATCTCTCTTAAAGGCAAAGGACTCTACAGAAGGGTTGAAGGTGGGCAAAAAAAAGAGAAAAGAAAATGGGAAATAAAAACAGGAAATGTCCAGTGTGTTAAACAGAATGTGTCATGTTTTAGAAGATTATTCAGATATATTAAGTCATCAGATGTAAAACTGAAAAGCTCATACAGATACTTCTTTGAGCATGCCATCGCTTTACTGTAGCAATCAGTATGGCTGCATTTTATTTGTATTATTAATTGGTTCTGAACATTGCCTAGACCAGGGGTTCTGAACCTGAGGTCCATGGATGGGTTACAGGGGTTTTGTGAGGGTCAGATAAAAATTAACATTTATATTCACACATTTATATACAGCCCAGTACTGTTGATTCAGAGTAGATATAGCAGTAGTAGTAATGGTAGTAGAAAATGTAGTAGTAGTAGATCTCTTTTTAATTTAAGTAGGTTGTATTTCCTAATTATGAGTGGCCATTACTTTTTACATAAAAAAGGAGTGTTTTTTTAGATTGTTTACTTTAAAGTTTAATAATATTTTGTGTATGTCATTTGTGTATGAGACAATCAAATCATGATAAAGTACAGTGCATTATATCCATTGCATGCAAAGTTGTGTTTATATGAATATTTTTGGGAAAGGGGGTCCATAGCTTTCATCAGATTCTTAAAGGATTCCGTACCTCAATAAAAGGTTAAAAATCGCTGGGCCTAGACTATACGAATATTTCACAAATTTAAAGTTTTAACTTTTTTCACGGTTTACTTCTAGAAGACGGTTAAAGGGAACACAAACTAGCCTGTCTGTTGTATTTGAGCACAAGAGAGAGAAAAAACCTGGAGTGAAAACTTCATTGGTTCTTGGCATAAGAGCGCCATCGTGGTCTTACAGCATGGAGTTGATTTTGTCTTTGTGGTGCTCAAATCCTCACTGCTATTCTTTGACTCCAATTCCTTGTTTAAACCTTTTAGCCTGTAGTTGTTCTATTTATCTATAGCAGGTTTCTTAATGAACACTATTAAAACACTACACTATGCACTAATAAAAAGATCTATAGGGAATTAAGGGGAGGGTTTGAATGGCAAACATTTCAAAGAAAATTAATAATAGGGAGAAAGTTGTTGATAGTATGAGTCAAAAGTTGAAGCATGTTTTATGGTATAATTAAGATGTAAGAAAGGTTGTTGACCAGAAAATGGTAGTATGTAACATTACACTAATAATTAGAACCATTAAGGAAATCGGTTCCCTTCTACAACTTTTACCATAGACTAAACACAAAACGGGTTTTGAAATATTGCCACCAGGCAGTCTTAAATTGCTATGCTGGAGTTTACTACTACTAAAACATGTAATTTACTATTTAATTATAGTTCCACCTACCTATAAAATAAGTTTGAAAAAAAAAAATCTAATTATTCTCAACAGGCTCTATAAGCAGAGGAAAAGTTCACAATGCTAATGCTAAACAACCAGTATTGGGTCCTTTGCGTAATCCATATACTATTGGTCGATCAGCTCTCTCTGTACACAAAGCATTTAGGTGACTGCACTCAGGATTTACATGTTAAAGGCAAAATATTATCAACCAGTTGTCAAACCGTTTCACTGCATAGATAATAGATACAGATCCCACGGTCCTTATTTGAGAACTGGGATTTCAGCCTCCTGTCTTGCGTATTTCAGGCTATGCTGATTTCTTGTAAGACCAGCAGTGCAAAAACAGAGGAAGAGGTATAAGAATCATACAACCTATCATCCCTTTATCTGGAGAGGAATGTATAAAACAGCCAGTTGCAGACTCAGCCACCTACATAATCAGGACAGCAGGACAAATTCAGAATAAAAGTCACAACTACCAAATGTTTTTCTGATGTTTATCCAGAAATTGATGAAATGCTACATTCAAACCAAAGGGTTATACAATAAATGACCAGTACAAGACAGTGGTCAACCGCACAAAACAGAACTAAAGCACAAGAAGCTCACAGCCCACCCTCAATGTGCTTGGGAAGAATTTTATAAAATTCATAAAATAAACAGTTGCAGACAAAGCCATTTACCTGAACAGGATAGCACCCTGATTAGCTGTACAAAAAATAAAAAGAACAAATGAACATTTTTTGAGAAAGATTCCCAGAAATTTACAAACTTCTATAAAACTTCAAGCTGCGAAAATTACCAGCACAGAACACTGGTCAGTAGTACAGCAAGAGAAATAAGACACAAATTGCATCACAGCTTACTGAAAGAACACAATGAAAGGTGTGGACGCGGCCCAAACACAGACAGGCAGACATGTTGTAATCCACCACCACATGTTTATTTTACAACTAATATTTACAATAATCAAGTGCACACAAACCCCCAAACACAGTCCCGGCCAATGCTTTCTCTTCGGGTCTCTCTCTCTCTCTCTCTCTCTCTCTCTCTCTCTCTCTCTCTCTCTCTCCTGCCTTGTTCTGCTTCCACCCGACTCCAGCCTCGAATGAAGGGAGACAGCCCCTTTTATCTGTACCCGGATGAGCTCCAGGTGTTTCCCGGCATTCCTCCCTGGACACGCCCCAGTGTGGCGGAAATGCCGGCTGTTCTCCCGGAAGCTCTCCAGGTGTCCCTTCTCTTCTTCCCCCCAGCACTTCCTGGTGTGGCGGAAGGGCTGAGGTCCAGGGTCCCCAAGGCATTGGGGCGCCCCCTGGCGGTGACCACGGGTGCCTACAGGGTTGGGCTTCCAAGCCCACTACCCGTGGCCCCCAAAGCAACCAGGAAGGCAGCCCCCACGTGATCCAGGGTGGGCATTGACCCTCTTCCGGTCCCTCAAGGCGTCCCGGCCGGGTTGTTGCCCCTGGCATACCTGACAAAGGCTTGACAGCATTTGTTCTTGAAAAGGATATTTGAAAATTCATCAAATACTAAGCTGAAGTTATGTAAGTGGCTACAATGGCATGCTGATCAACAGTAGAAGAGTAGAACAAAAAAAACATCAGAAGCATACAGCTTTCAGGTTTTATGATTTTGTGAAATGCTGTGTTAAAGCCACATTATCAACATTTATTTCTGTAGCATATTTCCATGCAAAACCTGACTCTTAAATTGCTTTACAAAAAATAAAAGGAAAGCAGAAAAACAATTACAAAAAATAGATGTAGAGAAAAGTCAAGCAAAATTACACCTTTTATTGGCTAACTAAAAAGATTTCAATATGCAAGCTTTCGAGGCAACTCAGGCCCCTTCTTCAGGCAAAATGTAACACAGAAACTGGAGTTCCCTGTGTTTATATACACACTAGGACAAGAAACAACATTGGTAAATCTTTAAGTGAAAAATCCTAAATGTAAAAAATTAATAGATTCCTTCAGGCTAGGGTTCATTTAACAAGAGAGAGAAGAACAATGTATGTTCAAGATCTTAGGATAAGATAACTGGCCAACAAAGTCTTTTGAAGTTTCTGATGAGTTTTTCAAAACAATATGGGTCTGTAAACAGGTTGTCTGTGACATTCTGAGAGATGAAAACAATCCTCATATCTGGCCATAAAACTCTTGTCCCTATTCAAACCATGTTGTAATGTATTAAATTTTAGCATGAGTTTAACTTCCCATTGTTTTCTCTTTTGCTGTGTTTTGAAGTTGCCCATAAGCACTGTGAATTTAAAGTCCCTCTCACAGTGTCCATGGCTGTTGAAGTGGGCCGCTACAGGAACATCTGTGTTGCCACGTTTAATGTGGAACCTGTGCAAATTCATTCTCTGGCGGAGTGTTTGTCCAGTTTCTCCCACATAGAGTGCAGTATCAGGACATTTCATGCAGAGAATTAGGTAGACCACATTAGATGATCTGCAGGAAAATGATCCCTTTATGTGATGATCTAGCCGGCAGTGTGGTATAACTACATGGTCTGTATTATAAATGTGGGCACATATTTTACATCATTTCTGTAGGCAGGGAGATGTGCCATTTTCTGTTGGTTCACTTAGGGAGCTTCGGACAATTAGTTGCTGAAGGTTTGGTGGTTGTTACCTTTTTAACTTCTGTTTTTCACAAACCAACAGACAGACGGACCTACTTAAGAAGTGATAGCTTCCATCCCAAGCATATAAGACGCTCCATTATTTTCAGCCAAGCAATACGGTACAATCGTATTTGCTCAGACCCAACAGACCAGGATAAACCACTGCAGGAACTCAGACAAGATTTCATGAGACAAGGTTATACCCCCAAAACAACAGATACCCAAATAAGAAGAGCTACTGCCATACCCAGAGACAACCTTCTGGATAAAAACAAAGACAACAAGAACCACGTCCCCCTTGTTATCACCTACAAAATATTTATGGACCTAACTGTATATATATATATGTTGGGCAACCGGTGCGCCCCAAGAACTTTTGTAAAATATTTAAAATTATTAGTGTTTTTGAACTTTTGGTTGATTAAAAAGATAATGTTTAAAAAAATATATTTTATGTTGGAAAAGCAGATAACGGTTAATCAGATTGTTGAATAAACGAATGTATTTATTTTGAATGCAAGTTAAAATTTTCGCTGTTCGCCATTCATCATAGTGTCAACACCAGCGGTGTCAAAAACACATCTCGTGAGACTTAAAAAGTCTCGTTGATAGAAGATCTCGCTCACTGTACGGATAGAAGAAGGTGGAGCAAATATAGAACGAGAAAATATGAATGCTACATTTTAGCTGTTGCTGACTAGAGAGTATCGCTGTAGCTGCAGCTCTCACCACTTAATCGTCCGAGTATTACTGTGGAAAAATTAACCTTATTTTCGCTCTGACACCGCTGATCAACACAGTAAACTTTGTAAACTCAGTGACCTTTTCCAGTTCTTTGTGGTGAAAAACTTTGCATCTTTTCCGACGGGTGACCAGAATCCTTTAAAATTCCTTATCAAGCAAGAAATCGAAGAAACTTTGAAGTTTTTATCAGCATCTTTTGTGAAGTATTTTCCTGATCTGGATGCTTCGGAAATGGAATGGGTAGTCAACCCATTCATGGACTGTGAAATTAAAAATCTTGAAGGAGAGGAGGAAGAAAATTTAATTGATTTAAGAAACGATTTGGTTTTCAAAGGATTATTCGCTAAAAAGGAGCTGTCTGAGTTTTGGTTGTGTTTGAGCAGCAAATTTCCTAATCTCAGTAACAAGGCCGTCGAATCACTGTTACCATTTGGAAGCTCTTATCTCTGTGAGCAAGGTTTTTCAACACTTACGGAAATGAAGTCTAAGAAACGCGAGAGACTTCAAATGATCGACAAGGAAATGCGCGTCTGTCTTTCGAAAACTGATCCTCGCATCAATTTTCGCAATCAATTTCATATGTGCTGAAAAACAATCTCAACGTTCACATTAATTAAATTTAAGATTTATCCTTTGATTCCTTTATTAATAAAATGTCTTTCAAACTTGTAAAATTAACTGTTTTTATTGGAGATTGTCTATAGATTGTGTCATCACGACTTTATTTATGGGCAGTCCCCCAGGTGCACCGTGAAAGAAAATTTTTGGACTTAGTGCGCCGCAACTCGAAAAAGGTTGCCTTTCACTGATATATATAAAACAACATCCTCACCTAAATTTGGATTATATTGTCATTTTCACACTCATAGTCTAAACAAAACTCCTTCCTGAGTGCCATTTTGTGACTTGGACGGCCATAAAATCATGACATCATTCACTCTCACATGGGCGCTTCATGAATACTTCACATGTCCTAATCTTGGGTAGGCCAAATTCTTTTTTGTAGTGAAAGATGGAGGTGACTGCCAGTCCTTGCCTGAGGTCTATCTCTGTGCTTTTTCTAGATTTTTTTTTTCATTATTTACTACCAAAATAAAAATCTTATTTCATACCTCTTTGCACTCTATCGGCACTACACAACTAACTACCAATTTGAATGAATACAGAGATCTTCTTTTCTATAGAAAGTAGCAATATGTGACTACTTTCAACACTTTGTCCCATTAACAATCTGTTTAAACCACAACCAGAGGCCTTGGTTGAGAAAATAAACTTTTTCCTACAAAAACTTAGTGTCAGACTTTCAGCTGCACTTTGCTAATGACACAATTGCAGATGGAGAGTGCCCTGTACAATTTCAGTAATGGTCTGACAGATAAATTCTGAAAGGGTAACATAGAGTCAGACGTTACTGTGCAATGAAAAAAAAAATGTTTGTCCTGAAAACTTGCACTGCATAAGGTCAACAGGTCTATTTAAGATGGTGCATTGCTATCGTTGTTCCTCAAGATCTAGGATTCAGACAAAAAATGTTGTGATGTAGCATTTTTCTGAGCAACAAATAATTGGCTGGGTTTTCTAAATACAAGTGTCAGTTTTCATTTTGGTTCATTATTTTGGTTCATTTTGATTTTTGCCATTTTAGATGAAGAATCTTTTTCTTACAGTGAACTTGCCATTATTGCTCGCTCATTCAGCATCAAAGTGTTTTGCTGTGTAAAGAGTTAACTTTTGTGCTATTTTGTGTTTATCTTTGTGCGTAGTCAAGCCCTTTGTTATGTCTTCAGAATGATCTGCTCCTGCTACTGTTTCCGGGTCCGTGCCCAAGCTCCAACAGAAGATGCTAACGATTGCCGAAAAGGTTAAAGTTTTGGATATGTTGAAGGAAGGGAACAGCTACTAATTTTCTACATACTTAGTACATGTACATACGTTTAGTGTAACTGTACACGCATTTTATAAAATTTTTCTTGCATTGTACGTATTTATTGCTGGTGGCTTGTCTATCGTAATGGCTGTAGAATATGTGATATCGGAGACGCTCGATATCTTTAAAATAACATTTAGGTTTTATTTATATTTACATGTTGTAGATTTTTCATTTATTTTTATATTGCCTTTTCAATTACAATGTGTGTAAAACTGTATTACATATTAAATAAAACTCCTCAATGATCTACAATATGTATGTTTATGTGTAGTATATAAAGAGTGTGTTTACATACATAATTTCAACGAATCTTGCCTAATATCTAAGAGAATATAAAGGGTTTATGCTGTATAACTGTGCGGGAAATGTTTATAAGAGTGTGGGAGAGTTTATAAGGACTTAAAATATATAAAAATAACCATATAAACATATGGTTTTTACTTCATGGATTTTCACCTTTCACGGGGGGTTCTGGAATATATATATGTATATGTGTGTGTGTGTGTGTGTGTGTGTGTGTGTATATTGTGATGGATGGCCGGAGCCCATGCCTGGCCGGGACGCCCCTTCACCACATCTGCAAGAGGGACAAGGGTGGGAAGCCCAGTATCTCCCCCTGGACACTAGATGTCAGCCTCCCTGGGTTGCAGTGGTGCCTCAGACTCCCCGAGGGCTTCATGGGGGTTGGAGTTCTGTGCAACTCTGTGGGGTTCTGCAGGTGCCGCCAGAGGGTGCTGTAGTAGGAGCTGCTGGCCCCTTTTGGGCACTGGTTTCACCTTACCCGGAAGTAACGGGTTCCGGTTAACCAATAAAAGGGAGCCAGTGACCACCACTCAGGGGCCAGAGTCGGGTGGAAGGAGGACAAAGCTTGCTGAGGAGGAGTGGTGGTGGAAGAGCGAAGAAGAGTGCTTGGTGTGACTTTTATGCTGTGCTTGGGACACATACACAAGAACCTTAGAAACATTTTATGGGTTTGTGCTGGACAAATATAGGGGGAAGGAATTAAGTGTGATACCACTGCTAAAATTTGTTCTGTTTCCTTAGAATAAAGGAAGAGAAAACCCCAGAGGACCAGTCATATTATATTCTCTATGTACAGAGCCCTACCCCTTCTGCTGCTAGCAAAATATAGTTTGGAAAACACCTAGAAGTGTGCATTAAGATACAGACATCTTCTGATGTGACATATGTGTGTGTATATATATAATAAAATATTTATTTATTTTATTTATTTATTTATAAAGCACTTTAAAAACAACGTCAAGGCTGACCAAAGTGCTGTACAATAAAGACCCAGCATATCAGACACACAAAACCAAAGGGTAAATGAAACAGAAACACATAAACACATAAGCACATAAGAACTGAAGAGATTCTTAATAAAAAATATACAGTTAGCCAACATCCCATACTCAGTTAAAAGCCAGAGAGTAAAAATGTGTTTTTTAAAAATGATTTAAATGCAGCTAGTGAAGGAGCCTGCCTAACGTGCAACGGCAAATTGTTCCAGAGTTTTGGGGCTGCAACTGAAAAGGCTCGTTCACCTCAGAGTTTGCATCGTGCCTTGGGAACACATAAAAGCATGTGGTCTGCTGACCTGAGAGATCGAGATGGTACATAAGGGTGCAGCAGTTCCGACAAATAAAGAGACGCACAACCATTAAAGGATTTAAAAGCAAATACAAGGATCTTAAAATGAATTCGAAAACGAATTGGAAGCCAGTGAAGGGAAGCCAAAATTGGGATAACATGCTCATGCTTTCTTGTGCCAGTTAAAAATCGAGCAGCAGCATTTTGTACCAGCTGTAGACGAGCAATGGAGGCCTGGCTAATTCCAAAAAGAAGCGCATTGCAGTAATCTAGACGAGATGTTATAAAAGCATGTATCACTGTTTCAAGGTTGCGCTTAGACAAGACAGGCCTGATTTTTGACAGCCGCCTCAGCTGGAAAAAGCAAGATTTTACCACTGCATTCACATGGCTATCAAGTTTTAAAGTTGGATCCATTTTCACACCTAAATTTGTGATCGTTGTTTTCTCAAATTGAGCCACAGTGGAAAGGTCGATGCAGGGGGTCCCGCTGGTGCTATTGGATCTAAATAAATGACTTCTGTTTTGTTCTCATTAAAATTTAGAAAATTTAATGCCATCCAACTCCTTATGTCAATAAGGCAGTCAAGCAGGGTCTGGACAGAACATAGGCCTTGGCACTTCAGAGGGAAATAAACCTGACAATCATCTGCATAAAGATGAAAGGAAATACCGTGTTTCCGAAAAATAGCGCAGAGTAGCAGAAGGTATAAGGAGAACAGAAGAGGTCCCAGGATGGAGCCCTGTGGTACCTCCCAGAGGAGGGCAACAGAGGTGGAAGTAAAATCATCAATACTGACACAAAAACTTCTATCTGAGAGATAGGACCTAAACCATTGGAGAGCTGAACCTGTGATGCCCACCCACTGCTCCAGCCTGGAGATGAGGATCTCATGGTCTATCGTGTCAAAGGCTGCTGTTAAATCCAAAAGCATAAGTAGTACACAGTTACCAGAGTCCATTGTTAAAAGAATATCATTAAAAACCCTTAACAGAGAGGACTCAGTGCTGTGGTGAGTTTTAAACCCAGACTGGGACACTTCCAGAATTGCATGTTCATCCAGAAAGGACTTCAGTTGGGTGTAGATGACTTTTTCCAAGAGTTTGGACAAAAAAGGTAGTTTGGAAATAGGCCTAAATTTAGACATAACAGAGTGGTCCAGAGCCGTTTTTTTCAGCAGTGGTTGCACAACAGCATGTTTAAAACTTTTAGGCACCACATTAGAGGTTAAACTACTATTAATAATTGTAAGAATAGAAGGACCCAAGGTAGAAAAGACCTCCTTAAGAAGTCGAGGAGGGACAACATCAAAGAGGGAGCCAGACGGCTTCATACTGAAAACAAACTGCTGTAAAGAGGAAAGAGTGACAGGCTCAAAATGGTCAAATACAGCCAAACAGGATATTAAAATGGATGGATCATGAGAAGGTGGTGAAATGAGGGGACCTAGTGCTTACAACCTTCTCCATAAAAAAGTAAAGAAATTTGTCGCAAGTTTCCCTAGAGGCTTCCAGAAAGACAGGTTCACAAACATTAATTACAGAACTCAATGTGTTAAAAAGTACACGGGGATTGTGAGAGTTGGAGCCAATAACTTCAGAAAAAAATTTTGATCTTGCAGCTTTCACAACTTTCTGATAACATGACAAACTTGCTCTCAATATTTCAAAAGAAACCTGCAACCTGTCCTTTTTCCACCTCCGCTCAGCTATCCTGCACTCCCGTCTATATGCACGGGTATTAGCATTTAACCACGACTTGGAGCAGGGCTTTAGTTGCCTGCTTTTTAATGATGCCACAGAGTCCAGAGCAGTTTGGCAAGCAGAATTAAACTGAAGTGTTAGCTCCTCAGTATTGGAAGACACCGAGGGCTGTGAGGTCACTTCGTAATTAAAAACAGCAGAAAACTGAGCAGCAGTGGAAGATTTAAGAGTACGGCAATGCTAAACAGGTGCATAGGGTTTAGCAAATTGACAGAGAGGAACAAAATCAAATAAAATGGGCATATGGTCTGAAAATACTGCATCACCAATTTCCAGATTAAGAACAGATACACCGCGAGAAAAGACAAGATCCAGTGTATGCCCGCATTCCTGAGTGGGACCAGTTAAAGACTGAATTAGACTAAAAGAATCCATTAAATCTAAAAAGTCCTTCACCAAAGGCTTCTCAGTACAACAGACATGAATATTACTGTAAAATCCCCTACAATTAAAACTTGGTCATATTTTGGCATAAATTCTGCCAAGAAGTCAGAAAAGTCACTTATGAAATCCTTATTATATTTTGGCGGATGATAAACCACCGCACAGAGCAGCACAGGAGAATGACCCAACTCAAAAAGACTCAGTTCAAAGCTGGAGAAAAAAACAGCTAGAAACCGCTGTTTACAATCGAACCTGGATTTGAAGACAGTCGCTAAACCTCCACCACGACTTGAGAGCCGCTAATATTAGGGATGAAAATCGATTAAAAAATTAATATAAATAAAGTAATTAAAATACATTCATTTATGTATTTTAATTATTTATTAATCACAGTTGCATCTAACATTAAAACATAATTATAAAATTAACACATAAAACATGAAGTAAATACACACTTAATCACAAAATTACTGTAGAATCAACGCAAAGGAAAAAATAAAATTAATGGCATAGTGTAAACTTAAACAATGACCTTAAACCTGAGTTTTTAACAAAATACTACTTGTGCAAGTTCATCCTGAATTTGAATGCTTTCCTGAAAGGCAAGTTGAAAAGAAGGCAATAACAAAATGATGCCAATGTACTAATTCTGAAATTGGCATTGTATATGAAAACAAACGTATCAAAGAAAAAAAAAACAATCAAAACAACTGTTAACTTTGAATGCATTGCTTAAGGCTGATGTTAATTAATAATAAATAATAATACATTTTATTTATATAGCTTGTTTCCCATGCTCAAGGCACTTCACAGAGTTTAAGAAAGAACGGTAGGGTATACACTATACAGCATTGTACTAAACCAAATAAATAAATAAAGATAGTAATTCAGAGAAAAGCCTAACAGACAACCTAATTGATGGTCCAGCACACACACACACACACAGGTTACATGAGCATCTTGACAGAGAGGTAAACTGAGAGATGGGTAATAAAGTCAGGTAGAGCTGAAAGCCTTCCTGAACAGATGAGTTTTGAGTTGTTTTTTAAAAGAATTCATGGAGTCAGCTAATCTAATAAATTTCATTCCAGAGTCTGAGCGTTATACAGCTGAAGGCCCTGTCACCCATGGAGTGTAGATTAGTGTGGGGCACAACAAGATTAGTCATTCTGGTCCCCTAATCATCTCCTGTTTCTAACTGACTATCACTCACCACCTAACAGGTCATGTGTGGTGAGCATACTGGCACAAAAATGGCTGCCATCTCATCATCGACATGGATGCTACACATTAGTGGTGGTTGAAGTGGCTCGCCACTCATGAAAATGCTTTGAGTAGTGAGAAAAGTGCTATGTAAATGTAAAAAAATATTATTATTATTAATGTTTGATCTTTTCTTATAAGTTATTAAAATATTTGAAGACTAGTTTAATTATTGTTACATTTTCAGTAAAAAAATATAGTGAATTTAGATTTTAAAGTGCATACTACTTCAGTTTGCTTCTACATTCTTATATAAAAGTAGATTTTTGACTGTCTCTGATATAAAAAACATTAAAGCTATCTTTAACAAAGCTTAGATCAAATATTGATGATTTCTGTCATACCATGGTAGCACAAACATGTTTTTTGGTTACATCTTTTTGCATATATATGGTATATGCATATGAAGTATTTATGTTTGTTTTCTTTATTAAAATGTTTATCATATGACTGACTATTTTGTAATTTCCTTTTTTGAGAAATTTTCATAGGGGTTAACCAGATCTGAAGTTTTTTGTATAGGGCCTCCATTGCCTGACTAGTCAATCTGCAGTCCCAAACAGTTTAGGAAACACTGGAGTATAGGATGATTTATTAGTTGTTAGCTATCTTTCTTGTCTATATCTATATATCTAGGTGACTCTTTGTCTAGTTAGAGGAGCTGAAATAGAATGGAAAGTTCAAATACTGCTCTCCAATAAATCTTTTGAATAAATAAATATATACAGTCATGGCTGAAATTATCGGCACCCCAGGAATTTTCCCAGAAAATGTGCCATTTCTCCCAGAAAATTGTTGCAATCACAAATGTTTTGGTATACACCTGTTTATTTCCTTTATGTGCATTGGAACAACACAAAAAAACAGAGAAAAAAAGCCAAATCTGACATAATTTTACACAAAACTCAAAAACCAGGCTGGACAAAATTATTGGCACCCTCAAGTTAATATTTGGTTGCACGTCCTTTGGAAAAAATAACTGAAATCAAGCGCTTCCTATAACCATCAACAAGCTTGTTACACCTCTCAACTGGAATTTCCGACCACTCTTCTTTTGCAAACTGCTCAAGGTCTTTCAGATTTGAAGGGCGCCTTCTCCCAACAGCAATTTTGAGATCTCTCCATAAGTGTTCAATCGGATTTAGATCCGGACTCATTGCTGGCCACTTCAGAACTCTCCAGTGCTTTGTCTTCAACAATTTCTGGGTGCTTTTAGAGTATGTTTGGGGTCATTGTCCTGCTGGAACACCCATGACCTCTGACGCAGACCCAGCTTTCTGACACTGGGCCCTACATTGCGCCCCAATATCTTTTGGTAGTCTTCAGATTTCATGTTGCCTTGCACACAATCAAGGCATCCAGTGCCAGAGGCAGCAAAACATCCCCAAAACATTTTAGAACACCCACCATGTTTGACTGTAGGTACTGTGTTCTTTTCTTCGTAGGCCTCATTCTGTTTTCTATAAACAGTAGAATGATGAGCTTTACCAAAAAGCTCTACCTTGGTCTCATCTGTCCACAAGACGTTCGTCCAGAAGGATTTTGGCTTCCTCAAGTACATTTTGGCAAACTCTAGTCTGGCTTTTTTTATGTTTCTGTGTCAGCAGTGGGGTCCTCCTGGCTCTCCTGCCACAGCATTTCATTTTGTTCAGATGTCGACTGATAGTTTGAGCTGACACTGTTGTACCCTGAGTCTGCAGAACAGCTTGAATATGTTTTGAAGTTGATTGGGACTGTTTATCCACCATTCGGACTATCCTTCATTGCAGTCTTTTATCAATTTTTCTAATCCAGGGAGATTAGCTACAGTGCCATGTGTTGTGAACTTCTTGATTATGTTTCGCACAGTAGACAAAGGAACATGAAGATCTCTGGAGATGGACTTGTAGCCTTGAGATTGTTGATATCTTTCCACAATTTTTGTTCTCAAGTCCTCAGACAATTCTCTGCACTTCTTTCTGTTCTCCATGCTTAGTGTGGCACACTCAGACACACAACAGAAAGGTTGAGTCAACTTTTCTCCATTTTAACTGGCTTCAGGTGTGATTGCTATATTTCCAGCACCTGTTTCTTGCCACAGGTGAGTTCAAACGAGCATCATATGTCTGAAATGAAACGATTTACCCAAAATTTTGAAAAGGTGCCAATAATTTTGTCCGGCCCATTTTTGGAGTTCTGTGTGACATGATGTCAGATTTGGATTTTTTTCTCTGTTTTTTTGTGCTGTTCCAATGCAGATAAAGGAAATTAACGTGTATACCAAAACATTTGTAATTGCAACAATTTTCTGGGAGAAAAGGTGCATTTTCTGGGAAAATTCCAGGGGTGCCAATAATTTCGGCCACGACTGTATACACCAAAATCTTTGCATAGTAACTTCAAAATAATTATTTAAAAAGTAATACACAAAACTGCACTAAATCCTATTTTCTCTGCTATCTGTCAGTTTCTTTATTGCCAAATGGCTTTATTAGACTTAAGAGCATGCTTATACATACTTTGAGTAACTGCTTGGTCAAGATTTGGTATCATGACTCCTGCATAATTTCTTTCCAACAGAAATCAAAATACAAGTGCTTAACTGTTTCAGCAACAGAAAATTTTATTTACCAGAGTGAATATTTAAAGCCTGTGCTATTGATATCTACAGTATATTTTACATGAAGTATAGTGTTTTACTGATGCCATATTTCTAAATCTATGTAGTGCTTAGATCCTGTCCAATAAGAAATAAACTTCCATCCATTCATTTTCCAACCCACTGAATCCGAACACAGGGTCACAGGGAGCCAATCCCAGCCAACACAGGAGCCAATCCCGGGCAGGGTGTCAACCCACCGCAGGACACACACAAACACACCAAGCCCAATGTAGAATCACCAATCCACCTAACCTGCATGTCTTTGGACTGTGGAAGGAAACCCAAGCAGACACAGGGAGAACATGCAAACTCCACGCAGGGAGGACCCGGGAAGTGAACCAGGGTCTCCTAACTGCAAGGCAGCAGCGCTACCACTGCACCACTGTGCCGCCCAGAAATAAACTTAATAACCTATATCAAGAAGATACATGATTTTATTTGATTAATAAAAAAAGTTATAATCCTGACAATATAGTACAAAAAGCATGAATGTTCACAATGTCCATTCATGCTGATCAGAATATGGCATGGTGGTGCCATGCAGTAATTAGTGCCGCCGCTCCATAATTACAGAAATTTAGGTGTCAATATGAAGTTAATATTTTATCTTCCACAGAAATTTTAGTTTGGTTAATTTATGACTATAAAGTGTTCCACTGCGTGAGTGCACCAGTAAAGATAATGTACAAAATCAAGATTTTGATTTTTTTATTCCTTTCTTTTTTCTTTTCTTTTTTTTTTAATTCTTTCACTGTTTAGCATTTGCAACCGCAGGTGTTTAAAGTGAATTTTCTTTTTCTGCAGTATTTGACTAGAGACATTCACATTTTATGCATTAACACTTTATTTAAAAGCTGGCTTTGCATAATTGTAAATATATTAGTTTATCTATCTACTGGAATTATTACACAAAAAGGAAAATAACATAAAAAAGGATCATTTTAATGCCATTGTTGATTAAGTTCATCATTTATGGCAGTAATTTCAGATTAAATTTAATCATTTTTAAACTTCTTTTTATTCATTGGACAGAATCAAAGTGGTTTTTCTCTTTGTGGGTCCCCTTCACCATTCTTAACTTAGGTGAGTGTAGAACAGGTTATGAGGCGGTGCCGTCATATTATAAGAGTTTCTTCGTGCGTGCCTCCTGTTCTTACAGATCTGAAAGACAAGTAAAGAACAATATAACATTAAGAAAATTTTGTTAGTGACAGTCAATTAAATAAATATTTGATACAACAGCTTTAACTGGTTTAAAAGCAGCATAGTAAAACATACAAAACAAGACTTCATGTTATTTTGGAAGAATTAAGTGGAGAGAACAAGTGCGCTTTGTTGGGCTGAATGGCCTTGTCTCATCTAGGTTCTTCTAATGTGTGTTGACACTTCAAAAAATGATGAGTATAATGCACAGTGATGATTCACAGTTGGGGCTCAACTTTATTGTCAATTTAGGTAAAGCCATGTGTTCATGGTGGTTTAGCTTGTGGCACTGGTTCTTCTTTTTCTGCCTCAAAATCTTTTGACTGTAGAGGCTCATCCACCAATGTTGCACTGATTCTTTTCCACTCTGTCCTGTTGCTTACCAACCTTTCTACCTCCTGTATTGGCTTTTTTGTCCAATCTCTGATGTTGTCTGTCCACTTAGCTCATGATTGACTCCTGCTCCCTTGACCTTCCATTGTCCCTTCCAGATCCATTCTTGGCAACCATGACCCCTCCATCCAGCACACATGACCATAGTCTGTCAGTTTTGCATGTGCCTGCTTGTATGTTCATCAATTTCCAGACATCCTCATTTATCACAAGTTGTTTATATGAGATATTTAGTGTTCACCTGTAAGCCTTTATTTTGAATGTGTTGAATTATATTTCTTCTAATTTGTTAATGTTCATGTAGGCATCTGGGAATATTTCTATTAACCTCTTTTTGGTTTCAAATCCAATATCATCTTAGAAACCTTACCATTTGTGTTATGATTGCCAGTGCTAGTCTTGCCATTTTATATACATCATATCTGGCATCACTGGTGATGTAGCCCCCAGGGTATTTAAACTACTAAACTGCTTCTAGCTTACTTCCTTCCACCATGATCTGCAGTTTCTCTTGTGTCTTTGCTGATGTCATGCACTTTGTCTTGCTCAAAGTTATATCCGACTCATATTTTTTGACCACTGCCTCAGTTACCATAGACATCTTGTATATTTTTTGCTAATCTGCTGCTATTAAATTAATGTCACCTGCAAACCTTAGCCTGTTATTTTTTCAGTTGTCCCAATATCACTTGTTAGTTCAAAGATTTCTGTCATGATGAATTAAAGAAAGTTATTGAACAACAATCTTGATAAAGGGCATCTTTGTCCAAGTCAAACTGTATTTTAAAACCGTTCAGTTAGCTCCTATTTATCTTCATTGAATTTCAGCCTGCTTGTAGGGAGTTTTGATGATTTCCACAGTTTTGCTAGGATATCAAATGTATCTCACTATGTCCCATAGTGCCACTTGCCAGATACTGTCAAATGCCTTCTTGAAATCTATGGAGGTGTACAAGATCTTCAGCTAGTAATTACTCCAAGTTTGGTTTTAGTCTCCCTAGTATAACCTTGAGGAACACTTTGCCTATGCAGCATATGAGGCTTATAGTTCTATAATGTGTCCATTTTCTTGGGTCACCTCATTTTGCCAGTGGTATTATTACTGAACATGTCCATTCTTACGGTGTTTGCCTCATCTGTTGGCCAATTGCCCACATTATATCAATCATTATGTCTCCCCTGTATTTATTAACTCCGCTGTGATGTTGTCTACCCCTGGTGATATCACTTTTTTGGTGTGTTCACTGCTGCTTCTCTTGTGATATTTGCTGGCATGTCATCATGGAATTTCAGGTTTTGTAATGGCTCATCTTCTGTCTTTAATATACTTAGATCTTTGTTAAATAATTTGCAGTATTCTAGCCATCTATTTGGCATCTGGCATTGCTACGGAGAGAAATTCAGTTTTTTGTACTTCTTTCACATCAGCAGGAGTAACATACAATTTTCAATCTTCTTTTTCTCTTGTCCATAGTTATGTATCACGTTTAGATAATACATTTAGGCATATTTTGATGTTAGAAGAAATCTATTAAAATTGGGGAAATTTTTTTTAAAAAGAACCAAGATACAGACTGAAATGATCAGTTGTAGAGTTAAACAGTATGCTTTTACAGCAGCCATTTTACAGAGTAGACAAATAAGTTACTTTTAAAATGGGCATTATATCTATCAAACATGGAAGTCTTTTGTAGACTTGTTGTCATTTGAGAGCAGCATTTAAATTGGCACCTGTTGCTGACTCTAAATTGGCCCAGTATGAATAAATGTGATTGTGTGTATGTTGTGTACCCTCCAGTTCAGAATTAGTTTCTGCCTTCCTCTCAATGCAGTCTGCATAGGTTATCACACCTCGTGACCCTAAATTCGATAAGTAGGTTAAAAATAAATATACAGGTATGTATAGAAATGACCAATACCAGATTTGCATTTACTGTGGTGTGTGACGGAACAGCAATATAAGGCATGCTAAGCTTTTGATGGTTTGGCTTGAGAAGGTGCTTTGGTGAAGGCCATCAGGTTGTGTGTCTGGTTCAGTTCCTAGCCGTACAATTCAGCTGCACACCTCACTTGCTTCAATATTAGATTTTAGTTAATTAGGACACACATAATCTGTGAGATGCCCTGTGATGGACTGATGTTCTGTCTAGGAATGGTTCATACATTGTACCTGATGGATAGGACAGGCTGTAGCTCACTACAAACTCTCGATTTTCCAACTGCCCATTGTGTATTCAAACCTAACATTTTTACTTCCTATGTGTAATACTTTACATTTACTGACATTAAATTTCATCTGCCACAAATCTGCCCAAGCCTGTATGCTATCCAAGTCCTTCTGTGATGATATAACGAATTCCAAATTATCTGCTAATCCACCTATCTTGGTATCATCTGAAAACTTAACCAGCTTGTTACTTATATTCCTATCTAAATCATTTATATATATTAAAAATAGCACCGGCCCTAGTACTGATCCCTATGCAACACCACTTTTAACATCGGCCAGTTCTGATGAGGTTCCTCACACCATCACCCTCTGCTTCCTGGGTCTGAGCTCATTCTGCACCCATCTTAAAACATAACCCTGAACTCCCACTTCTTTTAATTTGATGCTCAACCTGTCATGTGGCACCTTATCAAATGCTTTCTGAAAGTCCAGATAAATAATATCATAAGCTCCACTTTGATCGTATCTTTTTGTTGCCTCCTCATAGAATTCCAGCATGTTAGTAAAACACGACCTCGCTCTTCTGAACCCATGCTGACTGTTCAGAATAACTCCTGTCCTTGCCATGTGTTGCTCAATCTTATCCTTAATAATTCTCTCCATTAATTTTCCTGTGATGCATGTTAAGCTTACTGGCCTATAGTTGCTTGGATCTGCCCTGTCACCCTTTTTATAATGGGATGATATTTGCCATTTTCTAGTTCTTCGGAATCTCTCCAGTGTGCAGTGACTTCCTAAAAATATGCGTCAAGGGTTTATATCTATACTCACTAGCCTCCTTAAGAACCTGAGGATAAATATTATCTGGTCCTGGTGATTTGTTTGATTTCAGCTTATTTAATCTGAGCAACACTTCTCCCTCTACAATTTCCAAATCCCTCAGTACCTCCTTAGTAGACGCGTTTACCTCTGGGAGGTTATCCACTTGCTCACTTGTAAACACCTCAGAAAAATGTAAGTTTAGGGCATCCGCTATTTCACTGTCTGTATCTTTTAATTCCCCTTTACTATTCCTGATGCACTTGACCTCCTCCTTGACTGTTCTTTTACTACTAAAATACTGAAAGAATCTCTTAGGGTCTTCTTTTACCTTATCTATATATATAATCGACCAAGTCGCCCGACCATGGGGTATGCACGACAGAGCCCCGCCCGCCAACTCTAACCCTCCTCCCGTGTCATGGGATACGCACGACAGAGCCCCACCCACCAACTCTAACCCTCCTCCCGTGTCCACCCTTGCTTTCAAGGCATGCGCACTGCCTGCTCATGTGCCCGTCCCCAACACTTCACCAAACACATCCTCAGTCGCTTTGGTCTCTGCTACAGTCTACATGCACCTCTGAGCCATGTTGACTTTTCATTGATCTTTTCAGTTCCGGCTGCTTTTCTATATATATAATCGACGAAGTCACCCAACCATGGGGTACGCACAAAAGAGTCCCACCCGCCAACTCTAACCCTCCTCCCGTGTCCACCCACACTCTCGAGGCATGCACACTGCCTGCTCATGTGTCCGTCCCCAACACCTCACCAAACACGTGTTTACACGTTGCATACAGCGATTCCCATCCGCAACAAACATGCTTCTTCTTAGATGGTCCTGCAGGAACAGGGAAAACCTTTGTCTACAAAACCCTGATTCATACCATCAGAGCTAGGAAGCTAGGACCATTGTCCTGCTTCCACCTCAAAACCGGTCCCGCCCAGACGCAGCCGACACGGCATTTCTCAATTCCTATTTGTCCTCTTCCAAACCCCTCCCCATGCTGCCAGCGGCTCCTCTTCAAAACCAGTTCCGCCCACACGCAGCCAATACGGCATTTCTCGCCAAGCTTCTGCAGTACGCTTACAAAATAAAGCAAACTCTAGATTCCATGGTCAGAACCATCAAACCCTTCGCTAAATCATACAAACACTTGCATGAAATCGCTTAGTCCAATCCAACAGCATATGTACGAATGCTTTTCGAGGAAAACCCTAGGCAGGATTTACAATGATACAATGCCCCGACATGTCACACCAATGTTGCAGCGATTTTCGTCGGAGAAGATGGCGAACTGCCTGCCGAAAGGGACATTTACATCTGTCCCATAGGCAACTTCTGTAAACAGATTTCAACTCTCAATATGAATTGTGATCCTCTTGTTTACCCACTTTTATTCCCTTACGGAGACATTGGCTGGCACAAAGATTTACAACATGTTCCTGCTAAAAGAACCTCCAGCAATGAGGAATACATTTAGTATTTTGCACTCCAGCGGCGAACTATTCCAACAGTACGTCGTAGATGCGTATGTTAAAACAGAGGGCGCGTCACAGCTATCTCAGATTAGATCAACAAGATTTGCATGTGGAACAATACAAAGGAATATCAGACGCACTGCAAGCAAAGGCTGAAAATAACAACGTACGTGTAGGCAAAATGATCATATTACCGTCCACATTTCCAGGAAGTCCAAGATACATGCAACAAAACTATTGTTGTACGTGGCTTTTTCTAGGGTTAGATCTTTTGGCTCATTATCTGTCATCTCCAGCAAAACACCTGTTCAGAACTGCTTCTTTCAAGAAGTATTTCTTTCTTCTTGATTTCTGAATTCCTTTCTCACTGTTTTCCTTTCCTGTTCTTACACCGCCGTATGTTACAGTGGGCGTCGGCTAGTCTGCTATATTCCTCTCCAACGGTCTTTTAGCCTCCCTGATATCCTTAATGGTTGCCCTCATGTTCTCATACGTTCTACAATTCACTTTGTAGTCATTAGTCTTATATACCTTATAAAGCAGTTTTTTCTTTTGCAACTTCTTTTTTAAATCTTTATTAATGCACCATGGAGTTTTTTTAGTTTCCTATTAATTCCAAATTATGTGTAAATATCATGAATTATTTACCATACTATTACTGGTTTGTTGATTTTACTTATTAAAAGTTAAATATAACAACACTGAATGCTGATGTATTCAATATGTGACTAAAAAAACATAAGTCAAATACTGAGATGTTTCTGAGACCACTGTTAACTCACTGTTAACTGTTATGGCACTTCTATACTTTACTTTTTTATTTTAGCTACTAAACCTTATTGCCAAACTAATATATTGTTTAAGTTATTAAAAAGTTGGAAATGTGGCACTAAAAGTGTCTCTTGGGATGAGCATTGAACATTAAAATATCTGCTTTAGCAGTAACTTACCACAAAAAGAGAACACATCAACAAGACAGAAACAAAGAATGTAGAAAAGATGATTGTTAAGATGGCCCACAGAGGCAGCCTGGAGGCAGTAGCAGGCGTTTCTTCATCTGAAAATCAATAGAAAACAGATGTTTGCATATTTTAGATTTACCACAAAGCAGCTGGGTCAGGTTGATATTACTATACACTTCATAAAAAAAGAATAAAAGACAGTAGTTGTAGTAGTAATGTGTTGTGTACAGAGGGCTATTGATGTTTGACAAAGGAAACAAAGCAGTTCTCCTTATAGTGGGACATCAATTCAACTGCTTAATCCCCCTTCCAGCTTTGACTTCTTGTGACCAACTCTCTCAAGTCAGGTTGTAGTAACCTGTAACAATAACGACCCCTGTCATTTTTTGGGTAAAAACATATTAAGAGAATTGTTGATTCACTGTAAGACAGTTCCTTTATTGCATCTAAACTTTTGAGTTCTTTGATTATCTCATATTTTCATTGTCTCAGAGAATGTTAGTTTATACAGCTGGACATATTGCTTGAGTGGTCGGTCTGCATCATGGCTATTGAAATAACATCAGCACTAAGATTTGTATTTTTTCATCTAGAAATTAAAGATGCAACAGTGGTCCACCAGCATTTATTCTAGGTGAAATGAGCATAGCCCAGAACAGAAAGATGGTCCAGACATTAGACAAAGGGCTTATCTTATGACAGAAAGAGCTGTACTCAACACTATCTGCTGTTGTGGCCCAATTTATTATGTGAAAATCTAACACTGCCCTGTGTAGATGATGGGATTGAGGATAATGAAAAAAATGGCCACTGTGTACTACACTGGAAGTGGAGGTAGAATAGCTTATGAGCAAAGTCAGATCTGCAGCAAAGTTATTATAGTTTTGCTTTTTATAGTAGTTTTCATTGTTATATTATTTCTGATCTTACATGGAAATTCAGTTTAGTTTCAGTCTTCATGCTGTGTTTTTAGTTTTAGTTTAACTTTTATTTCGCAAACATATTTCTGTTTTATTTTAATTATATGAATAAAGACATATTATGGATTAAGTTTTGTGTCACATTCAGACAGAACTGTAGATGTAATTGTTTTGGAAATAATCTTTCTTTATGTTAGTAGAAGCATATAACCATGTCCTGTTAAATCCAAACAAATACAAAACCAGATACTGAACAAGAACAGTTTTAGAAGATGCTTGTATTTTTTAAATAATTTTTGCTAAGCAAACTGCATTTTCAAATGCACAGTATCAATCCAAATTTACTGGAATTAAACAAACAACAAATGGCTGCAGTAGCTTAGTACTGTAAAAACATAAAGATAAGGAATACTTCTTTCTTCATTTCACAATTCACTTTTCTACAGTTCTATTTTCCCAAGTACTGCATGTCACATAGCCTTGTAGACACAGGGCTACAGAGGCACCAAAATTAAAATATCATAAGTCAGGCCGTGATTTAAATTGTTTTTTTTTTATGATTTATTATTTTACTTCAGATGTTTTCAGACACAGTAACAATATCATATGGTTTTAGTTTTCATCTCCTGTGGTGGGCTGGCACCCTGCCCGGGGTTTGTTTCCTGCCTTGCACCCTGTGTTGACTGGGATTGGCTCCAGCAGACCCCTGTGACCATGTAGTTAGATATAGCAGGTTGGATAAAGGGTGGATGGATGGATAATTTTCATTTCAGTTTTGTTAATTTTGTTATTTCAGTTTTTGAATTTTTTTTTTTTTTTTTGGTTAATCGTTGTTATCACCTTTGAAGTTTTTCTTTATGATACTAACCTTGGTTTGAACTGTAGAAATTTGCTGTTGAGGTTTTGTAGCCATACCTGCTCCTATACTTCTCAGGAGATTGTAAAAAGAGGCCATGTCCAGTAGTAAGACCCATCGGCAGAAGCACTTTTATCTGCTTTTTGGTGGGTGTTGCATGCAACAAGACCCAGGAAGGAAGCGTTTAACTGCAGTGAACTTGGCTTGTGTTGTATCACTGTACAGGCCGCACATACTATAGTCTGAAACTCAGTCCATGGTATGTGCTTCACTCATTTTATTTTGAAAACAATTATGCAAACTTTTTAAAACTTCCATCTCTTAATCTTGTTTGTCCTTGTTTGCCACATTTTAAAGACATTCTCATTGCGAAAGTCAAAATTAATGACTTTAGAACCTTTAGGGTTACAACTCTCCAGACCCTCCCTTATTTTTTTAAATTGATAATTTGATATACTAGGGCAGTCAGGCTGTAGTCCTGTATAAAGACCTCATAAACCCATTAATGTTACAGATTAACAACCTTGGGAGAGCAGATATCAAAATAAATATTTTACCCAAACTGTGAAAACCATTTTGTTTATATCAATTCTCTTTTTACTTTGAAATGCATTCTAAACTATGTGATCGTCTATAAACCGTGTTGTAATATACTTAACCAGAACCCCTTCTGTTCAGCAATTCCCTTTCTGCACCTATTGACCAAACTAATCAGAATTACCCCCAGCCCTCCTTGTTGCAACTAACAACTTTCTGCCATTAACTTTTGTCAACCAGAGCATCTCACCCATTGCTTAATCTTCAGATAAAAATTGTAATGTGAATTAGAAGTGAGCATGTCACCATGAAAATGTGGTACAGAATATGATCTAATAGTTAATGATAACTGTCACAAAGTTATGCACACCACTTTTGTTTTAATTGGCAATGTGATGACATTATAGGTCACATACCACATGATGAGCAAAAAGGTATTTTTTCCAGAAATAATGTGTCTTTACCCATGCAGACTAGAACAAAATGGCAGTACTTGTGGAAAAATGGAATGGTGGAAGACACCAGAACAGCATGAAAATTAATTAATTAAATAACAGTTAATTTTGCATGAAACATTATGTCAAATAAAGCAAGTATAGCCCTACCACATTCCTAATGTATAGAACCTTCCTGTACATCATTTGTTAACTTGTAGTTCAATCAGACATAGAAGGAAATAACAAGTTATGCAGAAATATGCAGTTATTCTCGCTGCCCTGTTTTATTGTTCACTGTGCCTATTGGTCCTCCAAATCATTGGTGCTCAATATGGGTACTTCCTATAATATCCTTAACATATCCAATGTGTTTTCACTGAGCATTAGAATTTTTTTTTTTTTGATAAAATGATACAGTGGAAGTGCTTGCAGTCCCAGGGTGTGCTCACTTTATTTACACCAGCTTACCTTGCACTTGTAGGCTTATTGGATTTATCTTGTAAATTCCACCCAGCAGCTGTGTCCCATTGGTCCCAAGTGAAAAAACTGTTTGAACAGATGAAGAGGTGACAGAGGCTTTTGATGCAAAGAAACAGTTGCAGCTCACTTTCACTGAGCCTATCCTATAAATAGAAAAAGAAATGTCAGTTTGTCAGCTATGAAATGAGTTCCATGAAGTATGGTTGCTTAAAGACATGAAACTTTTTACATTTACAATTTATTCAGCTTGCCCTCTCTGTTTGTCTGGGTCAAATTTTGCAATCAATTTTTTACAAATTTTTACCAAACTGATTTCCTTCATATTTTGCAAGCATGTTGATCTCCGCCGACAATGCAATATTTCATCAGTTTTGATCAGAGATCTGTACGTTAATTAATGTCAAATTTAAGTTTCTCATTTCCTTATATTATACTTTTAGCGATTACACATATATGTAGTGCTTTTAGTCAAGAAACATAGATATGAAAAAACTAGCGGTGTTTGTCAATTGGTTAGTACGTTGGACTTCAAGACCAATGTAGACAAATTAGTTAAATAATAATTATCATTTTGATAAACTGATACTGAATTTTTGTCAAATCACTTCAATTTGACAATTAAGCAGCATTGTTCAAGTGGTTGTCATGTTGGATGTTCAAACAAATGGTTGAAGGTTCAAGACCAATGCACACAAACTATTTTTTTTTTACCAATTTTTCATCATTTATATAGAAATTTGGCAAAATAATCTTTTCAGTGATTTGGTGATATTGGCTCAGTAGATAAAGTGTTGGGCTTTTCTAAGAAAGATTTAAGGTTCAATTCTCTAATAGAAAAATGCACTTTTCCAGTACTTCACACATGTAAGGTTTCACCATGGTTAGGTTTTTCTGAAATGAAAAATGAACACAAATTAATTTACGTTTCACTTTAAGATCGTAGGTTCAATTCCACTCTCTCGCTAAAATCACTTCTGTTGAATCACTTTCCTGCCCAAGTCAAGGTTTTTGTAACATGCCAAAGACTTTGTGACATTAGGATGGCTTAATATATATACTGCCGCCTCGCAGTTAGGAGACCTGGGTTCACTTCCCGGATCCCTCCTGCGTGGAGTTTGCATGTTCTCCCCGTGTCTGCGTGGGTTTCCTCCGGGTACTACGGTTTCCTCCCACAGTCCAAAGACATGAGGGTTAGGTGCGTTGGCGATTCTAAATTGTCCCTAGTGTGTGCTTGGTGTGTGTGTGTGTATGCCCTGAGGTGGGCTGGCGCCCTGCCCGGGGTTTGTTTCCTGCCTTGCGCCCTGTGTTGGCTGGGATTGGCTCTAGCAGACCTCCGTGGCCCTGTAGTTAGGATGAAGCGGGTTGGATAATGGATGGATGGATGGATATATATGTATATATATGTATATATATATATATATATATATATATATATATATATATATATATATATATATATATATATATATAATATTTTTTAAGTGACATGATTTTATTCAAAAATGCACTAAAAAGTAAAAACTTTTTTTTTCTTGTACTAAGATCTCATAAATGATTAAAAAAATAAGTCTTACAATTAGAAAATGTGTCCAATTATAACCATAATCCTACATTCTTTAATCAAGTTTTATATAATGTGTTATTTTCTTTCCTTTGTTAATGTGGTTGGAAAGTTCACTGTAACGAATGTATGCATTTAAATTTAATTAAGTTAATTATTTTATGGGAACCCCACGATTTTATTTTTACTCACGCATGAATAACAAAATCTTAGTACAAGAAAAAAAATATTTTTACTTCTTAGTGGATTTTTGAATATAATTGTGTCACTTAAAAAGCTTTTTTTTTATATATATATATATATATACAGTGGTGTGAAAAACTATTTGCCCCCTTCCTGATTTCTTATTCTTTTGCATGTTTGTCACACAAAATGTTTCTGATCATCAAACACATGTAACCATTAGTCAAATATAACACAAGTAAACACAAAATGCAGTTTTTAAATGATGGTTTTTATTATTTAGGGAGAAAAAAAATCCAAACCTACATGGCCCTGTGTGAAAAAGTAATTGCCCCCTTGTTAAAAAATAACCTAACTGTGGTGTATCACACCTGAGTTCAATTTCCGTAGCCACCCCCAGGCCTGATTACTGCCACACCTGTTTCAATCAAGAAATCACTTAAATAGGAGCTGCCTGACACAGAGAAGTAGACCAAAAGCACCTCAAAAGCTAGACATCATGCCAAGATCCAAAGAAATTCAGGAACAAATGAGAACAGAAGTAATTGAGATCTATCAGTCTGGTAAAGGTTATAAAGCCATTTCTAAAGCTTTGGGACTCCAGCGAACCACAGTGAGAGCCATTATCCACAAATGGCAAAAACATGGAACAGTGGTGAACCTTCCCAGGAGTGGCCAGCTGACCAAAATTACCCCAAGAGCGCAGAGACGACTCATCCGAGAGGTCACAAAAGACCCCAGGACAACGTCTAAAGAACTGCAGGCCTCACTTGCCTCAATTAAGGTCAGTGTTCACGACTCCACCATAAGAAATAAACTGGGCAAAAACGGCCTGCATGGCAGATTTCCAAGACGCAAACCACTGTTAAGCAAAAAGAACATTAGGGCTCGTCTCAATTTTGCTAAGAAACATCTCAATGATTGCCAAGACTTACTGAAAATACCTTGTGGACTGATGAGACAAAAGTTGAACTTTTTGGAAGGCAAATGTCCCGTTACATCTGGCTTAAAAGGAATACAGCATTTCAGAAAAAGAACATCATACCAACAGTAAAATATGGTGGTGGTAGTGTGATGGTCTGGGGTTGTTTTGCTGCTTCAGGACCTGGAAGGCTTGCTGTGATAGATGGAACCATGAATTCTACTGTCTACCAAAAAATCCTGAAGGAGAATGTCTGGCCATCTGTTCGTAAACTCAAGCTGAAGCGATCTTGGGTGCTGCAACAGGACAATGACCCAAAACACACCAGCAAATCCACCTCCGAATGGCTGAAGAAAAATAAAATGAAGACTTTGGAGTGGCCTAGTCAAAGTCCTGACCTGAATCCAATTGAGATGCTATGGCATGACCTTAAAATGGTGGTTCATGCTAGAAAACCCTCAAATAAAGCTAAATTACAACAATTCTGCAAAGATGAGTGGACCAAAATTCCTCCAGAGCGCTGTAAAAGACTCATTGCAAGTTATCGCAAACGCTTGATTGGAGTTATTGCTGCTAAGGGTGGCCCAACCAGTTATTAGGTTCAGGGGGCAATTAGTTTTTCACACAGGGCCATGTAGGTTTGGATTTTTTTTTTCTCCCTAAATAATAAAAACCATCATTTAAAAACTGCATTTTGTGTTTACTTGTGTTATATTTGACTAATGGTTAAATATGATTGATGATCAGAAACATTTTGTGTGACAAACATGCAAAAGAATAAGAAATCAGGAAGGGGGCAAATAGTTTTTCACACCACTGTATATGTTTTTGCATATATATATTTGCTGATGTGATAGATAATACAAGTGTCCCAGAAAAGTAAAGAAATTGCCCAAAGGCACATTTTAGTCAATATGTTTGAGGGAAAGGAATGATTTTGGATAAGGTCATTAATAGAAAAGCTATCACTGCAGTTGGTGCTGAGGCCTGTACAACCCCAATTCCAATGAAGTTAGGACGTTGTGTAAAATGTAAATAAAAACAGAATACAATGATTTGCACATCCTTTTCAACCTATATTCAATTGAATACACTACGAAGACAAGATATCTAATGTTCAAACTGATAAACTTTTTGTTGTTTTGCAGATCTTCACTCATTTTGAATTTGATGCCAGCAACACGTTCCAAAAAAGCTGGGACAGGGGCAGCAAAAGACTGGGAAAGTTGGGGAATTTTCAAAAAACACCTGTTTTGAACATTTTACAGGCGAACAGGTTAATTGGAAACAGGTGTTTGTCATGATTGGGTATAAAAGGAGCATCCCCAAAAGGCTCAGTCGTTCACAAGCAAGGATGGGGCGAGGTTCACCACTTTGTGAACAACTGCATGGGCAAATAGTCCAGCAGTTTAAGAACAACGTTTCTCAATGTACAATTTCAAGGGATCTAGGGATTTCATCATCTACTGTCCATAATATCATCAAAAGATTCAGAGAATCTGGAGAAATCTCTGCACATAAACGGCAAGTCTGAATACCAAAACTGGATGCCCGTGACCTTCGATCTCTCAGGCGGCACTGCATTAAAAACCGGCATCATTCTGTAAAGGATATTACCACATGGGCTCAGGAATACTTCAGAAAACCATTGCAGTTTACACAGTTCGTCTCTACATCTACAAGTGCAAGTTAAAACTCTACCATGCAAATCGAAAGCCATATATCACCCAGAAACCAGAAACACTGCCGGCTTCTCTGGGCCCGAGCTCATCTGAGATGGACTGACGCAAAGTGGAAAAGTGTGCTGTGGTCTGATGAGTCCACATTTCAAATTGTTTTTGGAAATCATGGACTTCGTGTCCTCCGTGCCAAAGAGGAAAAGGACCATCTGGATTGTTATCAGCGCAAAGTTCAAAAGCCAGCATCTGTGATGGTATGGGGGTGTGTTAGTGTCCATGGCATGGGTAAGTTGCACATCTGTGAAGGCACCATTAATGGTGAAAGGTACATACAGGTTTTGGAGCAACATATGTTGCCATCCAAGCGACGTCTTTTTCAGGGACGTCCCTGCTTATTTTAGCAGGACAATGCGAAGCCACATTATGCATGTGTTACAACAGCGTGGCTTCGTAGTAAAAGAATGCGGGTACTAGACTGGCCTGCCTGTAGTCCAGACCTGTCTCCCATTGAAAATGTGTGGCGCATTATGAAGCGCAAAATATGACAACGGAGACCCCGGAGCAACTGAAGTTGTACATCAAGCAAGAATGGGAAAGAATTCCACCTCCACAGCTTCAACAATTAGTGTCCTTAGTTCCCAAACGATTATTGAGTGTTGTTAAAAGGAAAGGTGATATAACACAGTGGTAAAGATGCCCCTGTCCCAGCTTTTTTGGAACGTGTTGCAGGCATCAAATTTAAAATGAGTGAAAATTAGCAAAACAACAATAAAGTTTATCAGTTTGAACATTCGATATCTTGTCTTTGTAGTGTATTCAATTGAATATAGGTTGAAAAGGATTTGCAAATCATTGTATTCTGTTTTTATTTACCTTTTACACAACGTCCCAACCTCATTGGAATTGGGGTTGTATATCACTGCTAGTGGGGTGATGGATAGCAATAGGAGACAGCCATTGTAAGCACTGGGACTCCATTTAATGGTATTAGGGGATGATGGTCATTTAGAAGTATAGAGAGTCTTCCCCATGCTTTATGATTTCCATCAGCCTGAGTTGGGGTGCCAGTGTTGTGAAACCCAATCAAAAGAAGGATTTTATGTATCTTGTATCTTGTCATCATAATTGATTTGATTCCTTGTAGTTGTATTATTTGTAGTTATGTTACTGAAGCTTGTGATTGAGACTGCTAATCTTCACAAGGCTCTAATCAAGATGAAAATTCATCTGAATCCTTACCTTAAGCCTGTCACTTTGCAGTATCTGAAGCTGCTGCCCAAGGAGCTTCCTCTGTATATATTACTCAGCTGTAAAGGGGAGAGCATCAGAACACAGATCACTTATAAAGATGGCACTGCTAATTTACTTGTAGGAGAAAAATACGCTTCTAGTTAAAGACTAATAGAAACTATATTGTGAAGAACTATATATGCCTATATATAGTGTGTTTGTGTATGTGTCTGTATAAAAATTAAAGGAACACTTTTTAATCAGAGTATAGCATCAAGTCAATGAAACTTTTAGGATAATGATCTGGTCAGTTAAGTAGCAGAGGGGGTTGTTAATCAGATTCAGCTGCTTTGGTGAAATTAACAACAGATGCACTAGAGGGGCAACAATGAGACGACCCCCAAAATAGGAATGGAGGCCACTGACATTTTTTCCCCTCTTCATCTTTTCTGTTTTTTCCCTAGTTTTGCATTTGACTACGGTCAGTGTCACTACTGGTAGCATGAGGCCATACCTGGACCCTACAGAGGTTGCACAGGTAGTCCAACTTCTCCAGGATGGCACATCAATGCGTGCCATTGCCAGAAGGTTTGCTGTGTCTGCCAGCACAGGCTCAAGGACATGGTGGAGATTCCAGGAGACAGGCAGTTACTCTAGGAGAGCTGGACAGGGCCATAGAAGGTCCTTAACCCATCAGCAGGTCTGACTGGTATCTTTTCCTTTGGGCAAGGAGGAACAGCAGATCCCCAGGACACCATCCGTCATCTCATTAGGAGCATGCCCCGATGTTGCATACAAACACGTGGGGGCCATACAAACTACTGAGTATGATTTGGTGTTGCTGCAATGAAATTTCGGCAAAATGGACTAGCCTGCTGCATCATTTTTTCACTTTGATTTTCGAGGTGTCTTTGAATTCAGCCCTCAGTAGGTTGATAATTTTTATTTCCATCAAACAATGTGACATCCTTTCGTCCCTATCACATTACCCAGTGTTCCTTTAATTTTTTTGAGCAGTTTATATATATATATTCATTCAGTACACATCTTAGCTTATGAAGAGGCATCCAAAACTTAAGTAAAAAATACATTCCATTTATCGTTGACATTCCATTATTGAGGAGTTGTAAGGCTGATAGGATGTAAGGTTATATAACACCTCTCTATGTAGCCACATGACTCACTTGTGAGATCATATCTGGAGTACTATGTGAAGTGCGGAGAAGAGCTGTTACCTGTATAAAGACAGTTGTAATATCTTCTGCTTGTTTTTTCAGTTGTTCAGCTGTGGATCTCATTGTTTGTTTTTGTCTGTTTACCAATCACACAAAAATGCCAAAAAGCAGTTTTCAAGAAATTTTGTATTTTAGGTCCAACTTAAATTTTGGCTACATGGCATTTAAAAATCGTACCTGTGAGAGGGCTTCTAATGGAGGCAAGCCAAATACTACAAAGTATTCCAAAATAGCTGATTTGCGTTGAATAGTTTTGCATGAATAGTAAAGTTCAATAAAAAGTAGGCCAAATGGAGTTTCAAAAATTTCATAGGGGAAAGGGGAATTATGACTGAAAAATGAATTACAGCAAAATGGATGAGACAACATCCATGAATGTTTGTATGCACATTACTGTTGATACAACTTAAAATCAAGATTTAAAGGACTTTAGAAAGTTCCATGAAGAAATAGGATTGTAATGGAGGAGGGGCACAAAACCAAAACCACATTATTACACCCAAAGAGTGAAGCTAATGGAAATGAAATTTGCATTTTGTTTAGGCTTGACCCTACTTACAGTGAAGGCTAAATTCAACATATGTGATTCAATGTAAACAATAGTGATGGAGACCAGCACAAAACTGTGCATCAATCAAAAAGAAATATCTACCTTCACAAAGGTTTGTATTTATGTTATTGTTCATGCAATACAGTTTCAAGAATTTCATTGGGAAGTTGTAGTGGCAGGGTCAACACCTCAAAAACCATGCTTTACTCCTAAACAGCTGGGTGTTTAGGAGTAATGCTGGATGGCCTATGCTTGTCAAAATTGTTCAAATTAACTAAACCGCTTAAATTATGTTACTGAATAGTGTTAAATGTAGCTCCTTCAGGCATTACTGCTTATTTTCACCAAAACTACATTTTACCTGTGATGTGATATTGGTAACCATCATTTGATAATCTGCAGAGTATGGATCGTTCAGATCTTCTGTGAAGTTTCGGTTGATGATGGTGAATTCAAGTCCAAAGAGTTTGTCACTGGGCTGAATAACTGCTGCTGTTGTCAGTTGTGCTGTAGATGAGCCTTTGGTTGTAACTGCAACTGCAACTGTGACTGTGGCTGCCATTTTACTTGAAGTCATTTCTATGGACCCTAATGGGATAATCATACAGAAGTAATCAGCTTAATTGTCATAAAGTCAAAACAGCACATAAATTGTTAATTTAGAACAATTCCATGACATATTGATAGTACACTCCAACCGTACCACCTTTTTCTGTTTTTTCTTATCTCATTGCATTGATGTAAGAAGCGAGAGCCAGTGCTAGCAGCAAGAGTCTCAAGGCAGGGGTTGTCCCCCAGTGGGTTGTCATACATTACAGGTGCTTGCCCTCTGCCAGATTAAATTTGTCAAACAACCTAACAACATAAGGATATACTGTGGAAGGAAATGCAGTACCTATGTAAGAAGCATGTAAATAAAAGAAAGAAAATAAAGTTCCACATTGAAGGCAGTACCAGTTCGGAATCAAAATGGATATTTCCATCTATCCCTTTTTATAACCTACTTAATCCACATTCTGAGGCACATTTAACTTGAGCCTATCTAAGCAATACTGGGCACAAGCCACCAACCATCTCTCAGTTATCACGGGGCAGACTTCTCAGTGACTTCAATTTATAGTTAACTAGCAGAATACCCGCGCTTCGCAGCGGAGAAGTAGTGTGTTAAAGAAGTTATGAAAAAGAAAAGGAAATATTTTAAAAATAACGTAACATGATTGTTAATGTAATTGTTTTGTCATTGTCATGAGTGTTGCTGGCATATATATATATACACTCACACACACACATATATAAACATATATATACACATCATATATATATATATATATATACATATATATACATATACATATAAATATATATACATATATACACATATATATATATACACACACACACACATATATATACATATATACACATATATATACACACAAACACATATATACATATATACACATATACATATCTACATATATACTGTATATACACATATATATATATATATATACAAATCTACATATATATCTACATATATATATTAGGGGTGGGACTTGATTAAAAAAATGAATCCAATTAATTAGAGGCTGTGTAATAATTAATCTTGATTAATCGTATGTAATCGCACACGTAAATTTGCCCCAAATCGCAAATGTGTTTTTTTAATTTAAAAGGGTTTTAGTGGGCGATAGAATCAAATAATAGACATGGACATGAATGTTGTAAACTCAAGCTCTTTTAATTTCTGAAAAAAACAATGCTTTTAAACTGCATTTGAATTCAAAACAGAAACAAAAATATCATCCCTGGTTAAAATTGGGCAGACTTAAAAATAAAGTGGTAGTTTAAGTACTTTAAGTACATTTTCAGAATGGTATTGTCTTTAAATAATAATAACCAAAATTTCAACATAAAGTGCAGTTTTTCTTCTTAAAAAAATAAGTCAGAAACATAAAAGGTAATTTGACCAACTTAATCTTTAAACTCTGAGTAACCTTAGCCAAAATTATTTTGTACATTAGGCTAAAACAGTGTGATCATTGAACATTTTGTAATTAGATGTAATTAGAATTACTAACGGTCACGGAAGTCCAATGATCCCCAGTAAGAGCCACAAAGTCCGCTTTCTGTAATGCATCTAATTTTGCTTGCTTTTCACTGTGCACAAAACCATGCTTTTATCAAGGCTTCGCTCGGGTAGTTTTTTGAAATTAAATTTTCCTCCGATCAGGAACGCGCTTCATTCAGAGTGT
>JANRMT010062789.1:21747416-21763607 GCA_026402145.1 Polypterus bichir lapradei
TTCACAGGTGACGATTTCAGTAGTGGACACTTTGATGTTTAGAAATGTTTAAACTCTCAAAAGCTGGATGTGAAGTTATCAATGAAACTGGTTGTATACTTACAACGCTTGACAGATGCCGAATGTCTCTTCAACACAAGTCCTACAAATACTGTCGTAATTGAAACAAACCATGAAACTCAAACCGATTATGACAGCAGCAATCCAAGCTGTGAGATTTGAAACAAGATTACTGTTCACATGGCCAACTGTACGTTGCATGCTCAAGAGTAAGCTCAGCGCACAGCTACAGCTTGGTCATATTACAACTGGAGGGCCGAACTGACAACATGGCATACAAAGAGATCCTTAACAAATAATTATTGGTATATTTTCCCTCAGTTTAAAAAGGTTTAATTTTCTTCTAAATAAAAATTTTAAGGCAGTACTTCGCCGCTGCGAAGCGCGGGTATTTTGCTAGTACATACATAAATACTAGGGAGCTATGCCCTCTGCTTGCTTCGCTCGTCAACCATGTGTTTGGTTTTCCAGATACACACTTTTACAATATATTTTTTTCTTGTAATTGTTTCTGTTTCATTAGTTTCCCTTTTATTTTAGAACTTCAGTAAAAACAATATTTGAAAATATTTTTTCTTCAAGATCGCATTGAATTTTGAATCCGTTTTTGGACTTACATCGTGACAATGCAATGTATAACTGTCCATGAGTGAATATCGTTTCTTTCATTGTATCGCGCCAACGTTTTTTTTGAGCCTTTCGAATTCCACTGCTTTCATAATCTCCAACCTGCTCTGCATGTGTATCACACCAACGTTTTTGAACGTCTTTATGAAGTTCTACTTTGTCTTTTACTCTTTGTCTTTTAATTCTGAGCCTGATTGGACATGCTTTTTTTTAATTTCCACTTGTTCCGGGCTGATTATTACTTTCCTTATTGTCTGCATTTGCACCTAGATTATTCTTTTTTGCATTTTTTTCCCTCCAACGCTTTTAGGTCTCTTTTCTCCGCGTTGCTCTTTCTTCTTCGTTTAGCCGTCGACGTTTCATTTATAACGTATTGTCCTTATATGCTTTATATGCGCTGAGAACCCTGGATCTGTGTGTGGTCAAAGCATTTACATGACTGATGGTTTTTCTCTTTGTGGTCTTATTTGATATTGCTTGTAAGTAGGGCGTGTCTTGCAAGAATCTCATGTTCTACATCCCCACGAGACGTTCCTGGGTCAAAGATGTTCCTGGGTCAATCTCTTGGCACAAAGTCTCATGTTTACGGTCCCCACGAGACGCCTCGTGGCCATTCTTTTTCGTCTCGCGGGTCTTTTAAGTGTCTTCCATGATCTTAACGTGAAGATCACGTATCGTCTTCTAATCATTTCCTCCCACAGGATTTTTTTTTTATAATAGAGAGAGAGAGAGAGAGAGGTTAGGCACTTGCACTGATACAGCTCTTGGCGGCACTCACCACATGACGAACCAGCTCAAGATCCCAGATTGGGACCCGAGTGCAGCCATGCAACAGGTGACACCTCAATATAGAGCTTTAGAAATTATCTGTATAGATAATGTGAAAAGCAACCTGCCTAATTTCACCTTTGTTCCATCAGGATCTATCCTTGAAGTGATACTGGTTAGTTCTGATGAAGACACATGTAGTATTATGTGTACCAAATTTCAGTCCTTGCCTTGCACCCCAAAGACGAGGCTGTGTCTCAGTACTTTAACAAAACCAGCTGTATTCCACTCGAAACAGGAACAGCACAGTTATTTATTGTAGCGGGATCTTCCATTCTACTATACACAGACACAGCAAACAGGGAGGATTGGGTTCAGACCAGTGGCCAAGTTATAATGTTCCCTGCATTACCCACCGGGTCACCTTGTAGTTCTTTCTGTGGCGCTGCGAATCTGCGGTTGCCTTAGTAATGAACAAGCAACCTTCAACAGACGTAGCAGTCGCGCTTCTGTGTGTCATCCTGTTCAAAAGAGTGCAGAAGTCTTACAAAAGAGATTGGCTTCTGGGACAATTATACAAAGCATCAATTGCTGGGCTTAAGGTAACATACTTATCAGTGTCAGGGTTGATAACTGGGGGATTCAGTAACATCTGAAAAAAAAAAACAAACATGAAACAGATTTATTCTATAAATGGTTGGATAAAACTGTACAAACCACTAGACTGTGGTTTGAGAAAACAGTGGGGAAAATGGAGCACTCCTTAAATAAACCCAGTAAGTTCTTAAATGTATAAAATCTATCAAGCCTTGCCATTGAAAGGATCTCACTGGTTATCTTTCCACATGTGTACTGCCTGCTGTCTCAATGTTTACTTCTCCATAAATCCACCAGCCCCATCTCACCCACTATCCTTCCCTATTCCCATGCTGATTGGGAGTACAGCTCCAGGCTTTTATTTTTGTCTCTCTGACAAGGATCAAGGGTACAAATAAAATCACCACCAGTTACTACCACTTCCTCGGGGTCTCACTGACTTAAAACATCTGAAAATACTTTATAAAAATACTTCATAAAAATTAAGTTTCTCCTTCCCATCATTTGGAGCTTATCTTCTTATATAATACGGTATTGTGGCTGTTCGTTTGTCTGTCCAGGATTTTAAATCACCTGTAGCTCGCAAACCGTTTCACCTATTGACTTGAAATTTGGTACACATATACTACGTAACGTCTACTATCCGCTTTCAGGGTGAATGAAACAAATTTTGGAAACAAGTCTGCCATGATGCTGTAGCTCTCTTTCAATAATCTCATTCTTTATAAACAGCGGTACATTTGAAATTATGACTTTACGGGCAGGGACAGCCAGGGGAGTCACCTGCACAAAAGATCCATCTATAACTATACCTCTTTCTACCTCTTTTCAGGTCCACTGAACTTAAGAATAAAACAAATGAGCTGCTCATTCTGGAAGCCAATTTAAAATTTTCATGATCGACTACCTGACGGAGTACCAGAACCACAGTGTCCAATGGGACAAACTCCTCTAACAGAAGTTTTATCCCATTGCAGTGGCTCACGTTCTCTAAATTTGCAGCCATAACACTCCAAATACCACTAAACACAAGATCTACCAAAACCGTTAACAATAGTACAAGAGAGAGGCAGAATAGTGAAAAAAATTCCCAAAGCTTACCACACTCAACAACAACATTTATTTATATAGCACATTTTCATACAAATAATGTAGCTCAAAGTGCTTTACATGATGAAGAAAAGAGAAATAAAAGACAAAGTAGGAATTAAAATAAGACATTAATTAACATAGAATAAGAGTATGGTCCGATGGCCAGGGAGGACAGAAAAAACAAAAAAAACTCCAGACGGCTGGAGAAAAGATAAAATCTGCAGGGCTTTTCAGACCATGAGACCACCCAGCCCCCTCTGGGCATTCTACCTAACATAAATGATCAGTCCTCTTTGTATTTAGAGTTCTCATGGAATGACTTGATGATGATGGTCATGTAGACTTGTGGCTTTTAATCCATCAATGTAGGAACATCATGATGCTTTGATTAGGTGGTGGCGCAAAAAACTGGAAAAAAAAAAACAGAAGTCCACCACAGCCACTCATGCCAGAGCAAAGACCAAGCATGCACAACAAAACAGGAAGGAAACAGATAAATAGCAAAGACACTATATGATATATAGATAGATAGGAAAGGCACTATATAAAGGGAAAACAGATAGCTGAAAAGATTGCAATTTTGCAAGAAGGTGTTGTTTATTGGTTATGAATAAACCCTTGTAAGTGAAAATTCAGTGGTGACCCGAAGGACATTGCTGTGTTAAAATATGTAGCAACTGTACAAAAGTATGACATTTGAAATTCTTTTTGCTTTTTGTAGCTTTAGGGCACTTTAATAAATACAGAGCTAATAGGATGACATTTTGGATGTTTTAATGGGTTGTTAAAATGCAAACTACCCTAAACCCATTGGAAAATCCAATAACAGCAATGCAAAATTGAAAAATCTTCATTTTTAGAGGATGTACAAATTATTGGATATTTAACTATTTTGTGGTAATTGTTAATTTAGGGGAAATTAGGAAAAATCTTAATCCTAACAATTGAAGTTTAGGATGCTTTCACTGATTTCAGACAAAAACACTCAATAAGAAGACATTGTAAGGGTTATCAGCCCGACATTTACGGTACAATACTCACTGGCTTGGGCAGGTGGCCAGATTTTTGCACTGCTGTTTTGTAGATATTTTACAAACTTGCATACTTTCATGTAGACTTTTGTGTTACAATGTATATTACAGTAGCGACATCTAATGCTCATTTGTAGTATAGCATGCAAATTTGGTAATGACATACTCTGTTAAAGGTTGCTATATACCCAGTGAAGACATAGGATATTACACTCGCAAAATGGAAAGAGCCTGTTCCCATTTTGACTGCCTAAAAACTTGACAAACATAACATTTTGTTCAATTCTGAGACAGTTGGCATTAAAGGGAATGAAATTAATAAAAAAAGGGACTGTCCTGAATTAAACAGAACATCTGGTCAGCCAAACTGGGACACAGAATCTGAAACTGGGACTGCCCTGGTCCCCAAAATTTATCCCCTACGTTTTTGAGTCTGCTGAATCCAATTCAGGGTTGTGGTGTGGTAGAGCCTTTTTCGTCATTAATGTATCCAAAGCAGAAATTAACCGTCAATGGGACAACACTCCACAGAAAGGCTTCCACACACTAGCACACATTCAGATTCACCTGTTTGTGGTTGTTTTTGAGCTGCCACTTAACTTAGTATGGAGATCTCTGAGATTTTGCAGTAAAACCAAAGCATTCATAAAAATACTGACATTTTTACAGGAAGAGTTTGCAAACACCAGACAGGTAATGACCAGGCTGGGATTTACTTTTTTCCCCTTTTTCCCCCTTGACAAAATAGTTCTTGTTTTGTCTTTTACTCTGTGTCCCGGGTAGCAAGCCCATTTGGCCACCAAATAAGTCCCATATGGGTAGCCCATATTGAACCTATCGCATTGTGCATCCAAGGGTCATATGGAGCCCATATGGCATAGTATACTGTTGTTGATTGCCTGGTATAGGCATACAGGAAGTGAACAAAAACCTAGACAGCTTGGGGGTCTTCATGGACTGGGTTGGAAACTCCTGGCTTAGCTTAAAGCAATCATTTAAAATAATGAAATAGTTATTAACTTACATGTACTTTTTTGGATGACAAGGCAACTTTTGAGACAACAGACTGGTGAAGTGACTTGCTTATGGTCACACAGTATCAATAGCAGAACTTGAACCCACAACTTCAGGGTTTGACATCCAACGCTTTAACCTCTACACCACACGGCTGCCCTTAAACTAAACGTTTATTAAAAGAACATCAAAAGATTTTCCTGCTCAGGATATGAATTACCAGGATATGAAGCTGATAGGCTGCCTGCTGTCCCATGACCCTGCATTGGATAAGTGAGTTAGGAAGAATGATTGATGCACTTTTTGGTATAAAAAAAGCCATTTAAATGACATTTCTTTAATTTTTTTAAGTAAAATTGTGGTTTAAACGTGGCATAGTGTTTAAGGCTTTAGACTGAAAGCCCTGAGGTTTTGGGTTCAAATCCTGCCGCTAACACTGCATGACCATGAGCAAGTCACGTCACCTGCATGTGCTCCAAATGGAAAGGTAAAAGAAACGGAATGAACTGTATCTCAAATTTTGGATAAAGGCATCAGCCAAATAAATAAATGTAAGCTAACAAGTCTTTCATTATTTTATACCAGTAAAGGTGGACTGAACAATAACATGCAGTGAATACATTTGACTTATAGTTTTCATCCTCTTTCTCTGTACGTTTAGCATTCATTTGCTCAGAGGTTGATGCGCTTGCTGCTTCCTGAGCAGCTCTTCTTTTCTCCACCCTAGCAGCCCGCTTCTTCTCTTCTTTTGTCGGCATCTTTTCGCATTAAAACTGATTAAGTCAGTTTTTCTGTTGCAATTGCTTAGTAGATTTTCTTCAATTTTCCACTTAAGCTGGCACCTAAGTGTTCAATCTGCCTCAAGAATGATTTAAGATATGAAGAGGTAGGGGAAGTGATGGCGAAGGTGGTAGGGATGAGAATGCATGTGCCACATGGCCGCCCTGCTGCCCGCTGCCGAGAGTTGATTCTACAATAAAATAAAAATAAAAAGAGTAATAAAAATCATCACCCCAAAAGCGGACAGTAGACGTCACATAGTATATGTGTACCAAATTTCAGGTCAATAGTTCAAATGGTTTGCGAGCTACAGGTGATTTAAAATGCTGGACAGACAAACGGACAACCACGGTAGCGTATTATATAAGAAGATGATTGCTTCAAGCTTAGGTACACATTAACTAGACCAGGAGCTCCTAACCCAGTCCTCAGGGAGGCCCCCAAACTGTCTGGGTTTTTTTTGCTCCTAGCACATTTGTACCAGGCAGTCAATAACAGTGTGCTAAGCCATATGGCCCGATATGATCCTTGAGTTCTCAGTTTGATGGGTCCCATATTTTGGCCCATGTGGGGACACATTTAGTGCACTTATGGGACTCTTGTGTGTGTCTAATTGGTCTGATCATATTTTACATGGGAATATGCCTTTTTGCACAATCAGTTTTTGCAAATACATTAGAAATAAAATGGGAGAAATATTTCTGGTTAACTTTTAAATGTTTTTAGATTTTAGTTGAAGTGTTTTATTACTGCTTATAGCCAGTACACTATACTGTCTGCCACCTGGAGATTCTTACTCACAGGCAGTTCCTTAATAGCTACGAGATACATGCAATACCCATATAAATACATTAGTTTAGACTTATCAGGCCATTTTCCCCTTTTAGTTACCGATGTTGACAGTGAGTTAAATGATTTCATAGACAGATGGAGTGGTGGCTCAGTGGCCAAGGATCTGCACTGGCAATCGGAAGGTTGCCAGTTTGAGTCCCGTAAATGCCAATAGGTACTCTTCTCTGTTGGGCCCTTGAGCAAGGCCCTTAACCTGCAATTGCTAAGTGCTTTGAGTAGTGATAAAAGCACTATATAAATGAAAAGAATTATTATTAGACTTCTGAACACTCACGGAAATAGAGTCCATCTTTGTAAACACATAAAGAAAACTGTAGACTCTAAACTTGCCAGTAGTGGGTGCTGTGATGCCATAGACACTTTAATGTAAACAACTTCACTAAATAGAGCCTTTCTTCTCACATCCAATGGAAGATTTTTCACTTGTGCTCATTTGGCAAAAAACGAAACCCTTGGGGTATAATATTTACTTTGCCACTTTTATTGTTTGAACTGCTTATCATTGTTCATTTATTGATTTTAAGTTCATTTACAGTGCACTTGTACAGAACAGTCAGCTCTATAAATCAGACTGAGTCAGACAATTAAGTGACTCTATCAACTGTACCCATCTTTTTCATGAATAATCAGGATGGTAACAGTTTTCAATACAGTCTTATTAACCATCCATTTTGTTTAATCTGCATTGTTTTACTAAAACATTTTAATGCGTCTTATTTGAGGTTGAACACAGCCTGTTATGGAGGCGATTATATAACAGCATTTTTCTCTAATTGTGGGAGTATAACCATGAAATTTCCACTTTCACACACATTTATTGCATTACACATGCTTTTCTTTACAGGTATGCACTGTGTGTATTTAAGAGGAAACACTTGCCATTAATTTATATCCTAAGGGTGGTTTTTTTCCCAGATCACCAGTTGTAATGATTGCATGCCCGTGATAACATCACTGACAGGAGTGAAGCTTAGTGTGATCTGCTGCAGCTATCAGCCATGTGCTTTAAAGTCTGACATGTTGTGTGCTCAGAGAATTTCCCCTTTCACAACACTGTACTAAAGAGCTGTTATTTACGTGTTTGTGGTAATCCTGTTAGCCAGAACAATTCTAACTATTCTCCTGTAACCTCTTTCTTTGACAACATGCTTTTGCACACAGAATTGCCATTAACTGAATGTTTTGTGTTTACTGCCCCACTGTGTTCTGTGAAAATCACAGCGGTTTCTGAGATGCTAGGTCCACCACATCCGGCACCAACATTTGTACTACTGTCAAAGCCTCTTAGGTCATACTTTTTGCCAGTTCTGGTGTTTGGCTGAACAACAACAAAACCAAATCTGCAGGTTGCATATACTGATTTGCAGCCTCATGACTGGCTGTTTAGATGAGAAGGCTATTTGTGTTAAAGAGATGATGGACCTAAGTAAGTGATTGATGAGTCTACATGTTTGTAATTGTACTATTACTTAACACAAGAGCTTTACTGGGCCAGTAGGCATGTCCCGTACCTCCATATCAATCAGATTCTTCATACATACTGCACACTAGCTTACTACTGCTTGGTGTGCATTATTCAAGTTGCTTCTTGCATTATACCTCAACATATGTCCTCATATAGCACAAGTTTTGTACAAACAAATATATTACACATGCAATGAAATGAACATTTGTATAGAAAAATTATTTTCAATAAATCAAACATGGTTGCTCACAGCAGTCACTAGAATATTAAAAGATTAGAACTACTGAGACGAGAACAGCCCATTCAGCCCAACAAGCTCACCCATCTGCCCACTACACTACTTGTTAATTTATTTCATTTGTCCAGAATCCACCCTGTCTCCATGTTCTTGTTGAAAAAAAATATTTTAAAGTAACAGCCAGGGACAACTGTGCTAATGTCCTTCCTAATTTTAAACACTTTGATCATGTCATAATTAACATTATTGTTCTCCTCTTTACTTTCCTGTGGAGCTGCTATGTCTTTTTTGTAATATGGAAACCAAAACAATGCACAGCACTCCATGTGAGGCCCCCCAGATGCATTATATAACTTAAGCAGAAACTCGCTTTCCTTATATTCGTTGTGCTATATAACCTAACATCTCATTAGCCTTCCTCATCACTTCTGTGCACTGTCTTGATGTAGACAGGGATGTGTCCATTATGACCCTTAAGTCCTTCATATACATAATACAATACAATTTATTTTTTGTATAGCCCAAAATCACTCAAGAAGTGCCGCAGTGGGCTTTAACAGGCCTTGTCTTTTCACAGTCCCCCCAGCCTTGACTCTCTAAGAAGACAAGGAAAAACTCCAAAAAAATCCTCTGTAGGGGTTCAAAGAGAGAACCCTTTCCAGGTAGGTTGGGTGTGCAGTGAGTATCAAAAAAGGGGGTCAATACAATACAATACACAGAACAGAACACAAGTAATCCTCAATACAATATAGTAGTGCAATAGAAATATTACAAGTACAGAGCAAAATTCAACAGTAGATGATATCACCTAATACGATTATATAATAGATAGATAGATAGATAGATATATACTTTATTAATCCCAAGGGGAAATTCACATAATCCAGCAGCAGTATACTGATACAAAAAACAATATTAAATTAAAGAGTAATAAAAATGCATGTAAAAACAGACAATAACTTTGAATAATGTTAGCGTTTACCCAACCCCCGGGTGGAATTGAAGAGTCACATAGTGTGGGGGAGGAACGATCTCCTCAGTCTGTTAGTGGAGCAGGACGGTGACAGCAGTCTGTCACTAAAGCTACTCCTCTGCCTGGAGATGATACTGTTCAGTGGATGCAGTGGATTCTCTATGATAGACAGGAGCCTGCTCAGCGCCTGTCAAACTGTCCAGCTCCGTGCCTACAATAGAGCCTGCCTTCCTAACAAGTTTGTCCAGGTGTGAGGCGTCCTTCATCTTTATGCTGCCTCCCCAGCACACCACCGCGTAGAAGAGGGCACTCGCCACAACCGTCTGGTAGAACATCTGCAGCATTTTATTGCAGATGTTGAAGGACGCCAACCTTCTAAAAATGAAATAGAAATGTTGCGTACGAATGGTTCCATGTTCAAATTGCGATGTATAAAACCTAAACTTGGCGTAAAGCCATGCACATTTCCACAGTACCTCTTACCCTGTCGTATGCAAGTTCTCTGCTCGGTTTTACAGACTGGCGGCACCCAGCGTCAAAGCAGTGCTACTGTTCCTGTGTGGTTTGTTTCTTTTTCAGATCCACATCCCTGACGCAGCTTTATCAATACACTGAAATTAACCGCATATTGTTTATTAGTTTAATGCATCTGATTATAATTAACCAGTAACAATATAATGGTCCACAGAATGGTCAAACTATTCTAAATACCATAACTGCTTTAGCGTTGTTACTCTCACTGCACCACTCAGAGCAACTGATCGGAAAGAGAATTATCGGTATACAGCATCAAGCACACGCTGCCTCAGCCATGCTGTCTATTTGAGCTGCTTCTCACACGGCAAACGCTTCAAAACCTTTACTGTACAGACCTCGCGGTTCAGAAACAGTTTCATCCCAAGGGCTGTAAACGCACTCAATCACTCCATCAACTGCTCCTTGTAGAACTGTTTGTACTTAGAAGTACAATTACCTTACTGTAAACTTGCAATACAGATATAATATTGCACAACCTGAGCCACTTTATAAAGCACGTATTTACATATGATGACAATATCATTTTTAAGATGAAATACAGCAAAATATGTTTATTATATTATACAGATAAAACTTTAACTTCATTTAAATAATCTATATTTTTAATAATTAAAGGATACGGTGTTGCTACGCTAGCAAGGATCTGGCGCTCCGTTTACGGATTGTTCCTGCCTCGCACTGTATGCTTCACTGGGACAGGCGTGAAGGATAGAATAATTAAACATGTACTACATAAGATATTTCAATGTTCCTTAAAATTTCTGAGGAATCGGAGTTCTAAGCTTACAGATGGCTTAACGTCTATTACACAGCTGATTGTGTGGCGATTGGGTATTTGGAGAAAGAAAAGTAAGGACAGCAATTGCAAGTTAGTACGTTTGAAAGAGACAGTACCGCTGCAATAAATTATTTCATTGAAGGTCACGCACAATCACTGCGCCACCGTGTTCCCATGTTTAATAACATGCTTTAACTCCTATCATCATGAAAATGATATCACGTATACATCTCAGTATTTTAATTATTCAGAGAGCTGTAATATCACGAATATAATGGATTCTGTGTCCTGTCAGAGGAAGAGAAAGCCGGTTTAAGAAGCAAGTAGTGATTCACACACATAGAACACATAGAAGATCAAATATAAAACAAAGCATTTAACGTGCTACTTTAGTTATTTGAGAAACTAGTAAATTAAACGATTTTAAGATTAAGTTTATAATGTTCTACTTTAATGACAAAATAAACTACGTGACTAAAGTGGAAATTTAAAGATTAAAGTTGACATTTCGTGCTTTTTCCCCACTGTGTGCCTTTTTTTTTTCTCTGTACCCTAATAAGCTTTCATATGACACTCTTACGATAGGCTACGACTTGCCTTTTCACGGCAACTTTTATATCTGATAACTTCTTTTTTATTTCGGGCACTGTGCGACTTTGTGAACTTGAGCTTTCGACTTTCTCTGACATGCTGTCACTCGATCAGTTTCCTTTTCTTGTTTATATCACTGTTTAAACCAACACACAGTATGTTTTTCCTTTGCCTCCACTTGGTATTCGCTGAAATTGTTCTATTTTTCCTCGTGGTTTTGCCATTGTCTTTTCACAGAAGGCTGATCTTAAGGGCTATTTATATTGATTTGCATATTCAAAGAGGTGTAATTCTGGGAGGAGTTGGGGCATTACATAAAGCGCGTGCACGAGCGTTACTTTTCACGCTGACCGGGATTTATGTAACAGAAGAACGTGGAAGTTTACGTACGCACAGATTCCTGCATCTGGATTTTTCTGTGCATACGCACATTCCTGCTTTTGTGCTTACGCCATGTTATAGTGTGTGTTTTACACTAGCCGTTATACATGAGGCCCCTGGTCATCCTATAATTTACCATCAGAATAACACATTTGCCTGCTATCCATAAAGGTCACTCGCTATAATAAAGTTTGCCTTTGACTTCTGTTATTCCTTAACATTTGACATAAATGAATGGCTTTGCAAATCCTATTTCATAAAAATTACAACAGCCAGATGTGCTCAAGCAAAGAACAAATTAAATACATTTTTTTAATTTTGGTTATGTTACTCGTCAATGGGAAATGTGTGTGTATGTGTGTGCGCGTACGACTGACAGTGGCCTCTATGATAGTCAAACATCCTATCCATCTCATCTTTCAGCCTTTTCCTCAATCCTAGTGTCAGTCTTTAGCCCTTGCAACCCTAAAATAGATTGAGAAAGTTCTAGAACATACCTACTAAACTCAGTCCATTGAGGGCTACAGTTGCTGCTCAGTCCTCAAACACACCAGAATGTTATACCAGGTGAAAACTGGATTTCATGATTGCAGTTTCATGGAAGACTGCTGATATCAGCATAAAAGTCCTAACAGCCTATGGAAACCACTACAATTTTAGTTAGTCTGTCTTATATATATATATTACAGCATTAACAAGGCACACTTCAGAGCAAATAAAATTGAAATTGTAGAAACAGAACAGTAGCATAATAACAAAACAGCAAGCACAAGTGTAGCCATGTTAGCTGGTGCCAGGTTTTTCTGTAGTGCTGCTCTTCTGGTAGATGAAGGCAAGCAACTTGTCAATCTGAGCTAACAGGATGTTTCCTTCTGTTCAAGTTATTGGAATTCCTACTAACTCTGTGTTAGAGGAGTGAGTGGTCACCATTACATAAATGAAACCAAAAAAGGCCTCAGTGACAGATAGGAAGTAGAGCTTGGTACTATATTAGTTATTTAGCACATTTCTAACCGACTCAAAGTTGTTTGCATAGACAGTGTGGAACCACTTCAGTGGTGCGCAAGGTGGGTACTGCTGGGCACAGCACCAGAAGCTTGTGACAAATAATGCTATAAAAATTCCATCACTTTCACAGCCTCACATTGTTTTTACAGGGAATAATCTATACTAATAAAAGGCACAGCCCTCACTGACTGACTGACTCACTCACTGACTCACTCATCACTAATTCTCCAATTTCCCGTGTAGGTAGAAGGCTGAAATTTGGCAGGCTCATTCCTTACAGCTCACTTACAAAAGTTAAGCAGGTTTCATTTCGAAATTCTATGCGTAATGGTCATAACTGGAAGCTGTTTTCTCCATTTACTGTAATGGAGATGAGCGTGACATCATCACGCCTCCCACGTAATCACGCAGTACGTAGAAAACCAGGAAGACCTCCAAAAAGCGCTGAAGAAAACATTCATTATATAATTGAGAAGGCAGCGAAACAATAAGAAGCGAGCGAGTGACATACAACCATATTCATGAGTGATTCTACTACGGAAACAAAGCACAGTGTAAACCTAAACTTTAAATTAAGTTCATAGACAGGCTGCCGCTGGCATTTGTAATTTAGTGCCTGCCCATATAAGGCCGTCCGTCAGCGGCAATCCAATAGAAACACTACCACTAAATATTCATGGGTGAAGGACTGTGCTTATGCAGAGGAAGATGAGATTGTCAGGGTGGTGTTTTGCACAAACTCAGCGAAACTGCGAGAGAAAGTTTTAAGTGCCGGGACTTCGGTAACATTAAATACAGCCATGGACATAGCACGACATGGCACCAGCACAGCTGGGAAACTTCGATGCATGTACACCGAGCGGCTCACGTGAACTGACGCAGTGCACAGACAAAAAGCAACAGTTCCAAAGAGCGCTGAACAAAAACCGAATTACACAATTGAAAAGGCAGCAAAAAAATATGAAGCGTCTGATACATACAAGCATATTCATAAGTGCAGCTACTGCGGAAACAAAGCACACGGTGGAAAAAGTCAATGTCCCGCTAAAGGAAGACAGTGTAAAAAAAAAAACCTGTGCATGCAGTGTGTCAGGTCTCAGATAAAGAAGAAGACAAGCTGTTTATTGATGTAATAAGAAACGAATCGATGAATGAAACCTGTCATCTTTACAATGATTGACAAACACGGAATGTAACTTGAACACAACACATCCTACAAATACGAACCAGATTGAAAGAAATAATGATAATCAAGTCCTTGATGACAGCAACACTCAATAACACTCACAAAACAATTACTGTATATTGACAGTCATGTTATGTTATTTTTAAAATGTTCCCTTTTCTTTTTCATAGCTTCTTTAACACACTACTTCTCCGCTGCGATACGCGGGTATATATATATATATATGTATATATACCCGATCTACATACTCGAATAATGGATACTTTATTCGCCATCAATGATTGTTTTGGTAAAGCCATACTCAGTGTATTCATTAGATGAACGGTAAAAAAGTAAGAGCGAGGGGAGGGTGACTTATTGAGGCATGCAGGCAAAATCACAATAGCACACGGGCTCGATGTACGAAAAAATATATCTTTTCAAGTTCTATTTAGTCCATATGTGTCAAACTCAAGGGCCGCGGGCCACATCTGGCCCGGCGTGTAATTATATCCGGCCCGCGAGATCATTTTATATACTGTATTATTGTTATTAATGGCCTGGGTATAGCTGGTAACACAATAAACTACAGATCCCATAATGCAGCGCTTCAGCTGCCTTGCCGAACACTTACCGCGTTAATCAAGTCTAGCTTATGATGCTGCAAGTTATTGCGAAGCTAGCCCACACGATGCTGAAGAGAAAAGTTGATTCTGAAAATAGAGCCTTTAAAAACCGATGGGAGGCTTTGTATATGTAAACCCGTGTCTCTCATTTGTGGAGCTAATGTGGCTGTAATTACAGAATTTAATCTAAGACGGTACTATGAGACAAAACATCAGGATAACCTGAAAGACCTGAATGCAATGCAGAAGATACAGAAAGCAGAAGAGTTAAAGAAGAATCTGACACTTCAGCAGACGTTTTTAGCCATGCACAATCACAAAGTGATTTCAAGTGAAGCTGCTTTTATGGGAGACACAAATGCACCAGTGCAACTTGCCCCACTTTCCCTGTTGCCAAGTAATGTTGAACCAATTCGGCACAACGGTGTTCCCAAATACGCACTTTGCTGATAAACTGAGCACACTGCGCACTGAGTTCGCACGGCGCTTTGGTGACTTTGAAGAACAAAAAAAGAATTTTGACTTGTTTCGCAACCCATTTGCCATCGATGTGGAAACTGCACTTGTGCAGATTCAGATGGAGGTGATTGAGCTGCAGTGTAATGGCACACTGAAGGCAAAGTATGATACTGCAGGGCCTGCACAGTTTATACACTCCATTACCGCAGAAATGCTCCAGCTCCATCTACATGCGGCTCGAACCTTGTGCATGTTTGGTAGCACATATCTGTGTGAGAAGCTCTTCTCAGTGATGAAGACTAACAAAACAGCACACAGGAGTCGCCTCACTGATGAGCACCTGCAGTCCATCTTGAGAATCTCCACAACACAGAACCTCACACCAAACATAAACGAACTTGTTGCCAAAAAAAGATACCAGGCGTCCAGCTTTGATAAAATGACATATGAGCAAAGACAACTAAATGCTTTGATTTGTTATTGCTGAAAAGAACACATTTTATTTATATTTCCAGGTTTTGTTATGCAGCATGTTCATATTTGAATTTGTATAATTTTGACAGGATATATTTTTATGGAGAGCAAAATCTTTTGGGATATTTAAAATCTAAGTTTATTTTTTATATAAAATTACATAAGAGTAAAGAAATTTGAATGTTTGTTCTTTTAACGTTTACTTTATTTCTAACTTGTATAATTTAGACAGGATATATTTTTATGGAGAGCAAAATATTAGAAGTTATTTAAGGTTTGAGTTGATTTATTCAGGAATAATATTCCTGTCTGTTTTTACCATTCCTACCAAAGATATTTCTGTCGACTAAATAAAAATTCCTTCTATTTAAAATTTAAATAGAACTTGAACAGATACGATTGTTCATAATATCCACGCAGACTTGCACGTAAGAGCGGGAGTTATCCGTTTTAACAAGCAGCGTATTGCACTGATACGAAATAGCTGTGTGTGTATATATGTAGATATGTATGTATATGTATATATATCTTTATATATGTGTGTGTATGTATATATATATATGTATAGATATGTATACAGTATATATATGTTTATATGTGTGTGTGTAAATATATAAATATATATATATATAAATATATATATATATTTGTATATATATATATAAATATATATAT
>JANRMT010062789.1:21763707-21775109 GCA_026402145.1 Polypterus bichir lapradei
GAAAGCACTCCTCCAGCAAGTGAATCCATGTCTACTCCTATTGCAGCTCAATCTTCTACCACACTTTCTGCATCAGAGACAATCACCACAGCTATAGAAAGCAAATCTAGTAACATATTATCACTTTAATCAACTAGCATTGCCACCAAATCAAGCACTACTTCCAGAGTTACTCAATCCGTAATGCCAACTCATGTTATAGAGTATATGACAACTCCAATGACTAATGATTTAACAATATCTAATGTACATAATTCAGTAGGGCAGTAATTGAAGCTACCACCAGACCTCGCTTTCTTGAGTCTACAACTCCTCCTGTGCCAACTGACTCCAGTAAAACAGTGAGCCATTAAAACTGCAATTATGCAGTTACGCACAATGGTTTGCTACGCCGATATTAGTAAATTTCATTGTAATTACTATTGGCTGGAGAACAAAGTAAAGTATACAGAGAGAATTTTCAACACAGTTTCTCTTCTATGATAAGCTAAGTAGGTTTGGTTTCATAATAGCGAAAACTAAGATTTTCATGAGTGTTTCAAATCTGAAGTGCTCCATCTTTTATAAAAATCAGTTATCCTATTTTCAAGTCTTCAGTCAGCTTTTTAGAGAAGCCAAACATTCTGAGAAGTTATAAAAATGTCAGTGAATTTAATGCTCGATAAGTCCCTCAATTGTTAAGGTTTTTCCCCAAGACATGATCATTGAGTTCTGTTTACACTCTCTTAAATTTAGTAATGAAATTGTAATTGTGCCTAAAAATGTGTAGAAATGTGTCACCTTTACGCTACTAGGACAACACAAAGGAGATGTTACTTAATGTCTCTAATCCTACAGGTACAGTGAAACATTTAATTCAACAATACATATTTGAAGATTTAATTACAATAATACATTCTAGCAGAGTTTTATTTTAGTGGATTTTTTATCACAGTCAAAATGGAGTCTGCATAATTTCCCTATGTCTGTATGGTCTTTTTCAGTTTCTTTCCAAATCCTAAAGCATTTGTGGTAGTTTAACTTACAATCGTAATCTGGGGCATTGTTTGGGTACTGACTTTCAGTGCAGTTTTTGATGTCTGTCTTACTTCTGGCACCAGCAGGATGCTATACAGCTTTCTGTGGTGCTACAGTTTGAAAAGCAAGTTCACAAAATGGATGCTTGAATTCAGTAATTGGCATAATATTCACATGGTCAATGATTTTGAGAAGCAGATGTCTGCTGGTGGATTCAAGAGTTTAGAAACTAAGATTGCTTTTAATACTTGTTTTCTGTAAGTGGTTAGGTTGCAAAGGAAATGTGCCTGTCTTTAGAAATTAAAAACAAAATGTTGAAAACTGATTTATTTTATATTTTGACAAATTACAAACAGTAAGCTGGATGTACTAAATATCTTAATTTCATATGTTTCTTCTTTAGTTCATACTTCAAGCATCCCAACAAGTACTGTATCACAGAAACAGCTTCAAAATGTTACAATTATTTTTACTATTGTTAATGTGATATTCACTAACAACCTGAACAATTCTACAACTCTAATATATACAAGTCTGCAGAATGCAATATTAGCTTTGGTAAGTACAACAAAATATATTTTAAAAAAATAAATTTTCAAAAGATTCTGTTACATGTAAGAATAAGCTTAGAATTTGCTGTATTCTAATGTCATCTTAAGTACAGTTTTATGCTGTTTATTTGGATGTGTAAGTTTTGATGAAACATTATTGTACCATTATAAACTGCACTATTAATTTTAGATCCACATATTTAAAGTGAATTTGCTCTCAGAATGGCTTTAATGCATTAGAGTATATGCACTGAATATGGTGTTGAAAGTGCAGTAACAATAGTCTAACAAGCTTGTGGAGAGGTTTAATTTTGCCTTTTCCAACAAATGTTGAAATATGCTGACATAAGGCGACTGGAAAGGTCATTGCATTAAGCTTAATTCACTTGGACATTCCTGTAGCCATTTTAGGACTTTCCTAGTCATGTGGCATTGACATGTATTCAGATGAAAATGCCACCAAGAGATGTATGTAGTTGACAGCAACCTTTACACATGTTTTTACACTCAAATATTGTCTTAATTGCCTCAGGTGGGCCCATGTGAACCACACAAACACATCCACTGCACAGCCAGCACAAGCCTGTGCCAGTGAAATCCAACAGGATACATTCTTGCAAATGTTACACTTTTTGTATATGGTTACCCCATTACTGCAAATTAACAAAGACCAGGATTCTTCAGTGCAGGCAATGATTATCCAATACACTTGTGTTCAGTAGTTCTGTTGATATGTCTAACACAACTTTACCTTCTTGTTCTTCATTAATAAGAGGAGAAGTTAATTAGGTTGTCACATGCTTTACCCTATTTGTAAGAAGATATGATGAGCTGTACATTTTTAGCATTAATGACGTAATTATCTGCAAATCTGTTATCTGTACAAGCCTCCTTTTTTCAACACCTTTCCCAATTTATTGAACCACGGTTGGCTTGATGTTTTAGGGTAGAGGCATTCTTGGTAAACTTGTGACATACATACCTATTTTAAGTGACATCTGCTGTCACGCTTGGGTCACAAAGCTGCACAGAAACACTCAGGAGATTCTAAAGATAAAAGCTTTATTCAAACACTACAAACAAACATAAGTCACTTTCAGGAGTGTTCTGGGCTCTGTGTCTACATGGAGGGCAAAGCTCTGTCTCTCAATTAAAAGAATAGAAAAATCTTCATTTTCATAGGGGCACACCTCAGGAGAGGGAGCCTCAACAGGAGCAGAGGATGTCTGGGGGAACGAGAGACAAGGCAGTGAGACAAGAGGGACAGCTGCAGTACGGCATGTAAATGTTCGAAGCACCACGCAAGATTCAGATCACGCAGCACGGTAGCAGCGTCAAGCCTGTAACCGATCTAGCAAAGAGAAGGTTAAAAAAAACTGTATTTGTTTCTCATTGAATCACCGTTTAAGTGGGGGTTTCGGACTGGCGACCACGTCTCCTTGGGGGTTCATTCAGCCTGCTTACACTGCATTTATCTAGAGCTGCTATATTGTTTTTGTCACCTGGAGACCAAAACAGTTTCCAGATGAGGCATCATCAGTGTGTTATAAAGCTTGAGTAGGATCTCCTTGGACTTGTACTCCACACATCAGGGTGCTATATAACCTAAAATTCTGTTAGCCTTCTTAACACTAGAATTACCAAGGCCTACAAAAAAACTCATAAACCCAGCCCACCTTAAATCTGTTTACATCTCTCCATCAGTGTCTTTTGTGTCAATAAGCGCAAGCAGCAAGCAGCCTGCTATTCCATCCGCCCATTACTACAGAAATGGCAAAAATCGCTCTCCTGTGTCGATCAAACACAGGAAGCTCTGCAGTCTACTTGTGATTTACGTTGTAGGAAGATAAGTTAATAAATCAAGGTAAATAACAATTGATCTGGCTTTTATATAAGTAACATATAAATGTTTTTATATTAAGACCATCACAAAACATAATCACAAACAGGACTTGGCCCAATACGTTGGCAAGCTCTGTAAGCTGTGTTGTTTCATTGAAGGACAGGTGTGGGGCAAACTGACTGGCAGGATGATGCTGGACCTCTCGCTGCCATCTTTCACCTTTATGCCTGGTGAGCTGCGTTGTTCTTATATGTGAGTGGATGTTTCCCAGAGGGAACTGGGCGGTCTCTTGGTCTGGAATCCCTGCAGATTTTATTTTTTTTCTCCAGCCGTCTGGAGTTTTTTTTTTTTTTGTTTTGTTTTTTCTGTCCACCCTGGCCATCGGACCTTACTTATTCTATGTTAATTAATGTTGACTTATTTTTATTTTTTATTGTGTCTTCTATTTTTCTATTCTTCATTTTGTAAAGCACTTTGAGCTACATTTTTTTGTATGAAAATGTGCTATATAAATAAATGTTGTTGTTGTTGTTGTGGGGAGGGCTTCTGTTCTCTTTCTCTGATGTAGAATCATCATCCTCAACTGAGTTCACCTCTGATATAGCACGTCTTTATGTGAAAACAGCAGTGTCAGATCTTCGGGAGCGTGAACGCGACTGAGAAAATAAAACTGAATTAAAAAAAAAAACGCTAACCTTTACAAGCACCATACATTTACACCGGCTGCTACAGACTCAAATCAAATGTATGTTTTTATTGTATAATAGTAACAATAAGAGCAGCTCACTATTCAAAACGTTTATTTTGTGACACGGGAAGGCTCGAACCCTCAATCTTTTTGAATAGGAGTTAGCAGCTCTTACCGCTGTACTACCAAAGAAGTCGTGACAACGAAGGACAGTGACCCGATTTCTTTTTCTTCGGTTATAGTATAGAATAAAGGTGCACTTGTTCTGTCATATTTGTACCTTTTGTGAAAGTGCTTATTTCATATTTGGACTTCAGTCTTCACACATTATACTGTTCATGTCAAAATTTTGTTGTTAGTACATGAAAAAAGTTTGTCTTTTAGGTATGTGTTCAACATTTCTGTCATGCTACACTTACATAGATCTTTGTAGATACGGAGCACACATGAAATGCATGTGTTAGAAATAACGATATATTTTTTAGCCTATACAGCTCTAGGTACGACCTCACTCACAGATAATCAAGGCTTGAGCTGGGAGAGCGATTTTTGCTGTTTCTGCAGCGATGGGGGGAGGGGGGGTGAGATAGCAGGCTGCTTGCTGCTTGGGCTTATTAACACATTTACAACACAAAAGACACTGATGGAGAGGTGCGAACAGATTTAAGGTGGGCCGGGTTTATGAGTTTTTTTGTAGGCTTTGGTAATTCTAGTGTTAATGGCTTCTGAACACTGGCAGTTTACAGTATCGAGTCCACTACAATTCCTAAATCCTTCTCATAAGATGCATTTTTGATTTTTGGACCTCCCAGTGTATATTCAAACCTAATGTTTTTACTTCCTCTGTGTAATTCTTTACATTTACTTACATTAAATTCCATCTGCACAAGCCTATAAATTGTCCAAGTCCAAGTAATAATTCAACAGCTTCTAGATTATCTGAAATTCCACAAAGCTTGGTATCATCTGCAAACTTAACCCTGTTATTTATATTCCGATCCAAATCATTTATGCTGTGATGCGTGCACCTGAGAGAAGATCAAAGGCTTCAAGAAAACCAACTTTATTCCAAACAAAATAGGAACAGTCAGGGTATTTAATTAATTAATTTAATTCAAACGGGAGCTACCACTTCAATGCATACACACACAGCAAACAAGCAGTGACGGGGTACAGGGTTAGAATGTTTCCTGCATCAACTATCAGGCAACAGACATGTTCCGTGGAGAGGAACTTGCAGTTGTCTTGATGGCATGGCAAACCTGTGGTTGCCTCAGCGACAGACAAGCAACCCTTGACAGTTGCGTCAACCACGTTTTGGCATGCAGCAAAGTTGGAGAGGGTCTCAGAATAGCTCATAAATCTCACAATATATATATATTAAAGTTAGCAGCGGCCCTAGCACTGACCCCTCTCTGGGACACCACTCTTCACATCAGCCAATTCTGATAAGGGTCCTCATACCATAACACTCTGCACCCTGTGTCAGTTGCTACAAATGAAAGATTAAGCTGGCTTCTTGCTTTAAACTGTGTTTGAAAATCTGTGATATTTCTAGCAATGTAAATGCTAAACTAAATTACATTTCCTTGTAATTACATTACACTTGTTGATTTCCTAGGTTGACGGTATTTTTAAGAGCAGCATAGTAAGCAAGCTATATGAAACGTGCTCAATTTCGGGCTTCAGGTAATTAAACTTGTTTTATATATTTAATGTGTATTAAATATTTGTATAAGCCTGAGTTTGTAAATGACTGTAAATAGCTTGGCATGTTACATTTACATGACTGAGTGCTGACTTTTCAGCACAATCATGCTCACTTTTTTATGACAGTTGATAACATGCTGCCTGACAGAGCTGGAGCTGTACAAAGGGTTAACATGTATTAAGAGCTCAGCCAGTCTCTGCCCTTTTTTTTCTTTTTCCATTATTCTGAAATAAAACAGACATCAGAAAAGGCAAGCTTCTCTTCTGTTTGTGAAGTCCAAAACATCCACAATCCTAATTCCTCATTGCTACATTATATGCTTTGCACTTCTGTATGAGCATTCATTGGTTGTTTCTTGCATACAGAACCATCCCATATGACAAAGACAAAATCAAATCGAAACAAGTCGCAGACTGTCTCCAAGTCACTAAGATGTAAATGAAAGCTACGACTGAAAATCTCTGGGCAAGTCGTCTAATGCTATACAGGCCTAACTGTGGTTCATTCTGTGCTTTTTTTTATGTCACCCATTGTCTCAAGAACTGCAAATAGGATATGTTTTTTGAGCACAAAGCCTTGTATTACATAATTATGATAGGGGAAAGTGGATTTAGAATTCTTTAAAACCCATAGAATAATTCAATTAGATTAATTCAGAATTACAATAAGAGTTCTGGATCCATCGAGGTAATAATGACTTTGTTATACTAATTAAAATTTTGGTTTAATTTTCTTCCTCAGTGTGTTACATTAACATTAGAGTGCTCTAGGGAGTTAGTACAAATGTACATGATATGGACATTATGAACTTATTTAACACTATTGGCCAGAGTCATGTCCCGATACAAGCATGCCATGATGGTACAGATCTCCCCCACTAAAAAAAATAATAAAAAAAAAAAACAGCTCTGCTGATTGATGATTTGATTAGCACAGCTTTGTGCATCACTGCTGTCCTTTTAGGTGTGGAAACTGCTTCAGCCTGAGCTGACCATGGCTGACCCATCATGCCAGGCTGGTGTATGTACCCTCATCTAAATACATGCACGCTACTAATGCATATCAATCTCATTATCTTAAAATACAGATATGGCGGTGTGCATATTTATTAAAGTCAAATACAGTAACTCATGAATGGTGCATTTCTTGTTCCATCTATCAAATCTGAATATTGATCTCTTAATTATCTTGCAGGTCTGACATAAATGGAAAAACTAGTGTGGATATGCTCTGTTCCTTTAATCCAGTGATTGCAAACACACTAGAAAGCATAATATTTGAAGTTTTAAAAAATGGAACATTCAACTTTACATACATGGGCCCTTACATCCTTGAAGCCTACAGCATAATTATAAACGGTGAGTGTCTCCTGTGAGCTAGTTTGTACAAAACATTTTAACTACTTGCATGTGTCATGAACAATCAAATCACATAGGCACTCTGTCAGTGTTTTATTCAGAAAGAAAGATTACCTTTTCAGTTGTATATCATCTTTAATATACCAATCTTGTAAAATGTATTTTTTGTGTTTTGATGTGAATGTGACAGGATCACTGCATTTTCAAACAGTTCTTGCCTTTTTGTATGAGGGCTTAAAACTTCAGACACCACACTTTTCTCAAAAATGAGTGGTCTTTGTTTCTTACATCTCCATCCATCTATCCAAAAAAAAAAAAAAGTAAACTTCAAACAAAAAAATTTAATGCTGTTTAGTATTCTTTTGCCATTTAACAGTGATTATCCATGCATGGTGTCTATCAGCTAAGGTTACTGAAAATTTGTTTGGTTTGTTACACTTTTATACATTGTGCTTTATAAAGCTTTTTATTGCCCTTGTTAGCTTTGTTTTACCCTGCACATATGTTTGCAGAATTCCCAAGTTTTACATTTTTTCCGCTATACATTTTAACACAAGCTTGCTATGAAAAATTTAATCAGCTAATTAATTGCTCAGTTTTTAATAAAATGTATTTCCCCATGGGCGTCATGGTGACGCAGTGGGTAGCGCTGCTCTCTCGCAGTAAGGAGACCCGGGTTCGCTTACCAGGTTCTCCCCATGTCTGCGTGGGTTTTCTCCGGGTGCTCCGGTTTCCTCCCACAGTCCAAAGACATGCAAGTTAGGTGCACTGGCGATCCTAAATTGTCCCTAGGGTGTTTGTGTGTGTGTGCCCTACGGTGGGCTGGCGTCCTGCCCGGGGTTTGTTACCTGTCTTGTGCCCTGTATTGGCTGGGTTTGGCTCCAGCAGACTCTCGTGACCGTGTAGTTAGGACAGCGGGTTGGATAATGGATGGATGGGTGTATTTCCCCATCTACAGGTCAGAACACCCTCTACTACAACAGATATATTTAAAATAAATTAGTTAAATAAAGCACAAAATACACTTTCCCATCTGGAATTAATAAAGTATATAAAAAAAATTAACAATATTCAGTCAATAACACTGTACACTATAACAACAGTATTGGGAGTAATACCAGATGGGATAGCATTGTGTTATGGAAAAAAAAAATAGAGATAACTTATAAAACACTACTTGCACAAAGGTTGATTCTGCTCAGCTGAAAAAAGTAAAATCCATCTTCTATATGTGTGTGAGAAAAATTCAATATTATCTCAAAACTGCAAAAATATTATTCTCATTTTGAGAATTTTTTATTTAGAATTGGCAAGAATTCATTAATGTTATTTTAAATCAAATATACTTTGCCTGTGCTGAGCATTTACATTTCATTTGTTTTATTTATATAAAGAAGAACTTTAGATGGGGCTCTCTTGTCATATAGTGTTCTTTGCATTAGATGAGAGTTGAGTGCATTATCTTTGGAACATATTATTGTATTTGCTTTTTTGAACAGATGGTGTTTTGCTAATGTGTTTTAATCTTTAAATAAAATAAAATCTAACAAAACAAATACAATAAATGCTGTCACAAAAATGACCAAAAGAAGGTTTGGGGCAGCCACCCATATAATTTTCTCCAGGCTGCAAAATTGATGCAAAAGGACAGACATGTTCACATGACTGAGTCCAAAAAAGAACTGATTCACTAGAACAAGATGGCGTCTTTAAAGACCAGTATGGGAAGTGATGTCATCAGGACTGGAACCGGAAGTGATGTCGTTGGCTGCCCCAGAACAGGATTTCCCTAGAATGGTCTGCAAGGAATCGAGAGAGAATTAGTGCACTTCGCCACCCCCTGGTCCGGCGTGGAATTACATCTACTCAGGCCCTTTAGTTGTCCCCTTAACACATGTGCTTGACAATGCTTTATAGACTATGGAGGAGGGAAACATGCAAGAGGGTAAACTCTCTTTCATTTAATAATTTTAGAGTTTATACATTCTTGCCAGGGTCTGTGCATAGATGCTGGGTACTTCAGTTTCCTTCCATATTCAAAGTACATCCAGATTTGTTTGACTATCTATACTAATAAACGGCAAAGCCCTCACTGACTCACTCACTCACTGACTGACTGACTGACTGACTGACTGACTGACTGACTGACTCATCACTAATTCTCCAACTTCCCGTGTAGGTAGAAGGCTGAAATTTGGCAGGCTCATTCCTTACAGCTTCCTTACAAAAGTTGGGCAGGTTTCATTTCGAAATTCTACGCGTAATGGTCATAACTTGAAGCTATTTTTCTCCATTTACTGTAATGGAGTTCAGCTGGAGGGGCGGAGTTTCGTATGACATCATCACGCCTCTCACGTAATCACGCATTACGTAGAAAGCCAGGAAGAGCTACAAAACGCGCTTTAGAAAACATGCATTATATAATTAAGAAGGCAGCGAAACAATTAGAAGCGAGCGAGTGACATATAAAACCATATTCAGCGGCTCACGTGAACTGACGCAGTGCGCAGACAAAAAGTAACAGTTCCAAAGAGTGCTGAACAAAAACCGAATTACACTGCTACGCTCAAATAGATAAACCACACGCCGTGGCGCCCACGTCCGAGGTTCAATTCCCGAGAGGGGATGCACTAAGTATGTACGCGCGCTTTTCGATTTATTTTAACCTCGCATCCCCTTAGTTTGAGACGTATGAAAACGCATGCGGTTAACGCAGAAAGACAGATCACCTATTCACCTGTTGAAGCTTCATGAATAATGGATACTTTATTCGCGATCAATGAATACTCAGTGTATTCATTAGATGAATGGTAAAAAAGTAAGAGCGAGGGGACGGTAACTTACTGAAGCACACAAGCAAAACCACAATAGCACGCGGGCTCGATGTACTGACTTGCGCGATCACATTCCAAAAAATATTTCTTTTCAAGTTCTATTTAGTCCATATGAGTCAAACTCAAGGCCCACGGGCCACATCCGGCCCGGCGTGTAATTATATCCGGCCCGCAAGATCATTTTATATACTGTATTATTGTTATTAATGGCCCGGGTATATGAAGCGCTGGTAACACAATAAACTACAGATCCCATAATGCAGCACTTCAGCTGCCTTGCCGAACACTTACCGCGTTGCTGCAAGTTATTGCGAAGCTAGCCCACACGATGCCGAAGAGAAAAGTTGATTCTGAAAATAGAGCCTTTAATAACCGATGGGAGGCTGAGTATATGTTTACTGACATTGCCGGTAATCCCGTGTGTCTCATTTGTGGAGCTAATGTGGCTGTAATTACAGAATTTAATCTTTACAACGACTGACAAACACAATGTAACTTGAACACAACACATCGTACAAATACGACCCTGATTGAAACAAATAATGATAATCGAATCCTTGATCACAGCAACACTCACAAAATAATTACTGTATATTGACAATCATGTTACGTTATTTTTAAAATGTTCCCTTTTCTTTTTCATAGCTTCTTTAACACACTACGTCTCCGCTGCGAATATATATATATATATATATATATATATACCCCACATCTACATACTCTCAAATAAATAAGCCACACACCGTGGCGCAATTCTCTATCGCCTACATCCGAGGTTCGATTCCCGAGAGGGGATGTACTGAGTATGTACGCGTGCTTCTCGGTTCATTTTAACCTCGCATCTCCTTGGTTTGAGACGCATGAAAAAATATGCGATTAACGCAGAATCATGTTACGTTATTTTTAAAATCTTTCATATTCTTAGCACAAGCACAGCTGAGAAGCTTCGATGCATGTACTCCATAACAAAAAATAACGCATTTAATCACACTTTCAATTGCATGATTTCCTGGTACTTCGATTACACTAATGCACACATCACAGCTACAAAAATGTTACACTCGGAATGAAGCGCGTTCCTATGACTAATCGGAGGAAATTTTAATTTCAAAAAACTACCCGAGCGAAGCCTTGATAAAAGCATGGTTTTGTGCACAGTGAAAAGCAAGTTTAGATGCATTACAGAAAGCGGACTTTGTGGCTCTTACTGGGGATCATTGGACTTCCGTGACCGTTAGTAATTCTAATTACATCTAATTACAAAATGTTCAATGATCACACTGTTTTAGCCTAATGTACAAAATAATTTTGGCTAAGGTTACTCAGAGTTTAAAGATTAAGTTGGTCAAATTACCTTTTATGTTTCTGACTTATTTTTTTAAGAAGAAAAACTGCACTTT
>JANRMT010062789.1:21795239-21813878 GCA_026402145.1 Polypterus bichir lapradei
TTGCAATGATGTAGTAATTAAATCACTAACTGCAATACCTGTTGCAGAGTCAATTGCTTTAAGAGTTGTTTTTGATTCAGTTCCCAACGGATTGCCTATTGTTTTGGTTACATGAGGTGATATTGTAGTTTCCGTTGTTTGTGGACTTGTGCTTCCCTCCGTGGGTGAAGTAGATTTGGCAGACTCAGTCAGCCTTGGAGAAAATGTAGATGCTGTTGCCTGGGGGGTATTGGTAGTTTCACTTGCTGGATGAATCGTTGTTGATTCACTTCCGGTTTCTGTATTTGTAGTTGTACTTCCTGCAGGAGAATTTTTACTTGTAGTTATTTGGGGGGTACTAGTGGAATCACTTGAGAATATGGTACTAGATGTACTTTCCATAGTTGTGCTGATTTTTTCTGATGTAGAAGGGGAGGTAGCAGATGGAGCTTCTGCAATAGGAGTAGACATGAATTCACTTGCTGGAGGAGTGCTTTCAGATTCTCTTCCTATTAAAGTTGTGATAGGTTTACTGCTTGAAGAAATAGTGGGAGATTCACCTGATGGAGTTGTGGTGGTTGATTCGGATTGTTGAGGAACTGGAGTTTCATTGGCTCTTGATGTTTTTTTCGAGTCAGTTGGCACTGAAGGGGTTGTGGACTCACGTAAGCGAAGTGTGGTGGCGGCTGCAGTTGTTGCCATACTCAGTTCATTTGCTTTAGATGTTGATGATTCATCTGCTTTTGGAGGTCTCGTAAACTCTGTGATCTGAGTTGTCATTTCAGATTGAGTTACTCTGGAAGTAGTGCTTGATTCGATTGCACCATGAGATGTAGATTCTGGTGCAAAATGCGTTGTCTGTGGCGTGTTTGTAAACTGACTTTCTTTAAAAGTGGTGGTAGATTCAGTTACAGGATGAGTTGCTGAAAATTCACTTGTTGAAGAAATTCTGGTTGACTCACTTGATGACGCTGTGGAGGTTGAGGCAGCAGACTGTGACGCTGTTGTAGAATCAGATACTCTCTGATTTGTTGTGGAGCCTGTTAATGCAGGAGCAGAGTGAGACTCAGGTTGCAGTGATGTAGTCATTAAATCACTATCTGCTATAGTTGTTGTAGAATGAGGTGTTTTAAGAGTTACTCTTGATTCAGTACTCAATGGACTTCTTGTTTCGGTTTCATGTTGTAATTGTTTACTTTTTGTTGCCCGTCGAATTGTGCTTTCTTCATTGGGTGAAGGAGATTTTTCATGTTCAGGTATCCTTGGAGCAGTAGTAAACGCAGTTGTTTGAGTTATTTTGGTATTTTTACTTGCTGGATTATTTGGTTTTGAATCACTTTCTGTTTCTTCTGTAGGAGTAGTTCTTGATTTGGTTGCAGCATGACCTGCTGTAGATTCAGTTGCAAAAATTTTTTCCTGTGTAGTATTAGTTGTTTGACTTTCTGGAGCAGCTGCAATAGATTCTGTTATAGGGTGAGTCATGGAAGATTCGCTTAATTGAGTAATACTTTTTGATTCCCTCGATGATGATGCTGTGGAGGTTGAGGTTGCCCCTTGTGATGTTTTTGTAGATTCAGCTACTCTTAAATTTGTTCTGGATACTGGTATCAGAGGAATGGTTTTATTCTCATCTTGCATTGATATAGTATTTGATACTGTAACTCCAAGAGTCTTTTTACTATGATTAGTTTTAGAAGTTGTTTTTGATTCAGTACCCAACAGTCTGCTTGTTTTTCCTGTTACATGAGCTGTTATTGTAGTTTCAGTTGTTTGTAGAATTCTTTTTGATTCAGTCGTTAAATGAGATTTTGCAGATTCAGGCTGCCTTGTTGAAGTGGTCAATGCAGTTGTCTGAGGGATATTGTTTTTTTTTATTGCTGAATGAATTATCGTTGATTCTCTACCACTTTCTTTAGTTATAGATGTTTTTGATTCTGGAGTATTTGTAGATTCTTTTGATTTAAAGATGCTGGTACGTTCACTTATTTTAAACATTTTAGTGGATTTACTAACTTTATTTGTGGTGGTCTCAATTATCCAAGAATTATCCATGGTTCTTCTCAGACTTGCAGAAGTGTGAGTAACTGAGTGCTTTGTTGTTTTCATTGAAGTGCTACCTGTTAACACATTAGTTAGTTAAGTTACAGTTTGTAAGGCTTTTTTAGTATAATTTAGTGACTTATGTCTAATATTAATATCATCTTTTTTCCTTTTTATTGATCTTATTTCTTGAAAAGTAACATCATTAAAAACAATAATGTAATTGTTTTGTAGTATATGTACTTTATTTTATACAGCTTTGCACTGTAATATAGCTACTTTTTAAGTCTAACTCCCAGACTTCATGAAATACTTGTATTTTAATTTCTGGTAATTATAAATAAGAGTAGGGTTTAATTTTAGTTCTTGAAGATAAGCAGGGTTTTACAAAGTTCAAATTATGATTTTATTAAAAAAAACGTATGATGTTCATTATTAAATGCTGAAATTCATATACAGTTTGTGTATTAAAGCTTACACTGCACCTATATTTACCAAAAGGTATTACAGGTAAAATTACAACGAATATCTTTACAATTAAATTTTCATTACAACAAAGTATTTTTATGGTCCCAACAGTTTCCCCATATGACAGAGTCTATAGAAATCTATAGACTAAATCTATCTTTACTACGAAATATATTCAGCAGATACTTTCATTACAAAGTGCCCAAAAGACCTGTATTTCTTAAAATGTATCCATAGCATTTTTTCTTAGAAAAGGCCAATGTTAATTTATCACTCACTTTCAAACTACTGAGATAAATAAAAACAGAGCTTATTATGTACTGTACATTTTTGTGTCCCACAAGATAAATGCCATGTGTCTATTGTGTCAACACAAGAGAGTTTTCCTTTCAAATATTCATTTAATAATTGTAATTGGGCACCATCCTTGCACAGTCTAGATAATTTAATATTTAAAAGACAATTGCTATCTGCATGCATTTATTTTTTATCTGATTGTAATTTTTAGTCATAAAGTTTCCTTGTGGATCGATGAAAATTTGTTCTTTATAGAATGAATAACTTCATATACAAAACACATTTTATTTTATTGATTTTTTTAGTACATTTTTCATCTTAAATTCCCTTTTGCAACTCCATTTTTATCAATAGAAAAATAAACAAGCTCAAAAATATATGCTGTTATACACACATGCCCTGGGTGTGTACCTTACATAGACATACAGGGTAGGATTTGGGTGTGACACTGCCATTAGTGTAGTTTCCATTTGCTTTAAAACGGGGAACTCTCTGAAAGGCTGATGGTGCCATTTCCTATCAGATCAACATCAGCTCCTCCCCTTCTACTTCCACTGCCTTATGACTCCTTACCATAGGAAGTCTATCATCCCAGTGGACCTGACTTTTGACTGAGAAGGACCTGTGTAGGAAGAAGTCATTTGCTGGGTGCCACAAGCCCAAAAGTCATCGCTAGTGACAAATTCTTTTTTTTCTTTTACATTTCTGTGCATTTTATTGCCGGAGATGAAATGGCATAACCTGTAGTGCCCTGAACCTTTTTACTGTTTATTTCTCATTCTTTTCACAATACAAAATATGATATACAATGATGTTTGGGAAGTAACTTAATTGCTTTGAAAATTTGAGCATTTTTAATTTTCATTTACCGGTAGTTAGTTTTAGTTAAATTTTTGAAAGATGCACCCAATTGAGAGTTAAAAAGTCTGAAATTAGAATTGCTGCAATGAACTATGAAAAAAGTTGGTGGGTTTCACATTATGTGCGAGCACACCAACAAATGAAAACAGAACCACCCTGTGGCTAGGTGAACTTCTTGATTGGATTTCGTCCATAACATTGTTTGTGATTTGTCAAATAATTAATGAGAGGATGAGCCCTCAGAATTTATTTGTGAGTAGTCAACAATGTCACACACACAGCTTTACTTCAGCTACACATGTCTAAAAATCATGCCATTTTCCTTTATCAAAATTGGGCACTGTTTTATTTATAGTATATTTCACAAATGTTCTAACAGTATTTTAATGATTAGTGATCTGTATACAAGGGTACCACTGCCTGGTGTTCTTCCTTAGGACAGGAGTATTCACAAACTTACTTCTACTGACAGCACACAAATGATGAACACTTGAAGTAAGGCTGCAGCTGTCTTAGTTGGAAGTTGGAGGAAAGGGATTACACCTAACAAGTATTTTAATATTCTGCTTATTTAAAATATTTGTTTATTAATGAGCAGACATCCAATCATGGCACTTGAGTAGCTGTTCCTCTTTAGCCATTTGTATTGTACGGAGGGAGCACACACCCTGAAAAATGGGTTCTTTTACCTGATGGCCTTAGATTTTTTGACCTAATCCTTCCACAAACACTCTTTAAAACCGGCAACAGAAGGACTAACTAAACCCTGGAAAAGTTGTGAACAATAGCAATTGACTTGACTTTTAATACTGCCTTAACTGCTTGAAACATACAGCAGGAGGACAGCACATCTACAGAACAAGGGCCTCACATCAGTGAAAAAGGTATATGAATGAGCTACATGTCTGTTGCTGAGTTCTTGCCATTCCCAATGACTTGATCCAGAAAAAAGGTTCAAAGGCTGAACAGTTTAAGGAATTCAAAAAAGATGGGGCTCAGATGTTAGACCTTTGTCATAGACAGCCAGTAGAAGAATGTACTAGCTGCCATTTAAAGCAGTTTCCTTAAATAACCTCTTTTTGTTCTTGAGTCTATCTGAACTTTCTTCCAAGTTCTCGGTTGTATAAAAGAATCGTATACCTGGCATTCCAAATTATCTCTTTGGATTTTTACATATAAAAAGGACATTGTCTTACAACTTAAAATTATTCTCATGCAGTGTTTGAATTGAGTAAAGTTAATTAACTAAATGTCTACACTTGCAAAACCATGTGAAGGTTGCATCATGATGCCATACCGTATATTACTGCTCTCTACAGCATTCAAGGTTGTTATTGTGTGCTCAGCTCTTTGTTGACTGTCAATACATCACTACAAGAGAGCAAACACCACCAAATAAAGTGAATTGAAAATAAATATAATAACAAAACATAAATAAAACATACTGTATATACTCACGGATAAGTTCTCCTGCTAATAAGTCGGGACTTGATTTTACCATATAATTTCTGGTATTTTATAATGTCGGTCGCGCAAGTCGAATGCGGAAAAGTAACGCTATTGGTCCAAGAGATTATGATATGCTAACACCCACCTGAGAGAGTCACCACGGAACACTCTGCCTTTTTTTCTATGTGGGTGCGGCAATGCACTGTATCAGCGTGTACACCTAACCCCTCTCTCTATTGTGCCTACGTGACCACACAGTAATACCCGAACTATTCTGAACTGATGTTTGCACTGTTTAATGTTTTTGGTATCTCACACCTTCATACACCTTTATCGTAAGAGCATCCCTTATCTACGATGGAGCGTTTGATCAGGAGAAAAATGAAGCTGGTTTTAATTAAACAAATTAAATAACAAAAGAAATTGGAAACTGTGCTGCTGCAACAAAATGCGTCTGAGAAACTGATGCGAGATCAGAGGAGGCAAGAAGATGAAAAAAAAAGAAAAAATTTAAGGGTCACATTTTTGAATGGGCATATAAGTCGGGGTCTGATTCTATGATTGATTTTTCGGGTTTCAAGACCTGACTTATACATGAGTATATACGGTGTGATAAAGGCGATTTATTGGCGCCGACCCAACACAGACTGACACCAGAGGCACGGGTAAAATAAACAAAAGAATTTATTTTCTTCAGCCGTGGTACACGTCTTCCCCATGTCCCACTGACCCTACACAGTCCCCAAAACACAAATAAAGCACCCAAAACACACTCTTCTTTTCCTCCACTCCTCCCAGGGCAGCTTCGTCCACCTCGACCCGACTCTGGCGCCCTGAGTAGTGGCTGCAGGCTCCTGTTATAGCCCACCCAGAAGTGCTGCAGGTGCTCTTTGACCTACTTCCGGCTGCACTTCTGGGTGTGGCTGCGCTCCCGCCCAGATGGGCTCCTTAAGCCGTGCAGCTCTATGCAGCTCCTCCTGGTCGAGGCCACGGAGCCCAACCAGGATGAGCGCCAGTGTTCCGCGAAAGTGACCCCAACGCAACCCAGGGGTACTGCCAACAAAGGTTTTGAGGGACGTAGCGTGGCACCCATGGCTGCTCCCCTGGATCTAATGACAAAGGGGCGTCCCAGCCGTCCGCCACAACGGTAATTAATAATAAGTTAAATTAGAAGTATGCCTTAACTGTGTTAGAAATGGTTGGAATAAAAACCTGCAACCATAAGATTCAAATGACTGAATATGTTATATATAGAGGTAAACTGTTTCATGTAATTTTTTCAGATGTTAATGAATCCACATTCTCTGTTCCAGCATGTATTTAAACTTACAATTGCGAATCACACACATTTAGATCCGTTGCAAAAAGGAGAGCTACCCCTCAAAAAATAAAAATAATTAATGCATCCTTTTGAACTGTTTATTCTAGTGATGCACCGCTCAACAGGCTAACAGTCGGCTTATAAGTTTCGTAGTCTAAAATCAGATGCATTCAATGCCTGATACAGCTGTTTATGTGACTATATTAGATGAGGTTTGCTCAAATAATGAAGTATGGCATGCTTGCAATAAAGAGAACAAAATGAAAAGAATATAACATCTGACAAGAGTCCTAGCCTTGCTTTCAGTGCTGTTAAGATTGACTCTAGCACCCTGAATCATTGATTTGGAGTAATCACAGGAAGGAAATAAATGGATGTAAAATTTCAGTTTACAGTTTGCCACTTCAGGATTGTGCACAATTTTCAGTGTTGTAATTGTTATGGAAAGCATTAACTTGTATTGCTGCTTTAATGATCCAAATCCACCAGTATAGTACCTTGAAATTGGCAAATGGATTCAGAATCTTTTTTTTTTTTCTGCCAAAGACGTCAGATAGAGGAATTGATTAAAAAATCACAATTACTGCACCTCTGGTTTATACATAGAGCAACAGTTAGGTTGCATATGAATACAAAAGCATCCAATTACAGCAAAATATCTTGGCCAATCGCTGCTTACAGCACATTTTGGGATATGAAAACTGATTGACCATCTTAACCTGCAATAGTGGTGATCACACATTTCAGAACAGATCAAAATTAGGATTTTTTTTTGGGATATAAACAAACAGAAGCCTAAATAAAGAATAAAACACCTAAGGAAAAGGTGAGTAAAATCCACTTAGATAGATATAATTGAAATGCACTATATATGATAGATAGATAGATAGGAAAGGCACAATACAAAGGAAAACAGATAGACAGCTGAAAAGATGGCATTTTCGCAAGGTGGTGTTTTTTGTTGGTTCTGAATAAACCCTTTTAAGTAAAGATTCATTAGAGTCAATCGTGTCCTGAAGGACATTGCTGTGTTCAAAATGAGTAGCAGCTGTACAAAAATAGGACATTTGGAATTCTTTTTTGCTTTTTGTAAATTTAGAGCACTTTAATAAATGCCTTTTCAATGCCAAGCTAATAGGATGACATTTTGGATGCTTTAATGGGTTGTGAAAACGTAAACTACCCTAAACACAGTGGAAAATCCAATAAAGTCAATGCAAAATTCACCAAAAATATACGGCAGGGAAAACATTTTTAAAGGATGTACAAAGTATGTGATATTTAACTATTTCTTACTGATTGCTAATTTGGGGAATTGCAAGAAAAGTATCAAAGTTTTTTTCCTAGACAAATGAACATTTAAGGTGTTTGTACTGATTTCAAACAAAAAAACCTGACAGTAAGACATTCTACGGGTTATAAGCCCGGCATATACTATACTCACTGGCTTGGACAGGTGTCCATAGTTTTACACTCTTGTTTTATAAATAATTTACATACTTGCATACTTTTCATGTAGACTTTTGTCACAGTCTATATTACTATAGCGACATCTAATGCTCATTTGTAGTATGGCAGGCAATTTAGGAAATAAACTCACATGGTATGTAAAAGGTTGCTATGTACAGAATGAAGGCATAGGATATTGCACTCGCAAAATGGAGAGAGCCTGAGGCAGAGTTAAACTAAACTAAGAGTCTCCCTTCAGTTTTGCCTGACTAAAAATGAGACAAATGGGACATTTTGTTCAATTCTAGGATGCTAGGCAGGGAACAAAATGAATAGAAAGGGGACAATCCTGAAAAAATGGGACATCAAATTTATCCATCCATCCATTATCCAACCCGCTATATCCCAAGTACAGGGTCACGGGGGTCTGCTGGATCCAATCCCAGCCAACACAGGGCACAAGGCAGGAAACAAACCCCAGGCAGGGCGCCAGCCCACCGCAGGGTACGCACACACGGGACAATTTAGAATCACCAATGCACCTAACCTGCATGTCTTTGGACTGTGGGAGGAAACCCATGCAGACACGGGGAGAACATGTAAACTCCACGCAGGGGAAGACCCAGGAAGCGAACCTAGGTCTCCTTACTAAGAGGCAGCAGCGCTACCCACTGCGCCACCGTGCCGCCCAAAATCAAATTTATCGCCTACGTTTTTGAGTCTCATCTAATTCAGGGTTGCAGTGTGTCAGAGCTTTTAATGTCATTAATGGACACAAAGCAGAAATTAGCCCTCAGTGGTCCATAGAAAGGCTCCCACACACAAGCACACATTCAGATTCGCCTGTTTTTGGTTCATTTTAGAGCTGCCAATCAACTTAACATGGAGATCTCTGAGATTCTGGAGTAAAACCAAAGCATTCATAAAAATACTGACATTGTCACCTAAAGAATTTGTAGACACCAGACAGGTAATGATTGGGCTGAAATTTTTATTTTTATCCCTTTTTGAGGGTCTACATAGTTTGACAAAATATTTCCTGTTTTGCCTGTGTCCCTTGTATCAAGCTCATTTGGCCACCAAATACGTCCTATATGGGTGGCCAATATAGAATCAATCAAATTATGAATCCAAAGGTAATATGGAGCCCATATAGCATAGTATACTGTTGTTGATTGCCTGGTACAGGTGTGCTGGGAGTGGGCAAATACCTGGACAGTTTGGGGGTTTTCAAGGTCTTGGTTGGAAACCCCTGGTCTAGATAACCCTAGTTAACCTAAATCAGACTCAGTCAAATAATTAAGTGACCATATCAACTGAATCCTGATATTCATTGTACCCATTTTTCATGAATAATCAGCATGGTAACAGTTTTCTATACTGTTTTATTAATGATGAATTTTGTTTAATCTGCATTGTTTTAATAAAGGCGACACAGTGGTGCAGTGGTAGCACTGCTGCCTTGTGTGTGTGTGTGTGTGCCCTGCGGTGGGGCTGGAGCCCTGCCCGGGGTTTGTTCTTGCATTGTGCCCTTGTGCTGGCTGGGATTGGCTCCAGCAGACCTCCATGACCCTGTAGATAGGATATAGCGGGTTGGAGAATGACTGACTGTTTTAACAAAACATGTTTAATGTACCTCTAAGCTTAAAGCAATCTTTTAAAATAATGAAAGATTTATTAACTTACAAGTACTTGTTTGGATGACACCTTTATCCAAGGCAACTTACAACATTTTGTGTACAATTGGTTACATTTCTTTTGTTTCCCCAATTGGAGAACAGACTGGTGAAGTGACTTTCTTATGGTTACACAGTATCAAAAGCAGGTCTTGAACCCACAGTTTCAGAGTTTGACACCCAAAGCCTTAACCACTGCAACACACTGCTGCCCTTAAACAAGGTTTTTATTAGAAGAACATGACAACATTTTTTTCCTGTGCAGGATATTAATTTTCATGTAACTTGAGGGAGCTGGGATATGCATAAATGGATTTTTTTTTATTAATTTTGATTTAAATGTGGTGTAGTGCTTAAGGCTTTGGACTATACAGCCTTGAGGTTTTGGGTTCAAATCTTACCACTGACATTGTGTGACCATAAGCAAGTCACTTCACCTGCTGTGCTCCAATTGAAAAAGCAAAATAAATGGAATCAATTCCATCTCAAATATTGCAAATTGCCTTGGATAAAAGTGTCAGCCAAATAACAAAATGTAAGTTAACAAATATTTCATTATTTTAATTGATTGATTCAAGCTTAGGTACATATTAACTAGACTAAATGTTCCCAACCCAGTTCTTAGGGAACCTCAAACTGTCTGGATTTTTTCTTACTCCCAGCACATTTGTACCAGGCAATTGGTAACAGTGGGCTAACCCATATGGCCCCATATGATCCTTAGGGGCTCAGCTTGATGGCTCCCATATTTTGCCCCATTTGGAGACAAATTTGGTATCCATAGAGGATTACTGCAAGGGATGATTTGGTCTGATCATTATGTTGTAATATTTTACATGCCAATACACCTTTATGAACCTGGAAGAATCCAATTTTTTTAGAACATTACATCAATCTAGACAAGAACATGCCATTCAGCCCAACAAAACTTGTATGTCCTATCCACTTTATTCTTCTAAAAAATACATCAAGTCAAGTTTTGAACATCCCTAAAGTCTTGCTGTCTACCACACTACTTGGCAGCTTATTCCAAGAGTCTCTGGTTCTCTGTGAATTTTGCCAATATGCATTAAATTACACTAGTCAACAAGCATTTTGATACTGGGATTCTTTTACTTGTACTTTAACAAATTTCACTTGCTGACTCCAAATCTGAAAACCATTTTGGTCCAGCACTTCCCGTTTTTTAGTTATGATGTTCCAGGTCTTGGACAACTAGGGTGACTGGGCAGTAAAGGTGATGCATTTCAGCATTTAAGAAATAAGTTTGGTCTCAAGAAAAGTGAAGCCAAAATTAAGGAAGGTGTTTTTGTTGGCCCTGAAATCTGTGAACTGATGCTTGACGATGAGTTCAAAAAGAAACTGAAGCCCACTGAACCAGCATCTTTATTTTTGCAGGTTGTCCAGAATTTTCTTGACAGTCACAGAGTAGAGAATTATACTGAGCTTCTGGATAACCTGCTGAAAGCGTATCAGCTTACAGGAGCCAGAATGTCACTGAAGACGCATTTTTTACATTCTCATCTCGACTTTTTTTTCACCAAATCTAAGCGATGTCAGAGATGAGCATGGGGAAAGATTTCATCAAGATATAAAGGTGATGGAAAACTGATATCGTGGAAAATTCACTCCAAGCATGATGGGTGACTACTGTTGGTTCTTACAAAGAGAGACGGATGTGCAGTACAAGCGCAAAAGCGAGGGCCTCAAACATTTTTGGGCACGCTCACCTCACTTTTATATTGAGGTAAATTGACATAAATATACTTTAACGTGTCTCTGGTATCATCTTCTGGTTTGTTTTCAGAATAAACACATCGAAACAATTTTGGTGGGACAGAGTCCAAACTCCAGATATCATGTTTATATATTATATTGATATTCAAAAGTGTCAAAACGTCATGATGTGTGTTTCAAAAACCTAACGTGCTAGCTTAATTCCGATTTCATATATGAAACCAGTGTAAAAAACTTAATAAAGAGATGCTCTGAAGTTCGCAGAAGCAAGCAAAAAATGTTTTTTTTGTAGACCAGTGTTATTAATGATAGAAATATTTCTGGATAATTTTTAAATGTGTTTAGATTGAAGTTAAAGTGTTTTATTGCTGCTTGTAGCTAGCACTCTATAGTGTCGCCTGGGGATTCTTACTTACAGATAGCTCCTCAACACTGAATAGCTACATGATTCATACAATAACCACATAAATACATTCATTTCGACTTATAAGGCCTTTTTCCCTTATTTTAGTTACTCAAGTTGACTCAGATGATTTCTTAGACAGACTTATTAACCACTCATGTAAACAAAGCATATCTTTATAAACACAAAAAGAAAACTGCAGAGTCTAAACTTTCCACTAGAGGACGCTAGGATGCCATAGGCTAACTTCTGCTTTAATGTAAATGACTTTACTAAATTCCTTCTTCTCACACCCAATTAAAAAATGGAAGATTTCTCATCTGTGCTCATTTAGCAAAAAATTAAACTCTTTAGTGTGGGTTATGTAATATACTGTATAATGTTTATGTTACCACTTTTATTGTTTGAACTACTTATTGGTTTTAAATTCTTTTACACTGCGGTTGTACAGAACAGTCAGCTCTATAAATCAGACTCAGTTAAACAATTAAGTGACTCTATCAACTGAACAACTGAATCCTAATATTCAATGTTCCTGTTTTTTACTGACTATACTGTTTTATTAATGATCCATTTTGTTTGATCTGCATTATTGTAATGAAATATGTTTAACGCATCTGATTTGAGGTTGAACACAGCCTGTTATGGAGGTGATTATATACAATATTGAATATACAGGCTTTTCCTGTAATTGTTAAAGCATGAAATTTCCACTTTCACCCACATTTGTTGCATTTCAAATGCCTTTTTGTTTACTTCTGTGCACTGTTCACATTGCATCTTGCATCATGTCTCAACACATCAACTCATATAGTCCGAGCTATGTACAATCAAATGCATTTTACATGCAATGAAGTGAACGTTGGTACAGAAAAATGAATTAGCAGTCACTCAAATATTAATCAAAAGAACTATTGAGATGAGAACAACCCATTCTGCCCAAACAAGCTTGTCCAACCTATTCACCAACTCTCCACCACACTACTTAGTAATTTATTCCATTTGTGCAAAATATGCCCCTAACAAGTGTACTGCCATGTCTCCATGTTCTTGTTGAATTTTTTTTTAAAGTAACAGCTTGGCTCTACTGTACTAATTTCCTTCGTAATTCTAAACACTTTGGTCATGTCACCTCTTCATCTGTATTTGCTTAGGTTACAAAGGGCCAGCTCTTTCAGTCTTTCTTCATAGTTCATACATCTCAGTCACTGAATTAACATTGTTATTCTCCTCTTTACTTTTTCAAGAGCTGCTATGTCTTTTTTGTATTATGGAAACCAAAACTGTGCACAGCGCTCCATGTAATTCCTCACAAGTGTATTATATAACTTAAGCAGAACCTCACTTTGCTTGTACTAAATATGTTGTGCTATATAACCTAACATTCTATTAGCCTTCTTGATCAATTCTGTGCACTGTCTTGATGTAGATTGGGATGAGTCCATTGTGACCCTTAAGTCCTTCTTATAAGGTGTACTGTTACGTTTCAGACCTTATATTATGTATTTAAATCAAACATTTCTATGTCCCTCATGTAATACTTTACATTTACTTACATTAAATTTCATCTGTCACAGATTTGCCAAAGCCTGTATGCTATTCAAGTCCATCTGTAACAATTTAGCAGCCCTTCCACCTACCTTGGTATCATCTGCAAATTTAACACCACCTTGTTGATTGTGTTTTTTGTCCAGGGGCCGTGTGAAGAATTCACACTAAAACATGGTGTACGGGCAAAAACAGAAATGTGTGTACGCACAAAAAAATCCAGATGCATAAAACCGTATGTGCGCCAAGTTCCACCCATTTTCCCAGTGAATGTGAAATTTAACACACATGCACACGCCTTCAGCCTCATCCCAAATCCTCCCAGAATTTTACATATTTGAATATGCAAATCAATATAAATAGCCCCTTTCATTCAGTGTTTTCTTAAAAGACAATGGCAAAAGCACGTATAAAAAAGATGAATTTTGCCAAATGCGAAGTGGAGGTCCTATTCAGTGAAGTAAAGGCAAGGAAAAATTTACATTTTGGTGGCTTAGTCAGTGGTATGAGAAACAAAAGGGAATTGATGGAATGACACTTAAGTTCAAATTCAGAAAATCACACAGTGCCCGAAATAAAGAAGTAGTCAGATGTCAAAGTCAACATGAAAAGGCAAGCCATAACTGACTGTCTGAGTGTCATACGGAAACATATTAGAACACAGAGAAAAAAAAAACAGTGAAGAAACAAGGTTGAAATATCGACTTTAATCTCGAAATTTCCACTTTAATCTCGTAGTTTATTTTGTCATTAAAGTAGAACGTCATAAACTTAATCTTAAAATCGATGTTTAATTTACTAGAGTTTCTCAAATCCCATCGTCATTAAAGTAGCATGTTAAATGCTTCATACTCTATGTGTTCTATGTGTGTGAATCACTACGTGCTTCTTAAATGGGCTTTCTCTTTCGTAGACAGGGGAGCACAGGCAGTGATTACATTCATGATATTACAGATCTCTGAACATTTTAGAATACTGAGATGTAAACTTCATATTATTTTCATGATGAAATGCATTAAAGCATATATTAAACATAGGGGCATGGTGGCACAGTGGTAGTGATGAGTTGGTGCCCCGCCAAGGGATTATTCCTGCCTCCTGCAAGATGCCTGTTGGGACACGCATAACCCTGGATGAAATAATTTATTGCAGCAGTGGTGTGTCAGTCATTTTCTTCCTCCACTTAACCAATCACCACAATGTAAGCTCTGTAATACATGTAAAACCAGCTGTAAGCTTAGAATGCGATTCTTCAAAACTTTTAAGGAACATTGAAAAATATTCATAATACATGTTTAATTATTCCATCCTTCAATCTTATATGGGTACAGAATGATTACAATCAAGTGCCTTAAATTAATATTTAATGAATTCCGTATCATTGATGACAATCTGAAAAAAGGGAGACCACACAAACAGTAGCACTGCTTTGACACTGGGGGCTGTCAGTTTGCAAAACCGAGCAGAAAAGTGCGTACACAAGTTAGGAAGCTGCTGTGAAAATGTGCGTGGCTTTACAGCGTTTAGTTTTTATACATGTTAAAGTGAGGGGGGAAATCGGTGTACACAACATTTTTGTGCATACGCACCATTTATACATGATGCCCCAGATCATTTATTTGTTTTAAAATAAGTAGCAGCCCCAGCACTGACCCTTAGGGACACCACTTTTAACATTACTTAATTTTTTAAAAATTCTCCCTCACTATAATCCTTGGCTTCCTGTGTTTGAGCTAAAGTTGTACCTTCCCGCAGACCATGCCTAGAATTCACACTTATTTTACTTTAAACTTTTCAAGTGGTAACATATCTAAAGTATTCTGAAAGTTAAGATAGATAAAATATCATATGCTCCTCTCTTATTGTATGCTTTTGCTGCTTACTTATATAAACTCTGTCTCCCTTCCTCCCCCTCTCTCTCTCTCTCTCTCTATATATATACTATATATATATATATATATATATATATATATATATATATATATATATATATATATATATATATATATATATATAAGGTAGAACCTCGGTTCACAAACGTCTCGGTACACGTACAACTCTGTTTACGACCAAAAAGTTCGCCAAACTTTTGCCTCGGTTCACGACCACACACTCGGTATACGAACAAGCCAGTTTCCCTTTCGGTTTGTACATGTTCAGTCTCTCCCTGTGCATTTGCTGTGCAGCGAGCAAGAGAGAGAGAGCGAGAGAGCGCTACACACACACACACACACACACACACACACACAGGCAGCGCGAGAGAAAGACAGACGCAAACACACAGGCAGCGTGAGAGAGATGCGCACACACACACAGGCAGCGCGAGAGAGAGCGTAACACACACACACACAGAAGCAGCACGAGAGAGACACGCACACACAGAGGCAGCGAGAGAGACGCAGACACACAGGCAGCGCGAGAGAGAGCTGGGCGCATTAAGGTAGGAAGGTAGTTAAAGAATGCACTGGGCTTGATTTTGTTTTTACTTCTGTTTCCAGCGATCGGTTCGTAGCGTGCATTGTTGCAATGTAATTTTTCTTGGTGGTTTATTAAATTACGTATTTTTTCAAATGTTAATTTTTTTCCCTGTGCTTAAAACTCATTAAAAAAAGTGCTTTTAGCCAGCGGTTGGTAGCGCTATAGCGCGAACTATTGCAGTGTTAGTTTTCTCTGTTGTTCAAGGTTTTTTCAGTGTTATTCAATGTTTTTACATTTAGTTTACTATTACGCTGTGCATTCTATGGTTTAATTAACTATATTCATACTTAAAAATTTACAAAAAATGTATATTTACATACAGTTCGTATGGTCTGGAACAGATTAATTGTATTTACTGTGAACGGAACCCGGGCACACGCAGGCAGACATGTTGTGTTTCCACAACCACACGTTTATTTACAAATATTTACAAGTTCCAGTGCACACAAAACCCCCAAAGTCCTGGCCACACAACGCCTTACTCTCTTCAGGCCGCCTCCTTGCCTCCTCCAGCAAGCTCAGTCCTTCCTTCTCTCCTGACTCCAGCAGCGAATGAAGGGAGGCCCCTTTTATTCACACCCGGATGTGCTCCAGGTGCTTACCGGCAATCTCCCACCGACACGCCCCCATGTGGCGGAAGTGCCGGCTATACTCCCGGAAGCACTCCGGGTGTCCCTGCCTCACTACCTAGTGTGGGGGAAGCACTGAGGTCCAGGATTCCCAAGGCATCGGGGCGCCCCCTGGCAGTGACCACGGGCCCCTACAGGGTTGGGCTTCCAAGCCCTCTACCCGTGACCCCCAAAGTAACCAGGGTGGCGGCCCCCACGTGGTCCAAGGTGGGCGCACACCCTCTTCCGGTCCTCCAACGCATCCCGGCTGGGTCGTCGCCCCTTGCATCCCTGACATTACATACAATCCTATGGGAAATTGCTTCAGTTCACGACTAGATCGGTTTACGACCAGAGTTTTGGAACAAATTATGGTCATGAACCGAGGTTCTACTGTATATATATATATATATATATATATATAGTCACAAAAGCCACGATGAGACAAAGCAAGGTTTGGGGCAGCCACCCGTATAATTTGTTTTCCTGGCTGCAAATTGTCTTTTCAAATGATAGCACTGCTGTGCACAAAACCGAGTCCAATACAGAACTGAGGGCATAGGGAAAAGGAGGAGGTTTTTAAAGGGGAAGACAGGAAGTGAGATCGTAGGGGTTGGGCTCATTGAGGTCTTCAGCCATTGGTTCGAGCCCGGACGTGACATCACAGAGGCCGGAGCTGGCAAGGTCTCCTTCGAATGTCTCGGTACCGGAAGTGACATCAGGAGAGCCAGGCGGAATCTCCCGGGAATGGTCTGCAAGCAAGGAAGAAAAAGAGTCAGTGCACTCTGCCACATCCTGGTATGTCTCAGAACTGACCTTACCCGAGTCCTTTAGCTGCCTCCCATGCGCAAGTGTGTGATAATATATATATATATATATATATATATATATATATATATATATATATACACTAGCAAAATACCCGCGCTTCGCAGTGGCGAAGTACTGCCTTAAAATTTTTATTAAGAAGAAAATTAAATATACCATTAATTATTTGTTAAGGATCTCTTTGTATACCACATTGTCAGTTCGGCCCTCTGGTTGTAATATGACCAAGCTGTGCGCTGAGCTTACTCTTGAGCAGTTAGCGTACCAAATTTCTTGAAGTTGGGCCCATTAGTAACAAAGACAGTTGAAAAGTTCAAAATGGCGGCCGACAGTGGCATCATACCACCGAAATAAGTACGTACATTGGTTTTGGTTAGTGCAGGGAAGCTGCCTACCAAATTTCGTGAAGATGGGGCCATAAATAAGAAAGTTCAACATGGCGGACGTTGTCAACCGTTATGACCGTTACGCGCAGAATTTCGAAATGAAACCTGCTTAACTTTTGTAAGTAAGCTGTAAGGAATGAGCCTGCCAAATTTCAGCCTTCTACCTACACGGGAAGTTGGAGAATTAGTGACGTAGGAAAGTTCAATATGGCGGCCGACAGTGGCGTCACACCACCGAAATAAGTACGTACATCGGTTTCGGTTAGCGCAGGGAAGCCGCCTACCAAATTTCGTGATGATGGGGCCATAAATAAGAAAGTTCAACATGGCAGACGTTGTCGACCATTATGACCGTTACGTGTAGAATTTCAAAATGAAACCTACTTAACTTTTGTAAGTAAACCGTAAGGAATAAGCCTGCCAAATTTCAGCCTTCTACCTACACGGGAAGTTGAAGAATCAGTCAGTCAGTCAGTAAGGGCTTTGCCTTTTATTAGTATACTAGCAAAATACCCGCGCTTCGCAGCGGAGAAGTAGTGTGTTAAAGAAGCAATGAAAAAGAAAAGGAAACATTTTGAAAATAACGTAACATGATTGTCAATGTAATTGTTTTGTCACTGTTGTGAGTGATGAGTGTTGCTGTCATATATATATATATATATATATATATATATATCTATAATAATAAAAGGCAAAGCCCTCACTCACTCACTGACTGACTGACTGACTGACTGACTGACTCATCACTAATTCTCCAACTTCCCGTGTAGGTAGAAGGCTGAAATTTGGCAGGCTCATTCCTTACAGCTTACTTACAAAAGTTAAGCAGGTTTCATTTCGAAATTCTACACGTAACGGTCATAACGGTCGATAACGGTCGACAAAGTCCGCCATGTTGAACTTTCTTATTTATGGCCCCATCTTCACGAAATTTGGTAGGCGGCTTCCCTGCGCTAACCGAAACCAATGTATGTACTTATTTCGATGGTATGACGCCACTGTCGGCCGCCATATTGAACTTTCCAACGTCACCAATTTTCAAACTTCCCGTGTAGGTAGAAGGCTGACCCCATCTTCACGAAATTTGGTAGGTGACTTCCCTGCGCTAACC
>JANRMT010062789.1:21823878-21846930 GCA_026402145.1 Polypterus bichir lapradei
ATATATATATATACACTAGCAAAATACCCATGTAGTGTGTTGAAGTAGTGTGTTAAAGAAATTATGAAAAAGTAAAGGAAATATTTTAAAAATAACATATCATGATTGTCAATGTAATTGTCGTAGGCTTATTTTAGTATTGAGAGTGAATTGTAAAAAGTTTACTTTATGATTGTAAATGTTGTGCATGAGAAATGCACATTTTTAGGATGTAATAATCTCTTTGTAAAAGACATTTGCAGTTCTGTCCTCAGGCTGTAAAATGACCAAGCTATCTGCTAAGCTTAGGGTACGGGTCTGTGAAAATGTAATCGACAGTGATCACCGGAATAGACATGTTATTCAGGGTAAACTTGCACCCATTGAGAAAGAAAGTACGAAGGAAGGCGAGAAGCAGTGGAGCAGGGAATGAAAAACAGAAGTCAACACCAGGAATACATACATGAGCAAGTAAAGAAGTCTTACAATGACAGCCTTGAAGCGGTGGAGTAAAAGAAAAGGCAACAGTCACGATGAGGGAAATGTGAGGAAGCAAGGAATCCCAACAATGTCAGCCTTGAATCGGTGTAGTAAACGAAAAGGGAGGAGTCACCAACAGGAAGATGTAAAGGAAGGCAAAGAATAACAGGCTTGAAGCGATGGAGTAAAGAAGATGGGAGCAGTAAACAGCTGAGGAAAGTAAGGAATCGACTGAGAAGGCACATGACCATGGGATGTTGTTAATATACATAGGAAGGTAGCCAACCACGTGATAGATGCACGGACAGCGACCATGCGGAAAAAGGAAGGGGGACCAGGGGCTGGCCTTCTGCGTCTCTGCCGTGAAATAAATCATCTGTTAACGGAAATAAGGAATGAAACCGCAAAAAGGAGAGATCAGTTCAGAAAGTTCTTTACGCCATAATGATGAGAACTGCCAAAAAGAAGACATTATTTTCGAAAGATCATTACAGGGCACTGCGCGAAATGAAATATACTTAAAGTTTGTAAGCACAGTGTAAAGGATTAGCATGGGAAATTTGGGCTTCCTACGGAATTTGGAAGTCGCAAAATAATATGGAGGGGTTTCCCCTGTCTATATTTACAGTTTAGGGTGTACACCTGTTTCTACCACACACCATCCCATCCAGCCCCCCCCCCCCCCTTCAAGGAATGAACGCACAAAATTTCAGCTTCCCACCTATATGGAAAGTGGGAGAGTTAGTGCTGAGTCAGTGAGGGCTTTGCCTTTTATATATATGATAGAGATAGAAACATGCTGCCAAGGAGACATCTCTAATCTGTTTGGTCCATCATCCCTTCTTGTATGCTCTAATGGCCTGGTGTCAATAAGCCTTGCCTGGGTCAGGCATAGATGGGCAAAAGGTCCCCAAACACCTGTACAATCAGTACTGATCAGTCACTAAAGCCAAAATTCACCTGGGGGCCCTCCTCACCCTATTTGTGCAAAAAATGCCCAAATCATCTTAAAATGATCAGTAATTCTACAGAGGCATACATTCTGAAAGTGACAGGAGATTGTGTTTAGATTCAGAGATACACTTTCAGTTATACATAAATAAAAAGTTCTTTACTCTTCAGTGTATTTCTACTCTGGAAATTGCATGTTCTTTCATAAACGGTTAGTTGTCACCAGTTACTGAGGTGAAGGCAGAATGAGTGGTGTGCCCATGTTTTTTCAACAAGAAGGAATGTTTGTAAAATCTTTAACAATGGACAGATGATGAGAAAGAATTATTTTAAAATATATATATATACTTTTTTTTAAGTACTGATCTCATAAGACAGTTAGTTATGGCATCTACAGCCAAGGTTTCTGTTCACGGTACAGAATATGAAACTTAAAATAATTATTTTGTTTTTGCTAAAGTGAAAATTCATTGATGTGGCAGCAACAATCCCGATAACTGGCCCTCACTAGATGGTATGAAGGAAAATGTATACTTCGGTATTTTGGAAAATTACCAATTTTTCTCTTTTAATTTAGAAGAAAATTTCTTTCAGTAAACATTACATTATAGATACATTGGTGCCTTCTTAGCCTTTCATTTTTAACTTTTTTTCCAGTACAAGGCAATCAAATTGGACAAGGCACCAGTTTTTTTTTTTGCCACACATCTCCAATTAAGAATTGAGAAATTTCAATCAAACTATCAGCACGTATTTGTATAGAAGAAATTGTCTTCAAGTTAAACCCAAATGTGCAAACTCAGCACAGAAGACACTCCTGCTAGGTTTTAAACTTACATCTACAAAGTCCAATGGTACCTGCTGTGACAAATATAGAAGAAAACCTCTTGGTCCATCATACTATAAATCTTGTATAAGGTTGTTGAAATTATACTGCCAAAGAAAAATTACACATACACTTTTTACATGGTACAGTAAGCCTCAAATCTGAGTTAAATATTTGAGCTGTTGATGTCTCTCACAGCACTGGTTAAATATTATTCTTTTGATCCATCCAAGCTAAAACTTCCTTAAACATCATAATTTATAAGTTAAAGGAATACTTCACATAAAATTATATATATATATTATATACATTATATATATATATATATATTATATTATATACATTATATATATATATTATATATATATATATTATATACATTATATATATATAATATATTATATACATTATATATATATATATATTATATACATAATCACACACATGTGCACGGGAGGAAGGATAAAAGGCTTAAATGAGGGCAATTCTGAATCAGATTGGGATGTGGCAGAGTGCACTGATACTTTTACTCACTGTCCTGCAGACCATTCACAGGAAATTCCTGGCCCTGTTGACGTCACTTCCAGGTCCGAACCTATAAATGAAGACCTTTCCAGTTCTGGCCCCCTTGATTTCATGTCCGGGCTCGAGGCTATGGTTGAAGACCCTTCCAATCCCAACCCCTCTGATATCACTTCCTATCCTGACCTTTAAAAGCTTCCACCTTTCCCCTATTCCCTCAGTTCTGTTTTGGACTCCTGTTTGTGCACATCAGTGCTATCATTTATTTGCAAATTTGCAGCCAGGCTGCCCCAAACCTTGCTATGGCTCTTTGTGGAGTTTGTGACAATACATATATATAGCAAAAACTGTACAGGGAGTGCCCACCACCCAACCCGACACAGACAGTTGCTAAAGGCACACTGATAGAAATAAAGGATGTCCACTCCTCTTTGGCAAGCCTCATCCAGCTTACACCTGACTCTGCCTCAACGAATACAGTCCACTGGTCCCTTATACAGTATAAGGGTTGGGCGGAAGAACCATCCATACAGGCTCAGGAACAGCAGTGGCGCTCTCGTATCCCAACAGGGGTGTATCAGACTCCATTTCCCATTAAGCCCTGTGTGAGTCTGAGGTATGGCTGCCACCCAGGGGGGCTGCCATCTAGTGTTTCGGGGGAAGTAGTGTTCTGTCTACACTGGCTCTCCCGGTCCCTCCATAGCAGAGGTGTCCCAGCCGGGCATATATATATATCTTCTTCTATAATACACTACCGTGGCTGTTCGTTTGTCTGTCCAGGATTTTAAATCACCTGTAGCTCGCAAACCGTTTCACCGATTGAGTTGAAATTTGGTCCACATGTACTACGTGACGTCTACTATCCGCTTTCGGGGTGATGATTTTTATTACTCTTTTTATTTTTATTTTATTTTATTGTATAATCAACTGTCGGCAGCGCGCAGCAGGGCAGCTATGTGGCACACGCATATGGGCGCCGTTCTTATTCCCTACCACCTTCGCTAATCATTCTTGAGGCAGATTGAAGACTTAAGTGCCAGCTTAAGTGAAGAATTAAAGAAAATGTACTAAGTAATTGCAACACAAAAACTAACTTAATCAGTTTTAACGTGAAAAGATGACGATGAATGAAGAGAAGTAGCGGGCCACTAGGGTGGAGAAAAAAAGAGCTGCTCAGGAAGCAGCAAGCGCATCAACCTCTGAGCAAAAGAATGGTAAATGTACAGAGGAAGAAAAGGAAAACTAGGAATGCTCAAGTCAAGTGTATTCACTGCACGTTGTCATGCAGTACACCGTTACTGGTGAATAAATAATAGCAGATGTCACACACGTGCGCATGGGAGGCAGCTAAAGGGCTCGGGTAAGGTCAGTTCTGAGACATACCAGGATGTGGCAGAATGCACTGACTCTTTTTCTTCCTTGCCTGCAGGCCATTCCCGGGAGATTCCGCCTGGCTCACCTGACGTCACTTCCGGGACCGAGCCTATCGAAAGAGACCTTGCCGGCTCCGGCCCCTGCGATGTCACGTCCGGGCTCGAACCAATGGCTGAAGACCTCAATGAGCCCGACCCCTATGATCTCACTTCCTGTCTTCCCCTTTAAAAACCTCCTCCTTTTCCCTATGCCCTCAGTTCTGTATTGGACTCGGTTTTGTGCACACAAGTGCTATCATTTGAAAAGACACTTTGCAGCCAGGAAAACTAATTATACGGGTGGCTGCCCCAAACCTTGCTTTGTCTCATCGTGGCTTTTGTGACACAGGTTTATAAAATATCAATAGTCTCTTGATTTAAAAGTATTCTTCTGATTTTCTTGATCTGTCAGTACCCTTCTAGGTAGTGTAGTATAATTTAACAATTTCTTATTTTTCCACAAATTAGGAAACCCAATGAACCAATTTCATATGTAAAAAACTCTTATAAAATTAAGTGGTTCTTTATCAAGCTATGGTTCTATAAGGAACCACATAATTCGGCAAAGTGTCATTTTAGAAACTTTATTAAAGTGCAGCTCCACTACTTAAGAAACAGAAAAAGAAAATGAAATTTTGAAAATGTCATGCTCCTTCCTAAACAAACAATCAACATAGAAACAGAACTCCTTCATTAAATTCTGCCCCAGAAAAATATTATCAGACTGCAATCACACAGTCTGCCATGCTCAAAGAAGTGTCTGTGTGAGCTTTTCAGTTTTCATCTGATGATTTAATATATTTGAGCAATCTTCTAAAACATGACATGTTCAGTGTCACACGTGGTGGCTTTTAGCTGACATAGACATTTCCTGGTTTTTTTTCTCTCTTTTTCTTGCCCACCTTTAGCTGTTCTGTGCAGTCCCTCTCCTTTTAAAGAAACGCCTCTGAAGACTCTTTTCTCATAAATACTTATACCTAATAAGCTAATTAATGTGGCTGCATTTCAAGGCTTTGTAATGGAATAAGGTAAAAATATTGGGAAAACTGGGAATTAAAATAAGACAGCGTTGACCTTAAGTTAATGCTATAAAATGACAGCAAACGTTCAGAAGTAAGATCTTCATGACCAAACAGTTAACTCTGTGAGGTGGAACGTTAAAGAGCTGAATAACAAATTAAAGAGAAAGAAAATATTCTTTCATCTAACAGGTCAAAACGCGAATATAGCGAGGGGCTTCCCTCACTCACTCGCCAGCTTCGGGGCGTGTTCCCTAACTCCGCTTAGCTAGCAAACGAGAGAACAATTGGATTCAACTTTGTATGATATTTAAAATAAAGTGTTACTTAGGTCTTGATGAGTTTGAGTCCAGATAGTCTCTTAAATGTATGCCACATAGAAAAAAGAGATTGCCATTCAGAAACTTGTTAATCTGAGTTTACAGGATGCTTCCTTCTGACTGGTCACCACTACATAAGTGAAGCCAAAAAAGGAATCAATAACAGATAGGAGGTGGAGCGCAGACTTATGTTAGTTAGTTAGTTAGTTAGTTAAATTTATATAGCACATTTCTAACTGACTCAAAGCACTTTATATAAACAATGTGGAACTGCTTCAATGGCGTGCAAGCTGGGTACTGCTGGGCACAGCACATGAAGCTTGTGTCGAGTGTTACAAAAATTCCAACACTTTCATTGCCTGACATGGGTTGTACAAGGATTCATTATTTAAGAAAAACTAAATTTAAAATTCTTATTTGTCCCATGTACTGTTGTGGCTTTAAGGTGGAACTGTAAGTAGAACAACCTTTTTCACTGTTGACATTTCCAAACCATGAACAAGGTTCATTTATGGAGCGAACATTCCCTGCTGGGGACACAAAGCTACATTTAAAGACAATAAGTTAAAGGCAGAGGTCAGCATTAAAGAGCAGTAGAACAGGCGATTTCAAGAATCACTGAAACTCAGTAATAAAGGAATGGTAAATAAAAGCCAAAAACGAACAGGTGGATCTTCAGTCAAGACAGATGAAGTCTCAGAAAGAAACCAAAACGAAGTGATACATAAAGTAGGAGAGTTCCATAACTGAGCTTTGTTTGAAACTGCTAGATATCCAGGATCAGGGGTTTAAACAATCAAAAAAATTGTGTGTTGTAGCAGGGCAGTCAAGCATTCTGTAATGCCAGAGCAAAGTAGCTTTGTTTTCATGGTGCATTAATATCACACAGGAAGCAAGATTAAATTTGTCAAGGGAGTCATTAGGCTATTTGAAAACAGAATCTGAGAAATTGAGTTAATTTTTCATCATCAAAAGCAATAACTGCCAAACAGAACACCATAAAACTAACGGTAAATAATTTGGTATCATTATTGATCAAGTCAGCAAGAATTCTTTGTATTTGAAGATGTGTTCATCTTAAGGCATTAGTTGACTTTTCAGCAGTTTCAGCCATAGCCTTCATTCACATACTCTTAGCAAGTCAGAGGCAGTTGGCAGTGTGCTTCTGGGAAGGCTAGTTGCATATTCTGACATACATTCCTCAATTCACAACAGCTAGTTCACAACTGACCTAAAGCAAAATCAAAGGGGTTTGACTTTGTCCATAGTCACTGGGTTGGGCATTCTGTGCATGAGAGCTGAAAATTAATGAATGCTCATCCAAAAGTGCAGTGCATATAATGCAGTGATAAGGAATAATAACTGCTACTTTTGTGGACCAACAAACAAAAGAGAAGCTCATCTGTCTGATATCTTGTGTTTTATGTATCACAACAGAATGGGAAAAATAAAGCAAGTGTTGAGATTGAAACTGAACTTGCGGTTCATGTTAACCTTTTGTATAGCACCAGGCAGGCAGCACATTGGCTGTCAGAAAAAGCATAGCTATGCTGAAATGTTGGCATGCAGTCACTAACTTTGACATACCTGGCAATGTTCATGATCCAGTGACATGCCAAGCAAGTCTGACATTAGTCTGACCCTACGACTAGGAGTTATGTGACATTGGCTTTACGTGCACACACACAAAAACACACAGATGAATAAAAGCAGAACGGATGTATGCATGCAGGGTCTCAAATTTAGATTTGGGATAACTAAATCCTTTCCCTGAAATAAATCCCCTTGCATTGTATATCCATAATTGCCTTGTTAACTCATCAGTCAATTTCTAGCCCCATTATTCCTGAACAGGATCACAGAGAGTGCTGTTGCCTATCCCAACAAGCAAAGGGTGCAAAGCAGGAGCAAACCCTGGACAGGACACCAGTCCATCACAGGCCAACACACACCAAACACACTAGGGCTAATTAAGTATTTCCAAAGCACCTGACCTGCATGTCTTTGGACATTGGGATAAAATCTGAGCACCTGAAGGAATCCCTTGCAGACACAGGGAAAATATGCCAGCTTCATGCAAGTAGAACCTGGGACACAAGCTCTCGTTACCTTACTGCAAGGCAGCCGCACTAACACTGCACACAATGTACTGCCCTCACCTTTCTAACTGCTTCTTTATAAGATGACATACCAACTCCACTGCATACAGTATAGTGTACGACTACTCCACAATAAGTCAGCAACTGTTGCTTTTTTTGACAGGCTATAACCACAGTAGACATAAATGTAAGAAAAGCTGCAGGGCACAATGTTGCTTGACTTGCTTGAGCAATTATGAAGTGCACACCTGCTGACACTAAAGCCACATCTTCATTTTACTTTTGACACTACACTATGCTGTAATTGTGCCATTCACATTTAACATTATAGGATTCTTTGAGTACAAAACTAGTGGAATCTTCTTTTCTTCTAATATAACTTTACAGACAGTGTTGTAAGACCCTTTGGAAGTAATAAGTTAGACAAATGGGAAAGTTATTCAGATACGCTTATTTAAGTATCTAATAGTCAAGCTGGCCTAGTATCGCATCCAGGTACGCTTTAAAAGTTAACATGGTTTCCCCCTTCGACTCCATCACCAGGTACTGTGCTTCAGGTTACCTTGGTGTAAAGAAGTGCTTCCTGGCTTATTCCTCAAATGCACTTCTCCTTAATCTCCAACAGGTGTCCACATGTGTATGATTCACTATTTCAGGGCTGTCTAACTTAAATACTGATGGGCCCAAGGGCGGGACTACCATCAGGGTGTAATTTCTTAAATTTTCCCGTGGGGACAAATAAAGTATAATGTATCTGTCTGGTTACACACTCAGGGGCCCATGATAACAATTGGCTTTTTCAACAATCACCCCCATACTGAACCAAATGTGTGTGCACTGAAATTACCAAGGGACCCATGACATGAAACAATTGAGTCTCTGTGCATCAAAATGACCAAGGGGGAAACCCACACTCATCCTCTACACACAAAAATGAGCAAAGGGACCCCGCCCCCAGCTTGATAAAACGATTCAGTCTCCACACACCTAAGCACCAATGAGAAATACTGCACTGCATTAAATGACTGGGAATCCCCACACCTCATTGTTAAAAGTATGAGCAACTCTCTGTCAAGGACCTAAATCACCCGCGGGCCTGTGGGAGACTTAATCTGGGGTTGGAAGGGCCACATTGTAATTTTTTAATTAGTGGCCAATTTATGCTGCTAGTTTACTTAATGTTAATTAATTTAAAATGCAAACAACCATGTACTATAAGTCTGAGAAACAAAAGGAACAATCTTCAAGCAAACAGAGCAAGAGATGCTATTGGCAGTACATGAAGATTATCAGCATTTACAACAAAAGAGGAGCTGCAAAGGCAAGGGAGATGGTTTGGAGGAATATCATTGAAACAATGAATTGATTAAACAGCTAATCATGGACTTTGTGTAGTAAATTGTTGCATTGTGCGAAATGTACACCAAACAATATTATTCTACTTGAAATATAATATGCCCTCAAGTAAGGATTGCATTTCATTTTTGTAATATCACTGACAGCAAAAAAGTCTAAGACCCATGACATTAAGTGTTCAGCACAAATAGAGTTGTTTTAGTTTATTCTGGGAGAGCTAATAAATATTATTCTACAAGCCCTGAACCATGTATTGTCCTGTAATTACATACCAAAAGAAACCAAAGATTAATTACTTTCATGTAGAGATCTGCAACAGAAGGCTCACAGTGCCCACTCTTTGAATGTTTACCATATTCAAACCTGAGACCCCGGAAATTTGGCCTCAGCATTTTTACAGTAGTTATGTGTGCGTGGAATCACATACTATTTTAAGAATGGAAAAGAGGACGCATTAATATTTGTACTGAGCATTTGGCATATGTATTTGTACTTCATTCTCAAAAGCCATCAGCCAAACAAACTGCAGTACATTGCAGAAGTAATATATTTTTTTTTATTTTATTTTATTAAAATCAAAAAATATTCCATACTTACAAGTCAGGTTTAACAAAACTGGTTTGAAACAAATTGACCCCCATCCATAAGAAAGAGAAGTAGGTCAGCAGAGTAGCACTTTAATAATAGTAAAAATATGTAAATAAATAAAAATAGAATAGATAAAGAGGGGAGAGAATTCACTTCCTCAATTTAAATGCTTATTCTAAAATGTTATTGATCAGATCCTGCCAGGTTTTGAAAAAGTTTTTTACAGATTCTCTAAGTGAGAATTTGATTTTTTACAATTTTATATAATATATGACATCAGTTATCCATTGAATTAAAAGAGGAGAGTTAGGATTCTTCCAGTTGAACAAGATAAGTCTACATGCCAATAGTATAGTAAAGGCCATTACAGTTTGTTTGGCTTTCTCCATTTTAAGCCCATCTGGCAGTACACCAAACACAGCTGTTAGTGGATCAGAAGGGATTGTAACGCCCAGGCTGTCTGAGAGGCATTTAAAGGTTTTTGTCCAAAATTATGTTAATTTGGTGCAGGCCCAAAACATATGGCCCAGTGAGGCTGGAACTTGATTGCAACGTTCATAGGCTGGATCTTGCCCGGGAAACATTTTGGACAAACAATTTTAAATGAGAGAGATAAAATAAAATATGTCATTTTGTTTAGGAAAGATGGTGATTAATGCTTGGCGAAAAGTTTGACGAATAATTTGATTGTCTGTAGCTTCTGTAAATGTTGCTAATAAGAGGAGAGCTAGCTGAGTGGAGAATTTCTTATAAAATTCTATAGGGTAGCCATCAGGGCCTGCTGCTTTCTCGCCTTGAAGTGACTTTATAGCATCTAGTAATTCTGATAGAGCCAAAGGTTTATCCAGCTCCTCTGCACTAAAAGTATCTATTTGTGGTATCTGTAATATATCCAGAAATGCATTAGATTGTGTGTTGTCTTCTTTAAACTCAGTAGAATATAAGGATTTATAGTAGTCTCTAAATGTGAACATTATGTTTTTATGGTCAGTGATTTCATCTCCGTTCGTGTTGGTGATTACTGGGATTGCATTGCGAACTTCTTGCTTATGGATTTGTTGAGCTAAAAGCTTATTAGCTTTCTCTCCGTGTTTATAGTAAGGATGACTTGATTTATAAATTAGTTGTTCAGTTTCTTTAGTTGTCAAGAGGTTGAGTTCTGAATGCAGAGCCTGCCTTTTCCTATGTAGAGCCTCGCTTGGATGCCTGGCATGTTCATCTATTCTAGTAATTTCGCTTCTTAGCTCTGATACTTTCTTGGTTTCTAATTTATTCCTGTGGTAAAGATATGAAATAATCTGTCCTCTTTAGAAGGCCTTAAGAGTTTCCCAGGGTATTCCTGCAGACACCTTTGAGGATCTATTTGTCTCTAGGAAGAAGCTGATTTGTTTGGATATAAATTCTGTACAGTTCTCATCTGCTAATAGAAGCGGGTTAAGACACCATCTGCGAGGTGAGTGTGTGGGGCATAATGACTTTAGCTCCAAGATCAGAGGTGCATGGTCGGAAATAAAAATAGTGTCGTACTTGCAAGATTTAATCGTAGGCAAGAAATTATTATCTATAAAGAAATAATCAATTCTTGAGTAGCAATGATGTACTGGTGAGTAGAACGAATATGTTCTTGAGTTTGGGTTTAGAAACCTCCAGGGGTCTGATATGTTGTGGTCTGTTACAAACTGTGTAATTGTCTTAGCTGTGTTAGATGTCATCCCCCCTATGACAGGAGTCCTATCTAAGAGTGGGTTTAAAACACAATTAAAGTCCCCAGCCATTATAATTTTATGAGTGTTCACATTGGGAATGGATGCAAATACATTTTGCATGATTCCTTATCATCGACATTAGGTGCATAAACATTTATCAAAATCACTTTATAATAAAATAAGTTTCCCATGACAATCACATATCTCCCTTCAGGATCAGATACTACATCTGATGCTACAAATGAGACTGTTCTATGTATGAAAATTCCCACACCTCTAGTTTTCTTTGTAAAGCTAGAATGGAACATTTGGCCAGTCCAGTCTTTTTGCAGCCGGAACTGATTCTTGCTTAGTAAGTGGGTCTCCTGTAAAAATACTATTTTAGCGTTTAAACTTGTTAGGTGAGAGAATACTTTCTTTCTCTTTAATTCGTGATTCAGGTCTTTAACATTCCAGCTCACAAAGTTAACTATCCCATCATACATTGATTCTGAATTTTTGATGTCATTTTATAGTCTTAACTGGAAGTGAGACGGCTTAAACCTTAATTTCCAATTTTCCCACGAGCTATTGCCATGCAGCCTATTGTTACGTTGATAGTTGTAATTATTTGGATTAAAAGGATAGATTAGATATAGCCTGCTTCAACACCCCCGCGGGCGGGCGCGCGGCCTTATCCCACCACCACCCCATTTTGCCTCCCCACGTGAGGCTGGACCTCACTTCACAGAGTCACGGTCCTCTGACATACCTAGAGACGGATCACATCCAAAACAAAACAAGCCCCCCAGCAGCGGTGTTTGAGGATTAAAAGTGGAGATATCGATTGCCAATAAAGTCTAAATACTATATGCCTAAATATAATCATTAACAAACTATAAGCATAAAATATAATCTTCAGCAATCTCTTATATATATTTCTCTTTCGGTTCGTCCTGCTTCCACTTCATAACCGGTCCCGCCCACACGCAGCCGACACGTCATTTCTCGATTCCTATTGGTCGTCTTCCATGTCATGCACTATACAGGCCTGCTGAGCGTAAAAGCACTTTGAGCTACTGTTTGTATGAAAATGTGCTATATAAATAAATGTTGTTGTTGTTGTTGTAATACATCCAACAAGTACTCGAAGTGCTGCCACTACGATAAAGTAACTTTACCACCTTTGCGGGGGCCACTTCTGTCTTTACAACAGCTTCTTACACAGCAAACATCAGAAGCTAAAAATTATCGTGAACACATTTGTGAATACAACTCTTCTCTAGCGTTTGCTTCCATGGGTGCATAGATAACTCAACCTCCTGGCCACGGACCATACTGTTTTAAAATACACGGGCAAATTTATCACCAAATCTCTCCACTATATGCTAACACTTCTACCTCTCCAGGATATGGACAGTTGTATGTTTTTGACACGGCGCAAGCTACTGCAGTACGCTTACAAAATAAAACAAACTCTGAATGCAGCAAAAATGTACTTCTCCAGCTAGATTCCATGCTCAGAACCATCAACCCCTTCGCTAAATCATACAAACACATGCATGAAATCGCTCAGTCCAATCCAACAGCATCTGTACGAATGGTTTTGAAGGAGAACCTTAAGCAGGATTTACGACAATACAATGCCCCGACATTGCAGCGATTTTCGTCGGAGAAGATGGCGAAACGCCTGCTGAAAGGGACATTTACATTTATTCCATGCGCAACTCATGTAAACAGATTTCCACGCTCAATATGAATTGCGATCCTATGGTTTACCCACTTTTATTCCCTTATGGAGACATTGGCTGGCACAAAGATTTACAACATGTTCCAGATAAAAGAACCGCCAAGCGAATAAGGCTTACCCAATGCCAATTTTACGCATACAGATTAGTAATGAGGAATACATTTAGTATTTTGCACTCTAGCGGCGAACTATTCCAACAGTACGTCGTAGATGTGTATGTTAAAACAGAGGTCGCGCGTCTCAACTATCTGATTACATCAAGATCTGCGCGTGGAACAATACAATGCTTGAATACAGACGCACTGCCAGCAAACTCTGAAAATAACAATGTACGTGTAGGCAAAATGATCATATTACCGTCCACATTTCCAGGAAGTCCAAGATACATGCAACAAAACTATCAGGATGCCATGGCCATAGTACGTAAATTCGGAAAGCCTGATTTATTTATCACTTTCACATGTAATCCTACTTGGCTGGAAATTCTACATGCACACTGCGTCTTTCAAGAAGTATTTATTTCTTCTTGATTTCTGAATTCCTTTCTCACCGTTTTCCGTTCCTATTCTTACACTGCCGTATGTTACGGCGGGCATCAGCTAGTCTTAAAGTATTAAGATAATAAAATCCAGGGAATGGTGTTAAAAAGTGGTCCAGGATAAGCATAGTAAATCCAAATGCAATAACAGTAACAATAAACCAAGGGTATGATGTTAAACAGTCTCCTTTAGGGCAGTAAAAAAATAAATAAATATTAATTTCTTCGACACACGTCTATAACTGTAAGTAAAACATAAACAGAAATCGTCCGAGTAATGAAAAGGATGTATAATTATTTAATACCCGTATCATTACAAGTGGATCAGACAGCAGGTGATATCTACTACAGTACTTGCCATGCCATGCCATGACAGGATGCGACTCACTATTGTGTTTCAAAAAAGTGTTGGGATCAACTTCCTTAATTCCTTTTCTGCTTCCTCCTTGCTGGAGAAAATGTGGTATTGGCCTTGAAAATCCACTTTCAGTTTGGCAGGATACAAGACGCTGTATTTGATATTGGCTTGCCGTAACCGCTGTTTAATGTTCTGTTTCTGTGTTGATTGTTTGTTTAGGAAGGAGCATGACATTTTCAAAATTGCATTTTTTTTCTGTTTCTTAAGTAGTGGAGCTGCACTTTAATAAAGTTTCTAAAATGACACTTTGCCGAATTATGTGGTTCCTTATAGAACCATAGCTCGATAAAGAACCATTTCATTTTATGAGAGTTTTTTACATATGAAATTGGTTCATTGGGTTTCCTAATTTGTGGAAAAATAAGAAATTGTTCAATTATACTACGCTACCTAGAAGGGTACTGACAGATCAAGAAAATCAGAAGAGTACTTTTAAATCAAGAGACCATTGATATTTTATAAACCTATTATCTATTCATGGTTATTTAAGCCTGTTACTGACCTAAGTAATGAAAGGGTCTTTCTGGAACCTTCATGTGGATGAATCTTTTGGAAAATTAATGACCTTTTATCTTATGATTGGAGTATTAAAGACTTGTATTGGGTCCCCACCCAGCCTTCTCCTCTCAAGGCCAAAGATGTTTAGTTCTCTTAGTGTGTCAGAACGTGACATGCTCATTAGTCTAGCAATTAATATGGCTGCATTTTATTTGCATTATTAATTGCTTCTGCACTTTGCTTAGACTATACAAATATTTCACAAATGTAAAGTGTTAACTTTTTCCAGGATTTACTTCTAGAAGCTGATTAAAGGGAACATAAACTAGCCTGTATGTGGTGTTTGAGCACATGGGAGAGAACAAACACTGTAGTGAAAACCTCACTGATTCTTGTCATAAGAGTGCCATCGTGGTCTTACAGCATGGAGCTGATTTTGTCTTTGTGGTGCTCAACTCCTCACTGCTATTCTTTGACTCTAATTCCTTGTTTAAACCTTTTAGCCTATAGTCACTCTGTTTGTCATAGCAGGTATTGTAATGAACACTATTGCAAAATGTTTCAAAACACAATGCAAGAAAGGAATAAAAAGATCTGTAAGGAATTAAGGTGAATGTATGAATGGCAGGCATTTTAAAGAAAAGGAAATAGGGAGAATGTTGTAGATAATGAGAGTCAAAAAGCTGAAGCATGTTTTTTGGTACACTTAAGATATAAGAAAGGTTTTAGACCAGAACATTGTAGTATGTGACATTACACTGATAATTAGACCAATTAAGGAAATCAGTTCTCTTCTACAACTTTCTCCAAAGACTAAACACAAAAGAAGTTTTGAAATATTGCCACCAGGCTAAATTCTTATGCCGGAGTTTACCACTACTAAAACATGTAATTCACTAATTATAGTGCAGCTTACCCATAAAATAAGCTAAAAAAAGAATCTAATTATTCTTGACAGGTTCTATAAGCAGAGGAAAATTTCAAAATGCTAAAGCTAAACAACCAGTATTGGGTCCTTTGAGTAATCCATATATTATTGGTCAGTCAACCCTCTCTGTACACAAAGCTTTTAGGTGACTGCACCTAAAAGGAAAAATATTATCATCTTGTTGTCAAACTGTTTAACTGTGCAGATAATAGACACAGATCCCACAGTCCTTATTTGAGAATTGGGATTTCAGCCTCCTGTCTTGAGTATGTCAGGTTATGCTGATTCCTTGTAAGACCAGCAGTGTAAAAACAGACAAAAAGACATAACAATCATACAACCTATCATCACTTGATCTGGAGAGGAATGTCTAGAAAACTACTAAATGTTTCTCTGATGTTTATTCAGAAATTGATCAAATGTTCATTTCAAACCAAAGGTGTATACCGTAAATGAGTGGTACAAGACAGCGGTCAACAGCACAAAACAAAACTAAAGCACATGAAGCTCACAGCTCACCCTCAGTGTGCTTGGGAAGGATTTTATCAAACTTATTAAATAAACTGTTGCAGACAAAGCCATTTACCTGAGCAGGACAGCACACTGATTAGCTGTTGAAAGAAATAAAAAGAACAAAGGAACATAGAAAAAAATTGCTCTTGAGAAGGACTCAGGGAAATCTGTAAAATTCTCTGAAACATCAAGCTGTGTAAAAGACCAGCACATAACACTGGTCAGCGGTACAGCAAGAGAAATAAGATACAGAAACCACACAATATCTCCCACACCGTAACTGCTTAGAAAAAGGAGGCTGAGGCGTCTTTAAAGTACTAAGTTAGTGGTGAGCCTCATAAGTGACTATCACAGCCTACTGAAAGAACACATTAAAAGGCTTGATAACATTTGCTCTTTAAAATTATATATATTTATATATATATATATATCCATCTCCTTTAAGTACCATATACTATTTCTTGTATTATAAATTTGTCATTTTCCACATACCCCAACTTAATCTCCAGAGAGTTTTAGCGTCAGAGCGCAGGGTCAGCTCTTTGTACAGCACCCATGGAACAATTACAAGTTAAGGGCCTTACTCAAGGGCTCAACAGAGTAGCTGCTATCACTGTTGGGATTGGAACTGGTAACCTTTAAGTTACCAGCCCAGATCCTTTTCATCAAATACTAACCTGAAGTCACGTAAGTAGCTTCCATGGCAATACTGGTCATCAGTAGAAATACAGAACAAAACAAAACGTCAAATGCATACTGCTTTCAAGTTTTATGATTTTCATGGAATGCTGTGTTAAAGCCACATTAACAACATTTACTGTATTTCTATAGCGTATTTTCTTACAAACCCTGTAGCTCAAAGTGCTTCACAAAAAATAAAAGGAAAGAATTACAATAGAATGCATGCAAATACAAATAAATATATATATACACAATACAAATAAATATACTTAATATTGCTATTAACTAATGCAATTTTTAAATCTCCTACGGTTATAAATGGTAAACCTTCAAATGACCAGGGAGGAGATAAAAACAAAACCTCTGGCTGGTGGGGTACCAGAGAAAACAAACCTCTAGGAGTTCCAAGCTAAAGGACCCTCCAGCCTCTACTAAGCATACTCCAAAACATAAAAATAATAAAGTAATTCATTTTTGTTATGTTGCGGTGGGTCTCGTCAGTGAGTTGGAGCATTAAGTGTCCAGGACAGGAAGCAAACTGGTCAACTGGTCAACTTCAAAAGACACCAGCACTTTGGTCACTGGTTAAAACATGTACTTTAATCTTAATGATCTAAGTTTCAGCACCCTAACATTGAAAATCTCATAAATGACAGTGACTACAATAAACCAGGTGACTCCTCATCTGAATATACTTGGGTTTGAGTCCCATGCCTGCTCACTGTCTATGTGGTGTCAGAGTGTTCTCCCCATGTCTGGGTGAGTTTTCCTCTCCCCAAAGCATGTTAAGGATATGTGCAAGTGGGCATTGTGATGGACTGGTGTCTTATCTATAATTGATTCATTGTATTGCACCCAGTGCTGCTGGAATAGGCTGCAGACCCTCACCAAACTAAGCTGGATTTAGCATGTTTGAGAACATAATGGGTGCAGGAGCCTATCTCAGACCAATACAGGACAGCCGCACACTCCAGGCAGCCTTCAACAGTATTGCAGCATTACTAATCTACCCATTCATTTTCTTATCCCACTGTGTCCAGCTCAAGATGAGAAGCCTGACTTGCACAGATATCTATACTCACACATAAAGAGCTAGTTTACTGTGACTTAACCTCCAAATGCTTGGGATGTAGGAGGAAAACTAGAGAGAAAAATGCCCATGGACATGGGGAGACCATGCAAACTCTACTCAGGCAGTGGATTTCAAAGTCAGGAGTCCTATTATTGTGGCCACATGCCACACTGCCTACATGCTTGCAGTTTTGTCTAGAACTCATTAGTAAGCAAAAAAAACAATTTTCTTTAAACTTTCTTACAAAATAAAATAATAATAATATTATTTAAATATAATATTATTTAATAATAATATTATTAAAATAAAATAATAATCAAATAAAATAATCAATAAAAAACTCATTTCCTACCTAAAAGGCTCAAAAATAAGAAAATCATGTTGAAGCCAATGGGCAATTTGACTCTCCGGTCCATCTTTACGCCAGGGAGCTTCAAGCCTGTCCGGTATTGCCAAGCGTCATTGCTTGAATATTTTGAAATGGTTCTCAAGTGTGATCTATGTCCTGGAGCCCCTTCCACCCCACCCCAAATAGGGAGAGAAAGGACCCTTAATGGAAGACGCAGTATGGTCAGGTTATGCAGATGTTAAGAATGCTACCTGGGCTGTTAAGAAATATAAAAGTAAATAGTGAGGAATTCTGTTGGAGGTAATTATATTTCACTTTTGACCCTGAGGCACTATGGCTGTGAGGTAATTAGTGCTTTTGCCATTCAGCTTCTACTTGCTGGCTTCTGGTCCCAGGTCAATGTCTGTGTGGAGTCTGCATTGTCTTTCTGTGATTGTGTAGATTTTCTCCAGAAGCTTTGTTTTCCATTCACCAGTAGGACACTTTTACTCTCTTTTATGGTGTTAGGGAGCTGGAGCATTTCCTGGAGCTGGAATTTGTTTGTTGGGCACACTGACCTGGATAACTACACTGGGCCACTTTCACTTATATCTATTCTTGAGCTAGTTCCTGAAAAACATCACTACAAGGTCAAGGAGGGAAACTTCCCAAACTTGCAGCCCTGGGTGTAAGGCAGGAATCAACCCTAAACTGAGAATGATTTGATTCCATAGCACACAAGAACTCATGCTTATGTATCCATCCATCCATTGTCCAACCCACTATATCCTAACTACAGGGTCACAGGGATAATGGAGCCAATCCCAGCCAACATAGGGCACAAGGCAGGGCATGCACACACACACACCAAGCCCACACTAGGGACAAATTAGAATCGCCAATGCACCTAACCTGCATGTTGTTGGACTGTGGGAGGAAACCAGAGCACCCAGAGGAAACTCACACAGACACAGGGAGAACATGTAAACTCCACACAGGGAGGACCTGGGAAGTGAACCCGGGTCTCCTAACTGCAAAGCAGCAGTGTTACCCACTGCGCCACCGTGCCACCCGTGCTTATTCATTAAGTGTGCAAACCCACTAATTTCACTTTTGGGTATCCTGAAAACTTCAGACACAAGGAAGGAATCCATCCTAAATGAAATAGCAGTCCATCACAGGGCAGCACGACTCACCAGTTCTCCTCAGCTCTTACATATTTATTTATCCATTTTTATTATCAATATTACACCATTGAAGCTGACAGAGTCAGTAAATATAAAAATTGCTGTTGCACATTTACTGCTTCCAAAACAGCCTGAGTTCTTTGAGACTGGATTCCACAAGATGTGGAAAACATTCCTTTGAGTTTCTGGTCCATGTTGATATCACACAGTTTCTGCAGATTTGTCAGCTGCACATTCATGCTGGAAGTCTCTGGCTCTACCACTGTTATGTCCAGAGTTGAACTCTGTGTCTCTTTAGGAGTTTTGTACATAGTTGATTTCATAAAAGACGAGGGGCAGGATGGGAGTAAAGGGGGTGTGGCAAACTGGTGGTGTGTGGGAAAGAGAAGGTTGAAAATAAAGAAAGAAAATGTTTGGGCAAAACCTGTGTGTGACGTGTTTTTGAGTCTGGGTACAACAACCACATTCTAAAGGTGTTCTTTGGGTTCAGATCAGGTGAATGGGAAAGTCACTGAAGAACACTAAACTCATTGTCATGCTCATGAAACCAATTGGGCATACTTTTGTTTTGGGACATGGTGCATTACCATGCTGGAAGTAGAAAATAGAAGATGGTTAAGCTGTGGCCATGGAGGGATGGTCAGTACCAGTACTCAAATAGGCCAGAGCACTCAAGTGATGATTGTTTGATATTAATGGGTCTGAACTGTACCAAGATAACATACCCAACACCATAACACCACCACCAGCAGTCTGGACTGTTGACACATGGCAAGTTGGACGCAGGGATTCATGCTGTTAGCACCAAATTCTGACCCTACCATTTGTGTGCCTTGGCAGAAATCGAGATTCGTCAGACCAAGCTACTTTTCTCCAGTCTTCAATTGTCCAGTTTTGTAGAGGCTGTGTGCCCACTGTGGCCTCATCTTTCTGTTCTTGGCTGACAGGAGTGGAATCTAACATGATCTTCTGTTGTTGTAGCCAATCTGTCTCCAGGATTGACGTGCTGTGCATACTGAGATGCTTTTCTGCCCACTCCAGTTGTACAGAGTGCTTATCTGAGTTACCACAGCCTTTCTGTCAGTTCAGATCACACTGGCCATTCCCTTCTGACTTCCCTCATTAACAAGGCTTTTTTTTTTTTGCATCATTCTAAGTAAACTCTAGAGACTGCTATGCATGAAAATTCCAGGAGATCAGCAGTTACAGAATTACTCAAAGCAGCACATCAGGTACAAACAATCATAACATCGGTCAAAATCACTAAGAGCACATGTTTTCCCCATTATGGTAATTGATGTGAACATGAGTTGTAGCTCCTGACCTGTATATCCATAGTTTGATGTGTTGCAAAGCTAAAACATAGTTGGATGATTAGATAAATGCATGGATAAGCAGATGTAAAGGTGTTCTTAATAATTTCTTCAGTGTGTATATTTGAGTGATACCCTCAACCTGACTTAAAAGATTAGCATTCATCAATGCTATTAGCAAATCCATGCTACTTATGTCTCTTGTTCACATCATTGTGGAGAAGCAAACATAGCTTTTTTAGATTGTGACATGCTGTATGCTTCCATGGTGTGTGACTGAAACATATCATCATACAAACTACCATCTTTTCTCCACACTAAAATCACACTGCAGGGGAAGCCACTGTTGCCAAACCCCCCTCGTGCTGTTACCGAGCAATTGCTTTATTCTAGTTGAGGATATGCACGCATCCGATGATTTTGTTTTTTTTTGTTTGTTTGGTTTGTTTGTTTTGTTTGCTAGAGATCTTTATTTAAATACCAACTGCATTCAGAATTAATGCATGAAAAACACAGAGAGAAGGCTACTTTCTTATGAAAATAGCATAAATTTCACTGAAAGCAAAAGTTTATTTGACACCAAGTTCTGCTGGAATTTCAGTTTCATGCAAATCATTTTTCTTCTCACTAGACATAATAAACCAATTGTTTCTTTGTTTCATACTCTACTTGTGACACAGAGCAAGCTGCATAACAACCAACCATCTACTTACTAAATCCTTTCATTCCAATTTAGGAGAATCCGGAACAAGTCAGAAGGCACCCCTGGGCCCTGCACAGTGAACACCCTGTTTACTTGGCATACTCATGTCAGTCTGCCTTGGACCCTGTGACATGGGAGGCCTGCGGTACACTTTGGCCAGCTCTGATATAATTGAATATGTGTTGGACTGCTGACTGTGACAAGTTAATTAGAGTAGCATTTTAGAGGTCCTGCCATGCCCCAAGGTCTAAGGCAAATCACCTACGTTTGTAATCTTCCAAGAGGATCAAAGCACTCCCAGAGTGCATATGAACCCTTTCATGTTTATTTGAAGATCGTTGCAGTCATGGATACAGGGCCTGTCCCTGTGAAAAGAGCCCAGCCTAATGCTGACCTTCCTTTATGTGGTTTTACATGTGCTGTTCCTTCCATTTCATCACTAACAATATGATGTGATGTGCCACCATAGGTGCCGTCTATTGGGGAGCACCGGGTCAAAAGTGATGCAAAAGAAAATTCATACTTTTAAAATTGATTATGAAAGTCCATACCACATACACTTGGGTTTATATGTTGCTACAAACTACCAAGATGAACTTGCTCTTGATGTGTCAGCTTGACAGTGACTGCAAAACTAATAATCTTAACAAACTACCGTCATAAACTACAGCCAAAAAAAAATTTGGTACTTAAGTTAAAGGCAATTGAAATGTTATAATGATTTTTAAAAACTGACCCTGATTCACATTTACCATGTCTACATCACCACATGGATGAAATGGCTAATGTATGACATTAGAGCAGGGGTTCTTAAACTCGGTCCTGGGGGACCACTGTGGCTGCAGGTTTTTGTTCCAACCAGATTCCTAATCAGTGACAAAACCTGATAGCACTGATCTCTTTTAATTAGCTGGTTTTATTTATATTTTATTCTACATTCAGAAAAGCACAGCAGCATGATTTTTACATTTATAAGAAACATTTCTTATAAATATTTCTGTTTTTGCTATGAATTTAAATGCTTAACTCTCTTTTTATTATATCTCACCCTTTCTCTGTGCAGTTTGCTCCCTTCATTGAATCTTAATAATGACAATTAAAAACAAGCAGAGCAGAAACCCAAGCAAACAACACTCGATCGTGAAAGGCTGCAACTAATTTTGCGTCAGCCCCACAAAGTAGTAAATAACGGATTAATTAAACAATAAGACCACCTAGAATGACAATCAAGATGAAAAAACTGTTAAAAAGAAACAAATACATATAACTGCTTAGTACATTTTACTACTTTTTTTTTTTTTTTTACCAAACTTAGTTTTCTAATTTGTATATTTTTCCCCAAAACAGGGAATCTGGGAAACAACAGTTCACTTAATTAGCACAGGAGTCCAATTAAAAACAGAGGCTGGTTGGAACAAAAACCTGCAGCCACAGTTGTCCCCCAGGACCGAGTTTAAGAACCCCTGCATTAGAGACTTTGCCAAAAAAAAGCCAACTAGAGAGAACATTTTAGTGAAACAGGAGTGCATTTGATGAGTGTCACCCAGTGGCAGGGAAAGGCTTTTAATCTAGGAGGACAGGCTCATCAGTTTGAGAAGTATGTCAGAAACTGCTACGGGGGCTCCTTTATACCAACAACAATATCTCTGCATAATGCCTCAGCCAAGTCAGAACTTTATTTTTAATATTGTTCTTTGTTCAGACCAAAGTGTGTGTGTGTATGTTTATTAATTTACTTAAGTATTTACATATTTATGTATTTATATATTTAAAGAGCTTCTATAAAAAGACAAATTTTCTCCTGGGGACAAATATAGTGCCTTTCCTATCTATCTATCTATCTATCTATCTATCTATCTATCTATCTATCTATCTATCTATCTATC
>JANRMT010062789.1:21850763-21875462 GCA_026402145.1 Polypterus bichir lapradei
GAATAAGAAATCAGGAAGGGGGCAAATAGTTTTTCACACCACTGTAAATGATGACAAATTGTTCTTGTGATCAGTGTCATTCCCTCCAATAATTAGCATCCGTTTTTAATAGACAAGTAGTTCTCATCCATCCACTCCTTTAATTCACTAACACAACTAATTAAAGACAATATTGGAGAAACCTTATTTGGTCTAAAAGAAATGTGTAGCTGGGTGTCATCTGTGTATGAGTGAAAATTAACAATATGTTTTCTAATGACAGATCCCAGTGGAAGTATGTAAAGTGAAAACAGTAACGGTCCCAGTACTGAGCCTTGTGGGACACCATATCTCAATTCTGTGTATAATGATGGAGTACTGTCAGCACATTTCTGTACGTATTGGAATCAATTTGATAAATAAGAACTAAACCAGGCAAGGATACTGCCTGTAAGCCCAATATAATTTTCCAGCCTGTGTAATAAAATAGAATGATAATGACAATGATTAATGATTTGTGGCTTCAAACTAGATCATTATCCTGCTCAGAGCTGGGTATTACTTGACATGTAAGGCAAATCACCGTTGCTGCTGAAAACAATAACTAAAAATGGACAGATGTTTGATTACAGATCTATCTGTTGTAGTCTTTAATTGATCCCACAGTGTGCACTTCCTTTATTTTTATTTTGATTGATTTTTTTTTTTTTGTATTTGTGGGACATTTAATGGATAATTCAATGGTACATTTCTGACCCTGATTTATTAGTGTTAAATTAAGGTAGTTTTTTTTTCTTATATTCCATTTAATTAATCATATTTACTTTTGCACCCACCCCCACCATAACCTATAGTCTATGGGGGAGGAGAGAAAGCTTTAGATTCGTCAACATTTTCGATCTCCGTTTTTCAATGGATCTCATTGTTTTAGGGTCCCCTGATACCGAAAACATCAATATCTCGATGATGGGTATGTGTCTGTCTGTGTGTGTCTGTGTGTCACAGTTTCTTGAAGACAGTCTAGAGCTAAAATGGCTGGATGGAAAAATACCAATAACTCGAAACATAAGCCTGTTATAGGATGATGATGTGCTGAATATTTTTTGAGCCAAATTGTGCAAGAGAAAGAGGCACGCTAGAGGAACCCTTCAATATCATAATTCTACAATTAATTATGAATTCTTCTCATCAATTGCTATCGTAATGACCTATTTCATGATCAGAAAGATCAGCATCAGAGCGGTAAATAACAACTGAAATGTTATAGAATAGTTCAGGTAACTTGGTTCCTATAGCGCAAAGCCTCACATCCGAATTTTTTACTTGTTAACCATTGCAGGAAAGAATGTTGGCCACAACTGTAAATGTATGACATATTACAGCTGGAAGAAACTCTTTTAATTTTTTTTGCTTTCTTGAGTCAGCATTATACTGGGCTTAGCATTCTGAGATCTCAACCCCTTTTTCAGATTTTATGTCTTTGTTTTAAAAAGGAAAGCAATCTTTAGTTTGTTATGGGAACGTTCACTTATAGTATGATATATAAGCAAATCATAGACCCCCGTGATCCTGTAGTTAGGATATAGCGGGTTGGATAATGGATGAATGGATATGTATATTACCACATGCGTGCCACTATTCTATCCTCATGACATATGAAAAGTTGTATTCTCTTTACTTCTTGGCACTGAATTCTCATTCACTTTTTTGCCCTGTTTCAGCTAACTGTTTAATGTTTTCCAAAACATAACAACATAAGAAATATGACAAATAAGAAGGGACCATTCATTCCGTCTAGCCCATTTGTTTAGCTAACAGCTAGGCTGTCCCAGTATCTCATCCAGATACTCTTAAAAGATGTCAAGGTTTATGCCTCAATTACAGGCCTTGGTGGTAGATTTGGTTGTCTTCAAGTGAATAACATTAAAAGTAATAAGCTTTCACACACTTAAGCAGACATGATTTTAGCAAGCTCACTTCTACATGCAAGGCAGATAGTTGTCTCTTCATACTGCATTTTCAAGTCTGTGGTTGCCACACAGTTCACATATGTGTTTCTGTGAGTGTGTGTGTCATTTGCAGCACACGATTGGGGCATGGTGGAGGACATGCATAGTCAGCATTATAGACATAGTTTCTCATCCAGACTGACATTAAAATGACATTATTTTAGACAAGCACAAGAGTGCAGAGCTACATACAGTGTTCAAATTGGCACAACTGTTTATTGCAGCTTTTATTGGGAATAGCATCAAAAAACACAAGGTAAGATTGGGGTGTACTGACTAAAATCTCAGTATATCCATTGATAAAATACACCTAATTAAGGCATTTATGTAAACTGAGTACATCCATCCCTACATCTTCTCTGGCCATTCTTCAGAATATGTCATTCAGTTAATATAATTGTGAATTTAACATTAATTTCTCCCCCCACCCATCATTGGAGTCCATCGTCTGTCATTGATGCCTGTGTTTTTAAGTTACACTGTGAGAGGGGTTATCAGGGAGGGGATGCCATTGGTGTGGAGAGAGCAGACAAACCTGGCCCTCATCCAGTATGGCATTATGCCCCTTTCTGGGTCTTCTTAAAGCCCTTATGTTATATATTGTATATTCTTATATATTGTCCTTAAGAACAAAGCAAACCCTTTGATATCACACTGACTATAAAAAGTATTCACCCCCTTGGAATATTTCAGATTTTGTTTTTATAAAACATTGAATCACAATAGATTTAATTTGGTTTTTTTGAAACTGATCAAAAGAAAAAGACTTGTTAATGTCAAACTATTCAAACATTACAAGATTATCGGGATCAATGACTGCTAATACTTAGAAGGGAAGGGCACAGGACAATACTTGATTACTTTCACAAGGGACAGACGACATTGTTTTAGAGGGGAATCTCATCTCAAACGACCAGCTTGTTTGTGGCATCCAATTTCTAAATAACTACATTAAAACATTTCCCATGTTCAGGTTCTGTAAAAATGTGGTGGTTGTCCTACCTCTGTGATTTTTGCCCAGCCAAGCGGCTTTTCACTGAAGTAGAAACTAACTAGTATCCTGAATATTTAGAAAATGTCTTAATTTGCAACATTTTTAAGATGTAAAAAACATGTTTTGGATAGCTTTGTATTGTGTGTTTTAAATTACATGTTAGTGTCAAAACTTATACCTAAAGTGGTGATTCCAGCTAAGTTAAAGAGTGAGAGTATGTTGTTGAGGCCAACATCGTTACCCCGATTGAATAACATTTCTGTTTTTTCTGTGTTAAGAGACAAGTAGTTCTCATCCTTTCATTCTTTAACTCATTGACACAACTAATTAAGGGCAGCATCAGCAAAAGGTTATTTGGTCTAAAAGAAAAGTCATCAGCACACGAGTGAAAATTAATTTTATGTTTTCTAATAATTGTTCCCAATTGAAGCATATACTGTAAAGTGTAAACAGTAAAGGACCCAGTACTGAGCTCTGCGAGACACCATATCGCACTTCTGAGTATAATGATGGAGTACTGTTAGCACATTTCTTTAGCTACTTTGATAAATAAGAACTAAACCAGGCAAGCACAGTCCCTTTGAACCCAATGTAATTTTCCAGCCTTTGTATTAAAATAGAATTGAAATAGAATGGCCAATGAAATAAAAACGCTGTTCTTAAATCTAACCACAAATACCATGGAAATTCCTTCATCAAGAGGATATCAGAATGTCATTTACAGCGCAGATTAGTTCTGTTTTGATACTGTGACCAGTGCAGAACCCAGACTGGAATTTCTCAGATGAATTGTGATGTGTAAGGGGATACTGAAGCTGTTCGGCAACTACTTTTTCAAGTGATAAAGACAGAAGGTTAATTTTTGAAATGGGTCTGTAGTTATTAAGCATATGTGGGTCTACCTCTGTCTTTATAAGCAATGGCCTGAAAACTGACATTTTTAGTGCATCATGAATTGCACCATTCAGTAATGAACTATTGATAATGCTAAGAATTTGTGATGCCAGAACATTTACTGACCTTTTTAAAAGTTTAGTTTGGAGTTGTGACTTGGTCCAATAAACAAATAGTATGTTTAATTTTAGAAATTAAAGTATGACTTCCTGTTCTATCGCCACATTAAAATTACTAAACTCATAGCTAGCATCTTAAGCCCCTGGCTTCCTGAGAGGTCTCAGCAGGAATACTCTGGGAAACTCTGGAGACATTTTTAAGAGGATAGATTATTTAATATCTTTCTCACAGACACCCATAGAAGAGAGAGAAGGTTAGGAAATAAATTGGAAACGAAGAAGGCGTCAGCAAAATTAGAATAGATCTAGAAAACGCCAGGTCTCCAAATGAGGTACTTTACAGAAACAGACAGGCTTTGCAATAAAAAATATAACCTCTTGGCTACTAAAGAAACCAAACAGCTCATCTTTAAATTGCAACATTATTATTATGAACACAAAGAGAATGCCAATAAGATCTTAGCCCAAAAAATCCATAAGCATTAAGTCTGTAATGTAATAACAGCAATTAACAACACAGGCAGAGGTAAAATCATTCACCATAAAAATATAACCCACACATTTAGAGAGTACTAGAAGTTCTTACATTCTACTCAGTTTAAAGAAGAGAAGATGAAATCCAATTAGTTTCTTGGTTCATTACAGATACCACAGCTAGATACTCTTAGTGCTGTGGAACTGGATGAACCTCTGACACTCAGAATCACTTGATGCTATAAACTCAATTCATTGTGGGAAAGCAGCTGGCCCTGATGGTTACCCAGTGGAATTTTAAAAGTAAATTTTCAAATAACTAAGCTCTGCAATTATTACCAACCTTCATAAAAGCTAAAGACAACAAACTGCTACCTCAAACGTTTTGCCAAGCATTAATTACTGCTTTTCCTAAGAAAAATAAGGACTTACTACAATGTGCATCATACAGACCAATCTCACTCCTGAATAATGTCCTACCTAGAAGGATTGAGAAAGTGCTTCCTTCTGTAATATCACAAGACCAAACCAGATTAACTAAAAGCAGACACTTAACTTTCGTTTAATTATAATATATTCACCCATTAAATGTAACACCCCATAGATCGTATTATCTTTGGATGGAGAAAAAGCATTTGATATACAGTACAGGCCAAAAGTTTGGACACACCTCCTCATTCAATGTGTTTTCTTTATTTTCATGACTGAAGGCATCAAAACTATGAATGAACACATGTGGAGTTATGTACTTAACAAAAAAAGGTGAAATAACTGAAAACATGTTTTATATTCTAGTTTCTTCAAAATAGCCACCCTTTGCTCTGATTACTGCTTTGCACACTCTTGGCATTCTCTCGATGAGCTTCAACAGGTAGTCACCTGAAATGGTTTTCACTTCACAGGTGTGCCTTATCAGGGTTATTTAGTGGAATTTCTTGCTTTATCAATGGGGTTGGGACCAGCAGTTGTGTTGTGCAGAAGTCAGGTTAGTTGGACGATCATTTATTTTTCAACAGGACAATGACCCCAAACACACCTCCAGGCTGTGTAAGGGCTATTTGACCAAGAAGGAGAGTGATGGAGTGCTGTAAATGGTCAGGAAAATAAAGAAAACACATTGAATGAGGAGGTGTGTCCAAACTTTTGGCCTGTACTGTAGTTGAATGGGACTACCTATTTACTACATTGTGCAAATTTGGGTTTGACCAAAGCATATGTGCATAGATCAAATTACTTTATACCAGTCTGGAAGCCTCAGTTTGTATTCACAACATCCATCCATCCAATTTCCAACCCGCTGAATCCGAACACAGGGTCACAGGGGTCTGCTGGAGCAAATCCCAGCCAACACTGGAACCAATCCCGGGCAGGGCGCCAGCCCACCGCAGGACACACACACACCACACACCAAGCACTAAGAATCACCAATCCACCTAACCTGCATGTCTTTGTACTGTGGGAGTAAACCGGAGCACCAGGAGGAAACTCACACAGACACGGGCAGAACATGCAAACTCCATGCAAGGAGGACCCGGGAAGCGAACCTGGGGCTCCTTACTGTGAGGCAGCAGCGCTACCACTGTGCCACCCTATTAGCAACATTATTTCAGGCTACTTCTGTTCAGACTTCTATCTAGTATGTGGTACTTGACAAGGATACCCCCTAACAACCTTGCTCTTTGCAGTCGCCACTGAGGCATTGGCTATTTACTTTCAAACTGCATCAGAGATAAAGACTGTTTCCAGAGAAGGATTTAAACAGAAAATATCACTATATGTAGATGTTATGATACTATATATTTCTGACCCACAAAATTCGTTGCCAGCAATCCTAAAAGCACTGCAGATTTTCAAAAGATATCTAGACTCAAAATCAATTTGAATAAAAGTGTGCTTTTTCTAGTGAATTATCTAGAACACAATAGTAGACTGGAGACCTTCGTATTTATCTTAGCAGATCAGTTTAACTATCTAGGGGTAAATATCACAAGTAAATATGAAGCTCTCTTTCAAGAAAATTTAGCTTTCTCCATGGAATAAATTAAACAAGACATTAATAGGCATCTCACATCAGCAGGGAGAATCAGCACCGTCAAGATGAACATCCTCCCCAAGCTTCTTTTTCTTTTTCAAAGCATCCCCATATACATTAACAATTTAAAAAAAAAATTAGATTCAATCATAATCTCATCTTTTTGGAATTCAAAACATCCACGCATCCAAAGGGCAATGCTACAATGACCTTAAGCAGAAGGGGGCATGGCACTACCTAACTATCGATTTTATTACCAGGCAGGAAATATATAAGCTACAAATCGATGAATATACACAAGCTTGGTTTGCAATGGGATTAAATGTTTCAGTGCTTCATTATATTCCCTGCTCTATGCCCTTATCATATATGCACTAATAATCCAAACTCCCTTCACTCGTACAGAATACTGAAACACTGTAAGACAGAGAAGCTTTTCTCTGTTGCGCCTCTACATGACAACCACCTTTTTCCACTCTCTCAAACATACACAAATGTGTATACACATTTGATGTTTGGAAAATGTCCAGGATTAAAACACAAATTTGTACAAAGATAATGTCTTTGCAGCCTATGAATAATTAAACTTCAAATTTATCTTCCCATCAACATGATTCCTCCACTACTTTCAAGTTAGAAACTTTGATAATGAAACCTGCCCAATTTTCCTCACCTCCCACTTATTTTTATTTCAGAAGAGATGATGATCAAGCTTAAAGACTCCAGTAGCATTTCTACCATCTATAAAAATCATTTTAAACTCCCTTCTTTTGAAAGATCCTTGGGTACAATCGGGGAAAGGATCATTTGCTTAATATTTCAGAAAAGGAGTGGAAGGCAGCCATGCACAGAATACACTCTAGCTCAATATGCACAAAGCACTCATTCAACTTCAAATCTTCTGTCAAGTGCATTTATTTCATTTAAAATTATCCAAAATGTTTCCAGGGCAAGATTCAGCCTGTGAATGTAATAATCAAGCTCTACCCTCATTAGGCCACATGTTTTTTTTTATGCCTGCACCAAATTAACATAATTTTGGACAAAAATCTTTAAATGCCTATCAGACAGCCTTGGTGTCACAATCACTCCTAACCTTTTAACTGCTGTGTATGGTGGACTCCCAGCTGGGCTTAAAGTGGAGAAGGACAAATAAACTGTAATTGCCTTTACCTCACTACTAGCACATAGACTTATTTTGCTCAACTGGAAGAATCCTAACCCCCCCCCTTTAATTCAGTGGGTAATTGATCTTCTGTACTAGTTGAAATTGGAAAATATCTATTTCTTACGTATAGGATCTGTTCAAAACTTTTTTTAAATATGGCAGGATCTAATCAATAACATTTTAGAATAATCTTCTGTTTCAGGGAAAAGGATGCTCTTCCTTTCTTGCTGCTTTTAAAGATTAGCTCCAGTTGTTGGCTTTCCTCTCATTCTCTTGGGTGGGGGTTGTATTTTGTTTTGTTTGTTTTATTTTGACTCGATTATATGGAATGATATTTGCTTCAAATTAAAATAAATTCATATAAAATAAAAAGAAATACATTTTTTTAAATTACACATGTGTGAAAGATGAGACAGGATTTGCATAACCTACTATTAAGTTTGAAAGATGATGCTAAGACCTGAGATCTTATACTTTCAGATTTTTCATTAAAGACGTTCATGAAGTCTGCACTGCTAATATCTGTAGGTATTTTGCACTGTAGTTACATTATCCACTTCTCTGAACAGTAAATGAGTATTATTACTGTTGCTATCTATTAATCTAGAATTGTATAATTGCGGGCTTCAAAGCAGGTTTTTTCAAACTTTTTTAACCCTCCCTTTTCATGCAGTTCAGAAAACCTGCAGCTTTGCTTCTATTTTCAGCATTTTGTTTTAAAGGTTTGAATGTTCTCATTAAACCAATGTGAGTTTCTATGTTCTTTAATCACTTTTGTATTAACGGGAGCTCCTCTATTTTAAGCCTTTTTTAAAGTCACATTATAATTTGGTGTCAGCTGATCCAAATTATTTCCCACAATTATGCTTGAGTTTCCCAAAATATCTACACATTTAGAATCTAGATGTCACACTGTATTTGGTTTAATGTGCAAGTGTACTGGTAAGGCCAAAACTACTGTAAACCAAATGTAATTAAGTAGTGATAAGAAATAACTTCATGTAATAGTGTAATGTTTAAAATTTCAGTCTCCTCTCCATAACTAATAATTCTTTCTAATGTTTGGCTATGAGTATTATTTAGGCCATTGACAATCTGGCAAAACCTTAATGAGTTTAACAAATAAGAAAAACATTTGCTAAAAGTTTCAGTTTCCACATCAATGTGTTTATTCAAATCCCCCATCAGTACTTCATGATCATAATTATAATTATGGCTAAATCATGAACAATGAATATAGACTTGGTGGTCCATAGACTAGTATTACAATTGTGCTGGAATCTGTTTTAATATCTAATATGAGTGCCTCAAAGGATTTAAAGTCACCTACAGATTTAGAAGCAGTTTGCAGTTCAGTGCACAGAATTATCTCAAGGTCCTTCTGATTTATGAAGGAATGTATAACTGATTGGTATGCCTCAGCTAAGGGAACAGTGTCAAATTTACTAAGCCAGGTTTCAGTGAGAAGACACAAATCAGATTTGGTACTTAATTTAATAGTGTTTACTAAAGCAGCTTTATTTCCAAGACAATAAATGTTTGCCAAGCAGCATTTTAAACTGCAAAGATGTTTCTGTAGTGGTGTAGTATTTTTTTTGTTTTATTTTGAATTACTAATGCAGTTACCCCTAGTGGAGGATGTGTTTTTAACTCTTTGTCTAATCGTGCTCCTTATTTTTTGGTCATGAATTGATATACAGTATACAGTATTTTGATACAAGGCGAAATTTAAAACATACCCCACAGCTGTGATTCCAGGTAGCAGCAACAGGATTGTAACACATGGGATAAACAACAGTCTGTGATTTAAGATCACAAGGCTACAGCCTGGCAGTTTTGCTGCCATATTTTCAGATTACACAAACGTTTGGATGAAGACCACCTCTTCTGAAAAATTCAAGCCTTTCCAAAAAATCCCAATTATTCACAAAGACAATGCTTTTACTTGCCCACCAGGTCTCTAACTAGCAGTGAAGGGAACACGATCTGCAATAAATTACATCCTGTCTATACAGTTTTGGTAAGAGGCAAAACAGAATTAAACTCTTACATCTTTTTAGCTTTGGTGCGTAAAGGTATTATGTTTCTCTTTAATACCTCAGATTGCTGCAAAGTGATATTGTTAGTGCTGACATGTAACATTAAGATAAATACTTCATCACTGGCCAGAAAGTCCAATTCAGCCACTGTACTACTGTAGATACATTCGCTCCTGGATGGCAGCTTTAACTGCTTGATTGACATAGTCTGGAATTCAAACATTCCGCACAATGGAATCACCAATTATGGGCATTTTATTGTCTGCAGCCTCGACAGGTGTACTGCTGAGTTCTGGGTCTGAATTGGTGACCTGGGTGTCAAGGGACTAAATTTTGATTTCTTAGACCCCTGTGTTACTGTTCCCCACTCACCATTGAGGATTTTAAAGACTGAAGGCAAATTGTAAATGGTCAAATTATCAAAACTAACCAAATCAACCAATTTTCGGTTTGCCTAATTGCTATCAGATTCCTAACGCAGTACCTCAAAGTGCATATTTTCCCAGCCAGTTCTGTGTTTTGTTATGCTAGCTTTATAGCTCTTCATTTGCGGTGGCCAACTTTTGTAACCTGTCCTGCTACACTTCTTCATAAAAGTTCCTAGACTGATGATATTTGATTATGTTGACTTCCATTGTACGTCACTTTGGGTAAAAACATCTACAGTGGTTCTTGAAAATTTGTGAACCCTTTAGAATTTTCTATATTTCTTCATAAATATGACCTAAAACATCATCAGATTTTCACTCCAAGTCCTAAAAGTAGATAAAGAGAAACCAGTTAAACAAATGAGACAAAAATGTTATACTTATTTATTTATTTAGTCATTTATTTATTGAGGAAAATGATCGAATATTACATATTTGTGAGTGGCAAAAGTATGTGAACCTCTAGGATTAGCAGTTAGTTTGAAGGTGAAATTCGAGTCCGGTGTTTTCAATCAATGGAATGACAATGAGATGTTAGTGGGCACCCTGCGTTATTTAAAGAACAGGGATCTATCAAAGTCTGCTCTTCACAACACATGTTTGTGGAAGTGTATCATGGCACGAACAAAGGAGATTTCTGAGGACATTATTGCCATTATTTTCTACCTCAAATATTTTTTGCACTGATGGAGCAGGTTTTAAACTTTCTATAACTCTTTCATATTTGAATATCTACGTTTAGCTTTTGAATTGAAATCAATTTTCTTTTCTGTATAATTTGTTGTGTTTAATCACTGTGACAAAAGCCGCTATACCAGCGTTCAACCCAACACAGAGAGACGCAGGAGACACACTGATAAAACAAATAAATGTTTTCTTTTTCTTTTTTTCACCTGCGGGCAATGCCTTCCCCTTTCCCACAGGCACAACACAGTCCCAATAAGCACAAGTCCAGACAATTCTTCTTCCCTTTCTCTTTCTCTTTTCTCCACCACTCCACTCCAGCAAACTTTATCCACTACCACCCGACTCTGGCTCCCAGAGTGGTGGCTGCTGGCTTCTTTTATAGCCCACCCGGAAGTGCTCCAGGTGTTTGACCACCTTTTTCTGGTTGCACTTCCAGGTGTGGGTGGAAGAGCCACCCACACAGGCTCAGTAACCACTGCAGCGTCCCCTGGCGGCACCCCCAGATTCCAACATGGTTGTAGAGCATTCCATCTCCAATGGAGATCTGCGGGAATCCAAGGCACCACTGCCACCCAGGGGGGGCGGTCATCTAGCGTCCCGGGAGAGGTACTGTTCAGTCCCTGCTTGTTCCCGAGGACCATATAAAGACGAGGCATCTCACCATGAACTGCAGCAGTTCCATCAGAACTGGATTGATTTCACACACTTTTGACTAATCAAGAGTTACTGATTTAGATAAGCATATTTGCAGATAGGTATGAAAACTATAGAGCATGGAGAAAGCCCATTCAGATATAGGGTGCAAACTTCATATGGACAGTAGGTTGGTTGGGTATTGAACCTAGTACTTATATCTATGAAGTGGCAATGCTAATCACTGCAGAACAATGATGCCCACAGTTAGGATAAAATCCATCAATTTATCTATTTTCTCTCTCTACATAATCTAATTTTAGGGTCTTGGAGTTCCAGAGTCTGTCTATAGCACTGGGTACAAGGCAGGAAAGACCCCAGGATAGGATTTCAGTCCCTGGCAACCAAACTTAAACCTGGTCAATTCTGAGTTGTCAGTCAACACGTAGTTGTAGTTGTAGTTGTAGTGAAATGGCATGTAATCATGTAATCAGCTACTCATGTGGCAGCTACGCAATGGTAACATTTATCCTCAAGTGCTTAAGGAGTACAGGTACATACAGTATGTAAACCCTTGTCATATACCTTTTGAAAATCTGTGTGCAGGTGAAGTTCCTAATTACTGGAGGTGAACAATTATTATTCAATTTTATAAAAAGGGTGACTTTACTAATCCATGTAGCTATAGGACAGTAAGCATAACTTGCACCGGTAAATTAATGGAAGCAATTATTAAGGGAAAGATCAAGCAGCACAACTCAAGAACATGGGCTTAAACAAGGAAGGCTGTGTTTCACTAACGTGCTAGAATTGTTATCATATACTTTGGAAGCAGCAAAAGGATATGATAAGCGAGGTGCACATGATATTATTTATCTTCTTTTTTAGAAGGGATTTGATAAGGTTCCACATTAGAGGTTGAACATTAAAAGAAGAGGGGGTTCAAGGTATGGTGTGTAGGTGGACATGAAAATTGACTCAAATACAGGATGCAATTTTTTCAGAATGAAGTAATGTTAAAAGTGGTGCTGGGGGCAACTACTCTCTTTACTTTCATTATATGCACTTGACAACAATATAATCAATAAGTTGGTTATGTTTGCAAACTAGGTGGAAGGGAAGATAATTTAGAATCAGCTAAAGGACTACAAATGGACTTGGGCAGCATACTGTACACTCTTTGGCAGATTTGTGACAGATATTAATGTAAGTAAAGGTAAAGTACTACATTTAGGAAGTAAAAGTGTTATATTTGAATGCACAATGGAGGTCTGAAACACGAAAGCACACCTTATGTGAAGGATTTAGGAGTCATAGTGGATTCGACACTATCAACTGACAGACAGTTTTGAGAAGCCATCAAGAAGGCTAACAGAATCTTATGTTATATAGCGCCTTGATGTGTGGAGTACAAGTCACAGAAGGTTCTGCTCAGGCTTTGTAATGTGCTGATGAGGCCTCACCTGCAATACTGAATGCAGTTTTGGTCTCCAGGCTATAAAAAGGGCATAGCAGCACTAGAAAGAGTCCAGAGAAGAGCAACAGGGCTGATTCCAGGGCTATAGGAGATGAATTATGAGGAAAGATTAAAGGAGTTTAACCTTTTCAGTTTAAGAAAAAGAAGATTAGGAGGAGAAATGACTGAAGTGTTTAAAATTATGAAGGAAATTGTTAAACTGAAATAAACACGACGTTTAATTGTTGATAACATTTATTAGATGCGTTCAGCAGTTTCTTCGCTTAGTCTCGCACCCGAACACCCCACAAAAAAAAACACCCACTAGCACCTCCCAAAACCTCCGCCCCCCTGTAATACTACATTTTTCTTTATGTCACTATATCTGGACAATACTGTTATGAGTTTTATTCACATGTGCATGTTAACTGTGGCACACAGGGGCTCAGCAGTTAGAATTGCTAGCCAAGCATTGGATTAGATAGCCAAAGACAACTGGAGGCTTGTATAGTCAGCTTAAACACAGGTTAGGGTATTTCTGTCCTCTATCAGCACAAATCTTCTTTCCTTATTGGGAGAATGAGAACCGGCATGTAAGCACTATGATATTTCTGTATTTTGTGGAGGAGGAATTCAGCCCTTGTTTGGAGACAGAGAAGACCAGCAAATGAAGCAAGACATTATAAAAGCTTGGACAACAGCCAGACCTTTAGAGGCGGAATCGACAAAGCTCGAAAAAAAAACTCCCAGCGTAGGGACGAGAAAATGGCTGACTATGTAAATCCAGATTCCCACCTGGATTTTAGTCTGTACCAAGCGCCTCTCCGTCTAAAACTGCGTTAATTGTCAGTAAATGTAAGCTAAAAGATATTGTTTCTCATGTGATTCTTGTACCGCCGTAATCACGATGGGAGGGATATCGACGTTTCTGGTATATTATGATATTGTTTAATTATTTAATATGCCACAATTTTAAAAGAACACATTTCCAAGAGAGCTAATGCCTCTTCAGGAAACACCCCCCCTTCTCCCGGAAGCACATACGCTGGTTTAAATAATGCAGGTGAGATGTGATATATTAACAATCTCCCATATAATTTTTTTTACAACAAAAGAATAAAGGGGAAACATATGTAACAAAGTTCTTGGTTACCATAGCAGAACAATAAAGGCCACAGCAAACACAACAAAACAGTAGTTACATATACAATTGAAAGTGCACAGGTTTGGAATGTAGCCCCTTTATTTTTATTAAATGTTTTGATAAGACAGTTTTAGATAAGATTTCAATAGCACCATAGCCCTTCGCTGAGTACTTTTAATAACATAAGAGCAGATGCTCCCCTTTTTGTAAGACAATCAGCAAGTTGAGTTTTTTGTTCCAACCAGAGAACCTTCTTTATTTTTTTACTCTGTATGAGCTCCTTTATACTGCTTATTTCCAGTCTAAGTCGTTTCTCAGTAACCTGTTTTGTTGACTTAAGAGCATCAAACAGAGAGTGATTGTCTGTCACACAGACCAAAGGGGGAGCATTCAGATCAGCATTTCCAGTAGTAAGCTCAGAAAAGAGGGTCGCCAGAAAGATAGCATTATCTATTCCATCTGACAGGGCTAGAGTTTCCCCTGCCAGAGAGCTCCTCACCACACGTCTAATTCTCTTAGACTGCCAGAAGAGGGGAGAAAACTTCCCTTCTTCTCCCATGAGACCAATTAATATTCCCCCTTGTGTACCCCCATCAGGAAGATTTCCTAGGGAGGCATCACTGAAAACTGTCAGATTCAGAGCATCATTGTTTCCCAAAGGCTGAAACCTGAGAGTGACTTTTTCAGATTTAAGTTTTCTAATGACCTTATTTATCTCGTGAATTGACTGAACTGTGGCATTTTTTATATTTGACCCTAATCTGCTTACATCAAACATGATGTCTGGTCTGGTTTGTTTTGCAACCGACAATATCTGTCCGATTTTTGACCTGAGCTGCTCTTTTTCAGTCTCATTAACAGAGGCATCTCTCTGCAGGGCACGTGCTGCTTGTAGGGGAATTGGCTGTAAGTTTTCAATGTAACTATGCTGATGAACATGAATTTCACCATTAAATGTAACCAAGTCCATTCCCACATAGCAGAAATTTTCATGTTCCTCACGCCCCACCTGAAATGCAGACTTAAGCATAGGAATCACGTCTTTTGAGAAGTTTTGTGAGCCTGCCCAAAGAAAATCATCAACATGACATGCAAGTACTCCAGTAACCTTACACTGCCCATCCAACCAGTAGAATACTGCTGGATCTACTTGGGACATTTTACCACCTGTACTCAGCATGATTTCTTTCATCTTATTGTACCAATACAGTGATGCATCAGCAAGGCTGTAAACACACTTGTTGAGTTTCCATAGAGTATTTTTTTTTTCTGCTTCAGCAGGAGGCCGGATATGGATTTCTCTGGACAACTGCATGCCCTGTAAGAAAGCAGATTTGATGTCCATGGAATGGACGTGCTATTTGTTTTGACAGATTACTGCTAATAATAGTCTAAGAGACTCAGAAGCACAAGTTGGAGAATCTTTCAGCAGCTCGTGAATATTAAGCTCTTCAAAACCTCTAGCTACGAGTCGTGCCTTGGGCACAATGCCATTGGGAGTTTCTTTGAGACTACAGACCCATCTGGTAGAGACACACTTTTGACCTACATCGTCAACTTCTTCAAAAACATTGTTTTTGTACCAATTCATGATTTCATCCCGCTTAGCCACATCAAATGAAATGTCTTTTGTTACAAGCACATCACTCTCCCTAACAGGTGATTCAATGTTAAGATTATCAACACATGATAAATCTACTGGCTCCTTTGGCCCATCACTGCCATCAGGTTCAATATGTTGCAAATTATACCAGCCTTTGTATTTTCCAGAAACTTTGCCTTCTCTACCTAAAACCCTTGCTTTCTGTAGACCACCACCATCCTGCTTCATAAAGGTCACAGTTTGTCCCTTCTTAATCTTTACACCAGTGGGAGAGGCAAGGTTATCACAAACAATGTGATCTGTTTCCATTTGTGTCATACTGGGATGAACCACTTCTCCTGCATTTACCTCCCTGTCACCGATTGTTTCCTGTTCGCTGTCTGCATTTTCTTCATTATCTGAGCTTACTGCTACATTGCTTAAGCTTTTTTTTTTTTTCTTTCTGCCTGTTGTCTTTCACAGTTTGCTCATCCCGAGATTCCTGATCCTGCATGTTTATTTTACAGAGCCTGGATTGATGCACTCAGAATCCCCCCATGTCTTATAAACACCACAGCTCCATCCTAACCAATAACTACCCCTGGTCCCTTCCACTCTGGGCAGTCCCCTCTTTTGTGATATACCTTGTCTCCAGTCATACATTTCATCAGTGGGCCTGAGCTGCTTACGTATTGCCCTTCTTATCCTCTCAGAAGACTCAGCTTCTGTGAATGCTTTCCTGGAAGCATGTAAGGCAGAAATATGTTCTCCCACTCTAGCACTCATAGTAGTGCCTTCTAAAGCAGGTGGTTTATCGACTATCACAGAAGGAAGATTAGGATTTCGTCCAAACACCAACTGATACGGACTGTAGCCATGAACGTTTAACATACTGTTCTTAGCCATGAGGCCGTCAATATAGTTTTCTAGCCATTTTTCCCCACACACAGTACGAGTACAAGCCGTGTCAATAATCGCTGATCCCAATGATTCAGTCATAAATATCTCAGCATCTGACATGGAGGCCTTTATGAACAATGTGATATTACACTCTTCTACATTTGCATCTTCAGTTATTTGCACTTGTTCAGTTTTCTTATGAGGACAATGAAATGTACACTGGCAAATAGCACATCTGGATCTCTTACCAAACTTATCCAGTTGATTAGTTCCCTGTAATGGCTGCTTTTGTAGTCCACTTTGCGACATTTGCGTTCCGTTTTGTGTTCTGTGAAAAACGCAGATTCTTGGATCACTTGTATTCCATTCAATGATCCTGTAGTTTTCCTTCCAAAAATCCTCTTGAGAGCCGACTTTATGGAGGAAAACTTTAATTCTGTACAGGCCGTCAGAGCTAGCTGTCTGCTTTTTTCATCGAGGCAAGCCGTATCTAAAAGCTTAAAAGCCAACACAGCATCAGGAAGCGTCATATTATACTTTTTCATCGGGTTATAACGCTGTTCAAAGTCAATTATGTAGTCCGCCATGGAAACTGAACTACTCTTCGTTATGCCATCAAAATAAGAATACGCTTCATATGTGCGATCCTTTTCCTCTTTTAGAAACACGGCGTCAAGCTTCGCCATTAACGTCGTCATACCGCTATCACTATCCAAATCTTCCGCAGGTATTTCCATCGCGGTTTCAAGGGCTCTCCCTTCAAGCCCTAAAGAAACAGCAAGTGCTTGTTTCTTTCTGTCAAGGTTGGTAACTCACGTCCAGACATTGATTTCATTTTTCCAGCACTCGTACGGTCTAGCTTCATCAAACTTCGGCGGGACTTTATAACTAGCTGCCATCCTTATGAACCATCCTCTGCTACCATGTTAAACTGAAATAAACACGACGTTTAATTAATGATAACATTTATTAGAGGCGTTCAGCAGTTTCTTCGCTTAGTCTCGCACCCGAACACCCCACACAAAAAAAAAACACCCACTAGCACCTCCCAAAACCTCCGCCCTCCTTCTCCTGGAAGCACATACGCTGGGTTAAATAGTGCAGGTGAGATTAACAGAAATTAGGACAGTGGCTTGAAATGGTTACTTTAAAATGATTTCAACAAGACCACAGGGACATTTAGAGGAAATTTTGCACAAACGTTATGAAGGTTTTTTGTTTTTCATACCAAGATTCATAAAGATATGGAATAAGCTACCAAATAGTGTGGTAGACATTAGGACTTTAGGGACATTTCAATCATGACTTGATTTTTTTAAACAATTAAATGAATAGGGTTAGTAAGCTTTGTCATGCTGAAAGGCCTGCTTTAAACAAAAAGAAAAATTTGTAAGTACAAAAGGCTATGGGTGAAGGTCAAAAGTCAGCTCATTTCTTTCAGGGCAAAATTTCATTTTTATTGAATTGGAAAACAATACCTATATTGAGTCTCCACTTCACTGGGAGCAGGTGTGTCCCAGAGGTGTGGTCATTTACTTAAATTAACAGTTCACATTCCTTCATGTTTCAGGTCATGCATAAAAACACCTGGCACACCAAGATGTTTCTTATATTGACTGAATGTTTAGACCAGGGCCAATATAAGGTAAAAGTCTATGGCGTGGGGGTCTGAAATTCTAAGGGGTGAAATGATGTTTCATTTGAAACTCAGCTGCTGCAACTACCCAAGTAAATTGTTAATTTTACTTTCAGTCCCAAAAAACCATGAAGTAACAATAAAATACACAATACTAAAATCTGGTATTATAAATTCAGTCTGTCTCTTTTTAATTTGATATTTCATTATCCTTTTTAGAACCTTTGCCGAAACACTGCCACCCACCACCACCACCAATACCACAGCACAGATGATGCTGTTGTTCAAAAATTAAATAAGTAGTAAACTCACCTCAATAATTTTACACATCTTCTTATATAATACACTACCGTGTCTGTTCATTTGTCTGTCCAGGATTTAAATCACCTGTAGCTCGTAAACCATTTCACCTATTGACTTGAAATTTGGTACACATATACCTACTGTATGTGGCGTCTACTACCCGCTTTCAGGTGATGATTTTTATTACTCTTTTCTTTTTTATTTTATTTTATTTTATTTTATATTTGTCAAATTAACGTTCGGCAGCGAGCAGCAGGGCGGCTATGCGGCGTATGCGTATGGGTGCCATTCTCATTCTTTACCATCTTCGCTTATCATTCTTGATGCAGATTGAAGATTTAAGTACCAGCTTAATTGAAAAATTAAAGAAAAAGTACTAAGTAATTGCAACACAAAAACTAACTTAATCAGTTTTAACGCAAAGAGATGCCGACGAAAGAAGAAAAGCAGCGGGCCGCTAGGGTGGAGAAAAGAAGAGCTGTTCAGGAAGCAGCAAGCACATCAACCTCTGATCAAACGAATGCTAAACAGAGACAGAGAAAGAGGAGGAAAACTAGGAATGCTCAAGTCAAGTGTATTCACTGCACGTTGTCGTGCAGTACGCCGTTACTGGTTGTTAAATAATTTACATCAAACTCAACTTAGTAGTTGTGATCTGTCTGGCTCTGTACAACTCAAAACCCAGACTCTTCCACTAGAAGTAGGCCTCAAGGCTCCTATGAGGCCTAGCTGCAGTGTGAGGCTACATTCCCACTACTTGTTAAAAACATTGGACTGACTTCTGCTGCCAAATTTCTTACTAAAGTAAAATTTTAGTTCAAATTACACCTACGCTTGCTTCCCTGCATTGGCTGCCTGAGTTTTTGGACTGATTTTAAAATGTAAATAATTATGTATGAGACTTCACATGGTTTAACTAAAGAGTATGTTTATGAGATGTCAAGCCATTATGAAGCTCAAAGTCAGATCAGGCCTTGCTGGTTATCCATAGGTCAAGATCATCTATGGGATAACATCTAGGGGAGGATGGGCATTCACTGTTAAGCCTCTGTAGTGGCTATTCACTTACTATCTATTTACTTATTTTTTACTAGTTTAAAGTTTTACTCTACTGGCCTAGCTCTCTTTCTAATGGGTGGGGGTTGATTTGTTTCGAATCGAGTTTTGTTAAACTTGACTTGCTTGTGTGGAATGTTATTTTATTTTAATAAAATCAATAAGATACTTAAACAATGGCTCTGGCTGTTATGCAAGGGTAGTAATTTTTTGTTTTTATCTTATATTTTTCTTCCACAGTCATTGAACTGTACAAACCCGTGTTTCGTGCTTTTGTTCTTTTGCTTCTGATTTTAGGGGCTTGTTCTGCTTATGTGGTGGAGCTCCATTGTGCAGTACATTCAGATGAGACATCGGTCTTCACCTTGACTTTACGCTGCTTAGCCATAGAGAAGAGTTGTTAGCCAGGGCTTGAAGCACTAAAACTATAATATAATTTGTAGAACATAACAATCCAGAGGTGACAATATGAAAGAAACATACAGAGACCAATATTAAGACCAGGACATTGCAACATAAGGTTAGAGCCAGTGACACACAAAACATCAGAGTTTCATTACACGTACAGTTTTGCAAAATTGTCTCAAAATGTTTTTTGCATGCAGTATTGAAATGCAAAACTCATTACAATACAATACAATACAATACAATTTATTTTTTGTATAGCCCAAAATCACACAAGAAGTGCCGCAATGGGCTTTAACAGTCGCTGCGTCTTGATGTCAAAAGAGTGGAGGAAATTAACAACTTCAGCTCACACGTATGACTTTGAGATGTGGGAGAAAACTGGGGTGTTTGGACTTAAAACTCCCACGAGCACAGAGAGAATATGCAGACTCCCCCTTGATGTTAGGACGGAATTCTTTATTAGGTTCACAACATTGTCTATTAATGTCTTCAGTGGTTTTAGAGTTATTGCTGTTCCTTCACACTCACAGATCATTACTTTAATTTGCAATAATCATGTAAAACAGTGCGCCCTGCCCGGGGTTTGTTTCCTGCCTTGTCCCCTGTGTTGGCTGGAATTGACTCCAGCAAACCCCCCATGACCCTGTAGTTAGGATATAGTGGGTTGGATAATGGATGGATGGATGTAAAACAGTAGTAGTTTTGCTTTCATACATATTGAGGCTGATTAATACTAAAAAACTACATAAAAATAAACTGGTGCTTCTAGTCTCTATATGCTAGATTGATCAAATGTGAAAGTCTCCAAGCAGTTAGAACTTGTAAAACAGTATGTTGCTGCCTCAAAGCTCTAAAGATTTGTGTTCAAATCCTGGTACCAATGCCATCCGAATGATGAGCCAAACAGGCTGTAAATCACACATCTGAATTATTATTTATTAATTCTTTTTTGTGCCAAAAGGCGCATAAGGTGTAATGACTTGCTTCCATCTGGTCCTATCTTGAGTTACGTGTTCTGCCTCACCCAATGTTAGGTCCATCTCCTTCAGCTCATTTATCACAGTACATCACCAGGTTATTTTAGGCACATCTGAGTACACATGCCTTTCCCATGTCCATATGAATTGCGTCCCTTGCTTTGTAAGTTAGGCTGTTTGGCAACTCTAAATCTGAATGTCCCCAGTGATAGACTGGTGCATTGTCCAGTGCTAATCTCCATTCCACTTGCTCCTTCACAATGATAAACTGAATAAGCTCCCCTACCTACCAGTTAAAGTATACCTACTGTTACTACATGTTAAAACAAAACTTTCATCATAATGAGTATAAATGTCACTGATTCATAATTGTACTGTGATTAAAGAAAAAACAGTTTTCATACAAGAAGAAGGAACACTTTACGCCTGGAGCTATTCTTTGTGTCAGCTAAACCTCATAAATGACAGGTTTAAACAAATTTGTAGTAATAACTGCAGACCAGATAAACCAGTCTGTTGTTTTGTAGACATGCCTGGAACTGCACTTGCCATGTTACATGTGAGCTAATGTGCTTCTAACTGCTGCTCTTTCGTTGCACCAACTGAATATATAAGCCGATTGCTGTCTGTTTAGGACTTGTTTTGTAAGTACTGTACTTCATCAGATTGGCTCTAGGCCAGGCTTGCACAATGCGTCGATCGCAATCAACCGGTAGATCGCAAAGGTAGTGCAGGTAGATCGCGTTGCATTCAAAAAAAAAAATTTTTTAAACGTTTATGTAGTGACCATAAATGTATTGAATTGTTATTGTGCCATAAAGGTTATTCATTTATGCAAGGTACGACAACATACATTTTATGTATAAAGTATACTCAGTATACTGTATATATATATGTCCTAGACCTTGAGCTGGAAACCCAACTTGCATTTTTTATATATTGTATTTTTTTTTTTGTTTGCTTTACATTTGTGTGTGTTCACATTTTACTAAAATGTACAACTAAATTACAACAACATTTATTTATACAGCACGTTTTCATAAAAATGATGTAGCTCAAAGTGCTTTACAAGATGAAAAAAGAAAAATATATGAAAATTTTGCAATACTAATGAACAAAGATTAAAGTTAGGTCCCATGGCCAGGGAGAACACAAAAAAATAAAAATAAAAAAAACTCCAGAAGGCTGGAGAGAAGAAAAAAAAACAAACTCTGCAGGGGTTTTGAGGCCACGAGACCACCCAACTCCCACTGGGCATTCTACCTAACATAAATGACCTCACTCAATCCTCGTGGTTTTCAGACTTCACATAGAAGAACTTGATGATGATGATCATGTGGACCTTTGGCCTTTAATCCATCAATGTAAGGACTGCATGGTGCCCTGATCAGGTGGTGATGGTGCAGATCACCACACCAGAAAACAGGAAAAAGAACAGAAGAGAGAGTATGGGTTAGTACAGATTGTGGAGCCATGAAAAAAATAAAAAATAAATGTATATACAGTGTGGAAGTCCAGCCCCGGACACAGACAGGCACACACCAATGTTTACACAAAGCATACATTTGTTTATAAATAAAATCCATAGCACACAGTGCCCTTGCACCAATCGCCCATTTCCTCAAGTCTTCACCACCTCCACTCCTCTTCGCCAAGCTCCATCTTCTTCCACCCGGACGTGCTCCAGGTACCTCCTGACGAGCTTCCTGCAGCACTTCCTGGTGTGGCGGAAGTGCCACACGAGCACTAGGAAGCACTCAGGGTGTCCCTGGTTTTCTTTCCGCCAGCACCTCAGGGTGTGGCAGAAGTGCTGACGTCCAGGGCTTCACAGGCGTCCGGGCACCCCCTAGCGGTGGCCACTGGCCCCTATAAGGTTGAGCTTCGATGCTTCGTTCCCGTGGGCTGCCCTCTTGTGGTACTCAGGAAGCGTAGTCCCTCTCCCGGTCCTTCCAGGCCTCCCGGCTGGGTACTCGCCACAACAGAATATCAGAGTTACACTAAAAAGAAGCTATGAGAAAGCCATGTTAAAATAATGTGTTTTTAGCAGTTTTTTTAAAGTTCTTCACTGTTCTTTAAAGTTCTTTACCATGGTGAATTTCTATCGGTCAGCTATACCAGATGTTAGATGCATAACAGCAGAAGGCCGTCTCACCACTTCTTTTAAGTTTAGCTCTTGGAATTCTAAGCAGACCCTCAATTGAAGATCTAAGGTTACAATTTGGAGTGTAAGGTGTAAGACATTATGAAATACAAGATGGAGCAGATTATTGAAGGCTTTGTAAACCATAAGCAGTATTTTAAAGTCAATTCTAAATGACACAGGTAACCAGTGTAGTGACATCAAAACTGGAGAGATGTGCTCGGATTTTCTTTTCCTAGCTAAGATTCTGGCAGCTGCATTCTGCACTCGTTGCAATCGATTGATGAGTTTTTTGGGTGGTCCTGAGAGGAGTGCGTTACAGTAATCTAGTCGACTGAAAACAAAGGCATGAACTAATATTTCAGCATCTTGCAATGTTATAATTGGTCTAACTTTTGTTATATTTCTTTTTTTTTTGTTATATAAGTGAAAAAATACTGTCCTAGTAATCTGATTAATGGGTAATTTAAAATTCAGGTCAGAGTCAATATAGGGTGGTCCAGATCTAATTATGCAATTTTCATTACTCTATAACTTATTAAGTTTATTACATACAAAATCACCCAAAAAATCCCGGACCATTGCGAAGTGTGCAAACTGACAACATGAAGAATCGTGTTCACGCTGAACTGGAATCCTGCATAAATCAAAGTCATCCAGACAATCTGGATCTGCATAATTAGATCTGGACCACCCTGTAGTTACCCCTTAATTCTTTACCTGTGTCTTGACTTTTAATACTAGAATTACCAGAGCCTTAGAAAAAACTCTTAGATCCATCCCACCTTAAATCGCTTCTTAAATCCGTTTGCACCTCTCTGCCAGCGTCTTTTGTCCTCTAAATGTGCAGATAAAGACAATCTGCAAGCAGCCGGCTATTCCATCCCCCCACCGACTTAGAACGTGCACCAACTTCTCCCAGCTCATGCCTTGGTAGATTATCTGGGAGTGAAGTGGAGTTTTAGATTGGAAATAAAAGATTGTTATTTGGAACACACGCATTTCATGTGTGTTTCGTTTCTACAGTAATCTGTGTAAAGACATTTTTAAAACAGAAATGTTTTTCATATTCTAGTAGTAAATGAGAAAATGTAGGCATAAACTATATAATGTATGAAGCCTGAAGTCCAAATATCAAAGAAACACTTTCACAAAAGGTACAAATATAACAGAACAAGTGCACTTTTATTCAAAAATATAACTGCAGAAAAAAAGCCGCCTTATCAGGCGGCATTGACACACATTGCCTATGACTGCCTCCGTGGCGCAACAGTATCAGCTGCTGACTGGGAATCAAAAGGTCACGAGTTTGATCCCGCACGACTCCATTTTGAAAAGTGAACTGCTCATATTCTTACTATTTTAGAATAAAAGCATACATTTGATTTTAGTCTGTAACAGCCGGTGTAATTTATGATACAGTACTTGTAAAGGTTAGCTTTGTTTTTTTTTTATTATTCAGTTTTATTATCTCAGTTGCATTCACGAGCCCAAATACCCCCCCACATTTGACACTGCTGTTTTCACCTAGACACGCTATAACAGAGGTAAACTCAGATCATAATGACCCTTCTACATCGGAGCAAGAATGCACATCGCACTTTTGCCATCGCTGTACTTTGTATATGTGTATGGGAAGCT